>VDFB02105785.1:450078456-450215373 GCA_007258455.2 Sequoia sempervirens
TTCACATGTACACACAACAATAGCAAGGATGCTCTTCCCAATCAGGTGTGCCTATCCTCATACAAAGGATGCTCTTCCCAAATTAAGTGTGCCTATCCTCATACAACCACACAATTTACAACACAAGGCTCACACAATGGGGTTTATAAGGATGGATATTCTTGGATACCAATCAAGGCCCTTCTCTAAGGACTCCTCCATATAGATAAGAATAATCATAGAATGAGGGAAGAATGGATTAATGATCGTCCCATACTAGTCCCATTCACAACCCCTTTCAAAATAATTCCCCAACACATCTACTCCCCTATACGACCTGCCAGGGAACCCCCCAGAATATGGCAGTTTACAAATTCCACATTACACCACACATGCCAACAAATTTGCAACCAAGGAGAAAGCCTCAAACTGAATAACACAAGATCATAAACCAAAGTTTCAATAAAAACTCCCAAGAGGGAACTTATAAATTCAAGAGAAACAAAATAAAGATAAATTGTAGCTACATTGCAACTTTCCAATCATAATTCAAAGGAAAAATTAAACAAGTCCTTGAGGAAAATCGGACTATATAACAACTTCCAAATGGCTAAATAGCCTAAGTACATAAATGTAAAATTACACATTGCTGGTGCATAATAAAATAAAACATCAATCAAGAATTACAAATAATTCATATTTCAACAATAAAATTTGCACATTACAAGCACCACATGACTTGATAAGCCACCTAAGGGGAGGAGGCGAATGGTGGTTCTCTAACCACATCATAAGTATTATAGCATGCAATAACTGGTGGTCCCTGACCACATAAATATGAATAACGGGTGGTCTCCAACCACATTAATATACATCACTGGTGGTCCCTGACCACATAAACATGAAGCACTGGTGGCCCCTGACCACATGAATATGAGTAACTGGTGGTCCCTAACCACATAAGTATGATTCACTGGTATTCCATGTTATTCCATCCTTTACCCATGGGTTATAAACATCAAGGAATAGGTTTGCACTATGAACCAACAAGTGTGGCTCTCATATGTGGGGGAGTAGGCCACGGTCAATGTCCATGGGAAGATTACAATGACTTGACATAGATACTTTATCAGGATTAGGGACAACACCCTGAGCTCGTAATCTCCTGATGGTAGACCATGTGCCTCTCAACCCCTATTTACACTAGCTGGCATCACACTCCCATTAGGGGGGAACCAAACGCTAGGGGTACACATTTAACATACAAACAAGACTAACACAAAGGAATACATCACATTGCTTTTAATAAACATACATCCACACATATCATGTTTACATCATTTCTTAACTATCTAACTTACGCAATGGACCATCACAAAGGGTACACATAGGGGATCGTACTAGACGTCCACCACCCTTATCCCAAGTCGGATACCCTGTATCTCATACTTGGGGCACAACACATTTACTGGTTTCACATCACATGACATAACACAATACACTCTATGAAATTTTTCATATAACATAGCAAAATCAATGTACTTAAATACACTTCATTTTCTTTAGGTGAAATTCACTTTTCTTCTCAATTTTGTAAATCTCTACTCACTTTGCATATGTAAAGGAAATCACTAGACGATGCACAACTATAGCCTAGGTAGTACTCCATTTTCTTAGGTTTAACAATACATGGTATATCATACTTTTATCTTACTAATATATTGTCCAACATCACATATATGATCAATATTGGTTTTCTATATTTGAATCCCTATTGTCCTTCCTCTTTCATTCAACTATGTTTATTACATGTTCACTAACATATCCATATGGTAATTCCATTTTGCCACATGATAAAGAATGTTTTCTACTCAATAAAGAAGTTAATCAATCATTTTCTTTTGAAACATTATAATACAAGAGGAGAAAGCACACTCAATTCATAAAACACACGATAAATCATAGAATAATAATTTTCACAACTCATTAATCTATATATATTTTTAAACAAATATTGCATTTCACTACCTAAGGTTGACTCATTTAATCACATGTTATAATCATAATTTTTTTTTTGTAATCACAATTATTTCTAACTTCTTAAGGTACAACAACATACAATGAGTAACAATTCCTACCTCTAAGTTTTCTCTAGTGTGTTTCTCTTTCACACACACACACACACACATATTTTCCTCAAGAGTACTAGTCATTGGTATCTAGAAATGCACAACATTAGTTGGGAGTCTTTCATGGAAATTTTCATGTCCTTGATGATACCATTGAGTTTCTCAATCATTCAATTCACTAAAATTTTTACATAATTCCTCACCCAATTTATAAATTCAAACAATTCATTCTTCAATTCCTGTGACATATACACAACCTTAAAGGTCAACACCTAATTGAATATGTTATTACTTCATATTAGACATACAATCCTTTCTTATTTTGGCTTCAACAAGACTTTATTTATTAGCTCATTTATAAGGAAAGTAGTAATAGCATGCATTCTAGACAAAGTTTTAACATCAAGTTCACATTTTGATATGGTCTCATCACAAAGGTATGTTTAATTTTCTAGAATTAAGTTATTTATACAATATCTAATTCAATTTTCACCAATCTTAACTTAGTTGCAATTTTCTATACATTCTCACCTATGACTTGAATCATGTTCTATCATTTGCTATTTTAGTCTATTGGTAAAACAACTCCAAGATTTATTAGTTGTATTTCTATTACATTCACTAAGTCTTTGTTTACTTGCAAAAGTGTTAGGATAACTTAAAGTTTACCCATTTAATTCAAGCTAAAATATGATTTTGACCACTTTTAAAAATTGGATTTACTATGCATTGCAAGGCTTTTATCCTTAGTTGATGCCATCATAGGTGAATTTTATTTTTTTTTCTTACCAACCATAAAGTGAATTGTTTGATGCTTCATGAGATTAACCCTTATACACTTATATGTAAATCAATACCTTTGGGTAATAGAATAGGGCTGATAAATTCCATGGTCAAGGTGTAAAAGATTCTTAGTTCATGCGTGTATTAATACCAATTTGTAAACAAGTCCTTAATTTATTTATTTTTGTCAAACAACCTACACCCTAAAGGTTTAGTTTTAATCTTTGTTAAGAGCTTGAATCTAACTACATGGTTGCTCAAATTCCTCATAATACACAGTTTGTGGTTTTTTTTTTTTTTAATTCCATTCTTGTTGCCAAATTGATTTAATCAATTTGAGGGTTTAGAGATCTAACCTTATTCAACCACAACCTTTAACACGTTAATCCCCTTTAGAGGTTCATATAGTTCCTTCCTTTCTCTAGTGATAAATCTTCAAAAGTATAACTTCTATTCTTTATTTTTATTAAGGTTCCTATAAGAAAATATGTTGCTCCCAAAACAACCAGAACTTCAAGAAGTAGCATTACTATTGTATTTGATAATTATCAACTTAGGAAGCCAACAAAATAATGTTTCTTTAATAATACACATCATGATGTCTTATAACACTATTTATACACTTTATAAAAAGACTATGTTTCAAAGCTCAATTATACCTTTTTAAGGTTTAAGAAAGTTTAATGCAAAAAGACTAGATTAATGTCATAACCATTGTTAGCTAGACTAATCCTCCACCATCCTTACTTAAATCAAGGGAACCTATTTTGTCTGATTAATTCTTAAAGATAAAATGCTTTCAATTAAACATTTATTTGAACCATGGATTTCGTTCAATCTTTGACCATAGGGTACATGACAACTCTAACTAGATTGGGTAATAACCACTATATTTCTCGTTTTCTATAGAGGGTAAGTTCTCTAGAATTTTCCAATTAGCCTGATAGTCTGACTAACACAAGGAGATTTGCACAATTATTCATACACACACAACTCTTAATTCCCATATTGTTCCCAGAGTTCCCTAGAGTTGCAACCTAGGGCTCTGATACCAAGAGTCATGCCTAAAATTTTCGCAAGAAAAACCCAACAATTTCTTTTTTTATTATTTTATTTTATTAAAAGCCTAAGTTCTTAACCAACACTTAAACATCATGCCATCCTTGCACAACGTGACCACTAATCTTCCACACTTAAATTGCAAACTCTCAAATCGGTCGCAAGCCACAACATAGTTTAGCTGCTAAAGGTTATTATTGTCTCTCTTAGCCAAGCTTACAAATGTTTTATTTAAATCCCATACCAATGGTTAGAGGAGATCGAGTTGATGATTATGTTACCTTGTTGCTCACCATTTGAATGATCTTAAATTTAAATAGGAATAATGCTTCTATTGACTCTTTAATCTAACATTAATTGAATATGTTCATTATCCTAACATCAGTTGGACATCGTTGCCTTTGATTATCCAATTGTAATAGCATTGCAACCCGATCACACTTAGGCCTTAATAATGATATCATTGCTTAATCGATAAACATTAATAAAAAATTTATGGTTAGTTCAACAATCCATAAATTACTAATACCCTCGTAGTATCTATCTATTTGGTAGCCCATATATTATTGTTTAATTAACTAGCATGGTGTCAACATTTTAACTCTAATAGTATTACTATCAACATATCCCTCACACATTAATGATATTATTGCTACTATTGTTTTTATTTAAATTGCTCCCTAAATCTTATCAAGGACATAATGATAATAATAAAAAAACACCTATGAACAAATTACTAGTGATACAATTAAACTTATTCTAGACGTTACTAAAATGAAAATTGAATCCATTCATTGTGGGCTCATTGTTATCAACCAAATCGGGGTACTAACATTCCCCCCTTAAGTCTATGAATATGCTAATTACATTTATTTTATCTATTTGTCTAACTTATTATTTATTTGATTATTATCCTTTTTGTACATAGATATATGCAAGGGTGGATAAATATCCCCTATGTACATATATGTTCTATTTACTTTAAAGAATAATATAAATAAAAAATAATAGTGATGATTACCAATTTACCACATCCGAATATATATTAATTCCCATATATATATAAATTTATTTAAATAATCTTTCTCCACAAGAAACTTTAAATAAGACAAAAAAACATTCATCTTTTTTTAGAATTATGATAATGCCTAATCTTTATTAACAGATCACCTTAACTTTAATTTCTATTTACAAACTCATTATCTTTTATTAAGACAAAACAATTTTACCTAATTAATTTCTTTCTTTTTTTTTTTTAAATCCTATCTTTAACTCTAATAAGACAAAAGCAATTTCTTCTTATTTCTAATCTTGATATGCTCTTTAACTTTTCCCTAATTCTTTAACCCATGTATCTCTCCTTTATGATTTTCTTATTCTTTATGTTAAAGTTACATGAGAATTTATCCTTTCTTTTTTTTAGAGACAAGACAAAAGTCACGCTAGATGAAGGGCTTTAATTATTTTTAGTAGGATCTATCTTTCAATGATGCCTTATCGAATGAAAAAAAAAGATGTAATAATTAAACTAAACACATATTTTAAACTTCCTAGCTAGGTACGGTTAGATGATGGGAAGGAAATATAAATGAGGTTGGACTTAAATTTCAACGTGCTATGCATGGATGCTGCGTTTTTACTCACTAACAGTTATAAGTGGTCTTAAAAGCATTTGGAGCTCAATGTGGGTTTAGACACCAAAGCAATCCACACATTAATTAAGATAAAGACACAATCTGCACCAAGACAGGTAAAAGCATTAATTTCCTTAATTGCTGCCGTGAAAGACTCATAGTTTGGATTGGACCGAATAAAGAAACATCATGTGTTGTACTAATTTTGTAGGCTTTCAGGTCTAAATGATTTATGAAGCAGAGGAGTTTGGTATAGACTACATACCACCATATTTTCCCCGCTTTTCCTTGCTACTCACTCACGGTCCCCAATTTCCTCGATTTCAAGATGAACAGTTGAAAAGGATGGTCGCTGGGTAGTAAACTTGCTTCCTCCATGACAATGTTCCTAACATATCTCTCACATAGTTTGGAAAATGCCATGTCCTTCCTTGCAATACATAAGGGATGTTGTTCTTAATCCACCTCCTACATTATTAAGTCCTTTGATTGATGGGATGGCGAATGAGATGGGCGATACTGCATCTCTCCAACTATATTAGCCTAAGTACTTGCAGATTTGGTAGTGCGATTGTTGGCAAAAAAATTAACCCAGCATTTATGGCGTTGAACGGATGCAGTAAAAGCTGTACGTTCTCACAGAAGTTGTGCCAGAATTTAATGACAAGGAGTCACTCCATCACACCATATTAAGAGTTAGGTGGAGACATGAGGGCAGGAAATTGTAGGCTGGTCATACTCCCCATGGCCATTGTAGCTTGGTGCCCCAGTCATAACCAAGACTAAATCTATTATATTTAACCCCACTACGGATGCAATTCAGTGGTGATGGGACAACGCATCAAGCAAGTGTATATGCAAGTAGGATCTCAAATCTCACTGTTCATTCAAATTGGGGATGCATGCCCAACTGGTTTGAGGAATGGGTACAACTGGAGGCGGATACCACTTACCCAACTAACCATTTAGGTAACGTATGTAACATAGGTAGATACACGCACTTGTTTCATGTGATTGAAGCAGAGAGTGGTCACCCGATCTAAGGACTGGTCCTAAGGCTACAATAATAAATTAAATCATTCATTTGCAACGCTTCAATTTTGTACTGTTACGAACTTTGGGGGGGGCATTGCTGCAATCTTACGTGCCAGAAAGGAAGGGTCAGGTAGAAGTTGATGTGTTTCAGAAGATTTAAATGTTGTGCCTATGCATACTGGGCCTGACAAGAAGCTTATTTAAAAAGTGAGGGGGTATGTAAAGAGTGATATAAGTCATTGCTATGCTCGATATGAATATTGGGCTTTATATATATATTTTGTTGACTATTATTTGTGTTAGGCGCTTAGTAAAATGGCAGGCTACAGTTTCAGATGTGGCCACAGTCTTCATTTTAACGTGTCATTATTTTTCTTTATTTTGTCTACTTTTCATGACCAGGATATTTGGTACAATGAACAAACATTGCTTATCTTTCAAACCAAAGAAACCTAACATGCTACTGATTTTACATTTTGGATAGAGGAAAGTGTGTATGATTAAAATTTACAATTGTATTGAAATAAGCATAACTTGGTTACACTTTGTTTTTTTTTTTTTTTTTTTGAAAACTAATAATCTTGTTTTTATACATTGGAAATAGTCATATACCCAAATCTCTGTTGGGTTTATGCCATAGTAATACCACCTTCCTCACATCACATATAACTTTTCAGGTATCATATCTCTACACTGACATACAAATCCTTTTTTTTTTTGTCACTGTAACCAGAAGAGACCACAAAACTTATATTTAGCTAGAAGGCTCCCGAGAAATACTTTTCCCACAAAGAACTAGTTTGAACATTTAAAGGAAAATATTATTAGATATACACAACATTCCTATCCAAAACCAAAAAATACATCTGTTTGTATCTCATTCTCTTTTTTTATTTTTATTCAAAAACATTTATTTTCTTACACTCTTCTTATTACAATAATATATAAGAGTGAAATAAATAACAAACCAATGCATGAGGTCTTGCTCTCCACCCTACCGTAATGGCGTCATGGAGCCTCGTGGTCTCTAGCCATACCCCCGAGCAAGGAAATATCTTGGCTCCAAGATGATGGATGAAGTCTTTCATATTTTTACAAAGGAATAAGGATGGCGTAACAACAAATCTCTTGTATCTAAGTTTTCTACTCTTTGCTTCAACTATAATCCATGCAACATACCACTTTCTTGCACTAATTAAACAAAAAGGAAAAATGGAAACAAAGAACTTATCTATTCTCTTTCGATGAGGGGATTCAACTCTTTTATCCTCCTTTCTTCTCCAAGCCAATCCATCTTGATCACTATCTCTTTCTCTCCTTTCCTACTTTTTTCTACTATCTTCACCAAAGTTCTCCAAAAGGAGAAGTGGGCAATGCCCAAATCTTCCATCTTCTTGAGGTATATAGGAATCTTCCAAACCTACACTTTTTCCCACAAGTTCTCACACATGTGTGAGTCTTGTGCCAATTCCAAGAACTTTTGGGGAGTGGGAAGTTGAGAGTTACAAGTCATAGTTCCCAAGCCCCAACACTTTTTGAATTCGTCACATTCATGAATGTGGACTTCTGAGGGGTGTTTTCACACTCCAAGGATAAGTTCACATGTCAAAAAAGTTCCAAACGCATAGGTATAGGTCCTAGGGGTCTATTCTTATTCAAAAACCAAGGAAATTGACCATACAACACCCTAAAAGGACAACTTTAAAGGCCAATTCGAAATTCAAGACCTAACTAAGGATTTGAAAACCCTAATAGATCTTACACTCTTAACCACATGAGTATAATCAATAAGGATCCAAAAAGTACCTACACTAAGCCACCAATCATTAAAACCCTCCACTCAATTACAACATAAACAAAACCCTAATTACCTCCCAAGTCATAGGGTCAAAAATCAAAATTTCAAAAGATAGATATTTGACTTGGGTCTAGATTGTTCTCCCTTTTACCCTTGGCATTACTCTCATATGCATTTTTCCAAATACATGTTAGGTTAGAAATATAATAAATACCTGTTCAAAATATCAATAAGATTAATTCAATAGTTAGTAAATCATAGTACACATATATATTCATTTCCTTTCCCTATAAAAGATGGAAACTTTGAGCATTCATTAAATAATAATGGAAACCTAACCTTAGCTAAATACTTTATTTACACTACTAAATTTACTCTTGGACACTCCTTCCTGTAATAAAATTTATCATTCAACTTGATATCTAATTTATATAATTTTTCCTCAAATTATCCTACCCTAGGTATACCTCTAATTGATTGGAGTCATCTTTTAAATTTACCTTGATGATTCTTGGCTAGTGATCCTTCTGGAAACTTCTCCCTGATCTTCCAAAGTCCTTCTTTATTCCTACCTATTATCATTTCCCAAGTAACATGAAACTTATTAGTGAGATTCAAACTAATATTAGGTACACACTATTTCTTAGCTCATATTGATCTAAGTGTATTCTTCATATGATACTTGTCTGAGAATCTAAATATTATCTACTCAAATTCATTCTTAACAGTTTTCTCGTTTTCATTTAATGGAGAGAATTTGTCACAATAATCATTTACAATAGTTACTACTAAAATAAAAATATTAAACATGGAATTAGGTTAAATAATCAATCTATTCACCAATAAGAATAATTAAACTTATCAAGGTGTCACACAATTTATAGATAGGGTTGGGCCTCACACAAGATCTCAATATAATAAGCTAAAAGAGGATATTCAACAAGAAGATCATACCCGAAGAAATCAAGAGGAAGGTGAGAATAGAAATACCCTTTATAGTGTGTCATAATCCCCTTTTCTAATGAAAACATGGGTGAAAGAGAAAAAAATCGATTCCCTTTCAACAAGGATGGGAGAAAAACTCCAGTAGATAGTGATGATGAATGAGATAAAAACGTCTCAGAGAGGCTAAGAAAGATCCCAAATTTCACAAATCGTTAGAAAATATTTTGGAATGTAACAAAGAAAAATATTTTCTATATCTAGCTAACAAAGGGGCTAAATTACCTCATGATTTTGATACTAAGAACCTGATCTTAGTGCCTTGACTCAACAAGTTAAAGCACTACAAGGACAAATTAAAGATCTACAAGGGGGAGGCACAACAAAGACATACTCTCTTGATGACATCTATCCTTATCCTTTTCACTGATGTCTCAACATGATCCCATTTCCCAAACATTGTGAAATCCCAAAGTTCAATCGTTACAATGGGAAATTGGATCCAATTGATCATATTAGAGACTTAAGAAATATGAATTTAGATTTTTCTCATGAGGACACATACTTGATGCATTTGTTTCCTAGAAGTCTTGGAGGCCAATCTATGGAATGGCTATTGAAAATCACACCGTTTGTCAATACATTTGAGGAATTGATCAACGAGTTCATATCATAATTTTCCTACAACATACAACATCAAATAAACATGATTGATCTCTGCAAAGCTAAATAGAAACCTAGTGAACCATTCATTACGTTTCTTTAGAGATGGAGAAGATTGTTCACTGGATATCCACGTCATGTTCCTGAAAAGGAAAAGATTACCACTTTCAACTTAGATCAAGAGATGAGCTATCATCTTAATCTTCATTGTCCTACCTCTTTTCAGAAATTGATTAAAAATTCCATCACCATTGAGAGTGCCTTTGTCCAGAGAGGGATAATAAAACTTGATAAGGACAATCCTATCTCTTCCAATCACCACAATGACAAATCTAAGTTTTGGAATCACAAAAAAAATGTGGTGATTGATGGTGTTGTACATGCAAATCATGTATTGACCAAACCATTTGTTCTTAGTGCTTCAAGAATTCCTCAGAACAATAACTCTAACAATATCAACTCAGTCACAAAATAGGGAAATAATCCTCCTCCTCTAAGGAATAACATGAATCCCACTTCCACATCCAATTAAGGGAATGCAAACAATAACAACAAAAATTTCTTAGGAAACACCTCAAACAAAAATCTGCAACGATCTTCATTCTTCTCTAACAAAAGAAATTTTACTCCATTGGGTCAATCCTTAGAATCAACATTCAAAGAATTGATGCCTAAAAATTTTCTTACTTTGCCACCTCAACATGACTTTGAACCCAATGTGAAACCTTGAACATGGAATGATGCTTACTATTGTGATTATCATCGGTGCAAGGGACATCACATTAATAATTATCAAGCTTTGAAAAATAAAGTCCAAGACTTAATAGAAAATGGCACCATCACAATAGAAGGACACCAACAATCAAATGAAGACAACCAAGCATTTCACAACCCTTTGGCCAATTATCAAAAGGGTGAGTCTTCTGGAAAAAGTGTGAATCATATCAACAATGATCATATAATCAATCATATCTACACCGATGACGAGCGGGTCAACATTATAAAAGTTAAGGAAAAGATAGACTATAGAGAGGTCAATGCAACAACAAGATCACAAGCTAAGGTTGTCTTAAAGGGTGCTTCTTCAAAATCCACTATACCCTTGCCTAAACCTCAATATGACTTAGCCAATCAACTTGGAAAAACTCCTGCTTAGATTTCTATCTTGGAACTCTTGAAGATTTCCCCAGCACATAAGGAAATTCTAGAAAAGGCCCTCATTGAAACAACTGTATCCACTGATCTGGATGTGGAACGATTTCAAGCCATGGTAGGACACTTATACTCACCCAAATTCCTTTCATTCCCTAAGAAAGATGATGTCTCCATGATGCATCCCCATAATTCATCGCTATACTTGGATGTCATGATCCACAAGTTTCGTGTTAGACACATCCTAATAGATGGAGGTGCTGGTTTGAACATATGTACCATGAAAATAGTTCAGGATTTAGGATACTATGAGGACTCCATTAATCCTAGAAGTAAGATTACTATTAAAGCCTATGATGATGAGGACAGAGCATCCAAAGGCTTAATCATGCTACCGATCAGAGTAGGACCTATTGTCAAGAATACTTTTTGTTAACTGTTAAATCATGATCTTACATACAACATCTTGTTGGGTCATCCTTGGATCCATGAAATGCAAGATGTCCCATCCACATATCATCAATGTCTTAAGTTTCTTTATGATGAACAAGAGATAAAAATTATACTAGTAGATCATTCGAATAGTTAGACTTGTGCCAACATCAAAGCTAGTCAAGACACTTTGGTTCCTAACAATCGAGAAGCTCCCAAAGTTGATACACAAATTAGTCAGTTAACCAAAACCTTTAACAAGCAACTATCATTCAAGGATAATGGAGTTGGGTAATAATCTCTCTGTATTGCTAATCTACCTACATCGCCACGGTCACATGGACAACCTTCTATCACACAACATCAGATATCTGTAGCATCAACATCAACACAACCACTAATAGAGACAAGTACAAAGTTTAATGGATGCTTTATCAAAGAAAAATTACCTATGGAAGATTCTAAGGATAAATAAGTTCAAATTGGCTCTATAAAGATGAAGATGAAATAGTTCTTAATGTCAAACTACATACTGATCAATATGTTAAAGGATGTTCAATTATGCAAAAGATGAGCTATGATGGTAATGGTCCTATTGGGAAAAGAAAAGGAATAGTTGAGCCTATTCACCTTCCAGGACTTGCTGCAAAAGATAAGAAAGGGTTGGGCTATGATACTAACTCAAAATAAGTAACACCTAAGTAGTCCCTTGATAGTGTTTTCACATTGCAAGAAGGGTCTGATACAAGAGAAGCATGCTTGAAAGCTATTCAAAACTTCATAGATAATAACTTTGACACAAACTCTGGAGAATACGAATGGGACACCATCCACAATGATGAGTTCTGGAGGGATAAAAGGGTTGATGTGATACACAAGTATACGCCTACTCTAATCGAAGGTGAAGGTTCAGAGACCCAATCACAAGAATTTGAACTACAATGCAACTATGACTCTAGTGATACTGAATCATATTTAATCGAACAAGAATATCATGAGGATAGTACCATCATTGATCTACCTCATACCTCAAATCCTACAGAAACCTCTGTTATGACCATAACCATAGCCAATTTCATATAGCCTAATGACTCACTACAGCTAATACATCCTGATCTCATTGACTGGGATCTATCGAAACATGTTGATATACCTATGTTTTGAACTGATGAATCTATCATGAACTTCCTTTCCTCAGACGACACAAATGATTGTTCCCTTGATGATTTTTGGCATAGAGTCTTTAATTAGGAGAGTGTCAAGTCTCCTAGTTGGAAAAATAAAAATCAAAAAGAAAGATCTAATGGTGAAAACTAGAATTTGGCAGTATTAGATCACACAAAAGATAAAATAAAGAGCGTATAAGATGGTGAAAACCTTTTTAAGGCACCAGATGATGGGATACTTGAAACTATCCCATGCCATTATCATGAGTGATTGCCTATCTTGATTGATCCTATAAAAGAATTTAATCTTGAAACTATAGAAAAACCAAAGATTCTATTGTTAGCTACATCAATGATAGATAAATAAGTACTTAAGTTCATGGAATTTCTTAGAACAAATCAAGTCAACATTGCCTAGTCTTATGTAGACATGCCAAGTCTTGATCCTAATCTTATAATACATCACTTGTCCATCAAACTAGGAGTTAAACCTGTGAAACAAAAACTTAGAAAGATGCATCCCCATGATGCACTACTAGTTAAGGAAGAACTCAGAAAACTTCTTGATATATGATTTATAAGATCAATCGACTATACTGAATGGATCTCCAATATTGTTCCTATGTCCAAGCCTAACAAAAGTGTTAGAGTGTGCACAAATTTTAGAGATCTTAATAAAGCATGTCCTAAGGATGACTTCCCGCTTCCAACCATTGATACTATAGTTGATCTAACAATTGGCCATGCCATGTATTCACTAATGGATAGTTTTTCTGGTTATAACCAAATCAAGATTGCACGTAAAGATCAGGACAAAACAACTTTCACATGTCCATGGGGGACTTAGTGTTGGAACGTAATGTCTTTCGGTCTAAAGAATCCCGGGGCTACTTATCAAAGAGCTATGACTAAAATCTTTCATGACATGAGGCACACATTCATGGAAGATTATGTAGATGACATATTGGAAAAGTCATACATGAGAGAAGGACAACTTGAGGTATTATCCAAAATATTTTCCAGGTTGGAAAAATTCAAAGTTTTCCTCAACCCCAAGAAATGTGTTTTCGGGGTCACATCTGGAAAACTCTTGGGATACATAGTATCAGCAAAAGGAATCGAAGTAGATCCTACTAAGGTGCAAGAAATCATGGAGATTCCTCCACCAAGGAATATTAGTCAGTTGAGGTCATTATAGGGATGAATTCAATCTATACAAAGGTTTATTGCACAATTGGCAGATAAGAGCCTACCTTTCACACATCTATTACATAAGAACATCCCTTTCAAATGGGATGATAAGTGTGAAATGGCCTTTCAAAAGATCAAATAGTACCCAATGAACCCACCAGTTCTGGTACAACCAAATCTGGACAAACCACTAATCTTATATATTGCCACAATGGAGACATCTTTGGGGCCATTATTAGCACAAGAAGACTCTACAAGAAAGGAATGTGCAATTTATTACATCATTCAAACACTAACAGGTCATGAACTCAACTACACTTTCATTGTGAAGGCTTGTCTAGTAGTAGTCTTTTCCTCACATAAATTTTGACACTACATGTTAGCTCATACAATCTATCTTGTTGCAAAGATTGATCCACTCACGTATCTGTTAAGAAAAGCTACATTGATAGGAAGGCTAGAAAAATGGGTCATGATCTTAAGTGAGTTTGATATCCATTATGTTGATCGCAAAGCAATCAAAGGACAAGTTGTCACTGATGAACTGGCTGCAACACCACTACAAGCAAAGCATCCCATGCATATTGAATTTCTAGATGCTGATGTCTTCATTGCGGCATCAAAGCAACCTTGGTTTTTATACTTTGATGGATCTTTCACTCAAAATGGATTAGGGGCAGGCATACTCTTTGTCACCCCTCAAGGACATACCATTCCTCAATCATATCGACTAATGTTTCAATGCACTAATAACATAGCCGAATATGAAGCTTTAATCACTTGACTCAAGATAGCATTGGAATGGTGGATCACAAAACTACAAGTTTATGGTGACTCACAATTAGTCATTAATCAAATCAATGATGATTATCAGAATAAAGATGACAAATTATTTCCATATAAGAAAATGGTCAACGATTTCAAGAAGTACTTCATAGATATCAAGTTCATACAGGTTCCAAGACTAGATAACACAACTGACACTATGGCCACGATCACATCATTGCTACAACTCCTATAAAATCAGGCTCGCTACAAATTTTTGGTGGAGAAATCATTTGCACCTTCCTATGACACACCTAAAAGCCAAATCATTTGTCACTTAGTAGGATCTGATTCACCTTGGTATGGAAAGATTTATGCCTACCTAAAAGATGACATCTTACCACTTGACTTATCTCATAACCAAAAGCGCAACTTTATCTGCCAATCCTCTCACTATACCCTCATCGCTGACACTCTCTATCGTTGCGGTCTTGATGGTACTTTACTTTGATGTCTTGAATGCAACAAATCTGACAAGGCCTTACAAGAATTTCATGGGGCTATTTGTGGTACTCATTCAAGTGGACTAACCTTATCCAATAAATTGATTAGAATGGGTTACTACTAGCCTACTATGGAGAGGGAATCAATCCCTTTTGTGAAGAAGTGCTCAAAATGCCAGATCCATGGGAATCTTATTCATGCACTTGCACAAGAGCTTCAACCATTCACACCAACTTGGCCATTCTCTCAATGGGGGTTAGATCTAGTTGGCAAGATTCATCCTTCATCATCAAATGGACACAAGTTCATCATTCGAACGATAGATTACTTTACCAAGTAGATTGAGTAAGTACCTCTGACTAAGGTTATCAACAAACAAATCTCGTCATTCATACTCAACTATCTTATTTGTTAGTATGGCATTCCCAACTCCATCATCACTGATAAAGGACAACTATTCAAGAATCAGGATGTTGATGAAATTTGTGAGAGATTTCATATTCAACATAGATATTCAACACCTTATTATGCATAAGGGAATGGCCAAGTAGAGACCTCGAACAAAAAAATATTGAAAATCTTGAAGAAAACTATGAATGATGTAGGGAAAGATTGGCAGGTTCAACTCAATCCCACATTATGGGCCTACAAAAATAGCATCCGAACACCAATAGGAGCAACACCGTATTCTTTTTTTTATGGATTAGAAGCCATATTACCACTAGAAGTTGAGATTCCATCACTAAGAGTATCCTTGAAGGGTCTCATTACAGATGAGGACTACAAAGTTTCTTGACTACAAGAATTGGAACTCCTCGATGAGAAGAAACAATGAGCAGTTGATCATCTCAAAGCATATCAATAGATAATGTCTCATAGCTACAATCAAAGAATCAAGTTGCGTACCTTTTAGATCATTGATCTTGTTCTAAAGGAAAACCCATGGAATCAACAAGATAGATAGAAGAAAGGAAAGTTTGAACCAAATTGGTTGGGTTTGTAGGTGGTCATAGTAGTATACGGTTCAGGAGCATACAAGCTATCAACACCATAAGGGGACTTATTTGATGAACCCATCAACAACATGCATCTGAAAAAGTATTATGTCTAAAGCAGTTATCCTTATCTGAATAAGGTCCTGAAAAGATACAAAAACAATAGAAAAGGTCCTAAAAAAATACAAAACCAATAGAAAAGGTCCTAAAAAAATAACAAAAACAACAGAAAAGGTTTTGAAAATAAAAATTATAAAAATAAGAAAAATGTCCTAAAAAAAAAATAATAAAAATAAAAAAGAAATCAGAAAAATGCAATAAGAACAAATAGTGAAAATCTTGGTGAACAACACTATTTGTAGCCCTCCATCTATTAGTTCATGTTTTGCACTTAGTTTTCATCCTTCATTTTCATGCATCCTTTCCCCATCATCATAGCATCATAATCATACTACCATCATTTTCCTAGAGCGATAACGTCTTACCATGGCTTGCTCATTGTACATATCCATTTCAGCAAGTTGTGTCAATACTGAGGGGGATTGACATACTAGCGGCAATCAACTTTGTGGTTTTACCAAAATAGTTAGAAAATGACATAGAATCCAATCATGCACACAAACAATCAAATCAGATGAACAACTATACAATCATTGATCCATATTACAATAGTTTTCAGTAAAATACCATATCATGACTCATATTTGGATGATCTAAAATCTGAATATTGTTTGGAATAGTAGTATTATATTTTAAACAAATGGTTGTTTTATTTTTTGATATCATCTCTCTGGAGCACACTCAATGATGTACTAAACTAGAGTGGTGAGGAAAGAGGATGATTTTTCTTTGTCTGTTGTCTTGAGGTTAACTATCAATCTAGTGCAAATATGTGGCAAGACATTATTTCTACAGTGTATCATTGATGACTATTCCAAATTTGCATCATAAATTTAGTTAGTCTTTGTTTTTTTATGCAAGAACTACATAGGTCATCTTGGTTCAATTATACCTCGATGCTTGTGTTCACTTGCTGTATCAAAAATCATGAAAGTTGTACTTAGGTCATCATTGGTGCTAATTTCCCATCTGATGCTTGTACATACTTCCAACATTTTCAATGCTCTATGATGATTTAAGAAGACTAATAGAAGGCTCAACAATCAGTTGGTTTCATTTAGATGCGTTTCACTTAGATCATTATACATATTTGCATACGAGATTTGCATCAGAGTTTTAAAAAGGCTGAACAAAAACATCAACAATTGTCATGTCTCTTTGGACTATTTATGGAGGACATTCAAACATTTGTTTCATCATCATTTTTCATCTTCATCCTCATTTCATTAATTATTCTCATTTCATCTAGGTCCTATACTTATCATATAGTTTATCATTTATCATTCATTTTCATATCATTTAGATATTTTATCATTTAGTTATCCATCATTATGCATTATCATTTCATTTATCATTTTTCATATCATATAATTTCATTGCATGCCATTGATCATTCTCATTTTGTATCATCTTCATCCTTTATCATGTCATATCATTCATTTATCCATTAGGTTTTCATATAATTTCCATTTTCATATTATCTATCGTCTTCATATCATTAACATCTTACTTATCATTTTCATTCTCCATGCTTACATCTCATTTACCATCTTCATTTTTCATTTCATTTTATCATATCATTTTATTCTATCATTTCATTTTTCATGTCATTATCATTTCATTATCATTTCATCATTTATTTTTTGATGTCATTATCATTTCATTTATCATTTCATCATTTCATTTTATTCTATCATTTCATCATTTCATTTTTCATGTCATTATCAATTCATTTTTCATTTCATTATAATTTCATTTTATTTTATCATTTCATTTTGTTTTATCATTTCATTTTATTCTATCATTTCATTATTGTTTCATTTTTCATTTCATTTTCATTTTATCACTTCATTCTTCATTTCATTTTATCACTCCATTTTTTTTATTGTTTCATTTTATCACTTCATTTCATTTCATCATTTCATATCACTTATTATCATACATTTCATTATTATCAATCATTTCATTTCACATCATTATTCATATAATTATCATTATACATTCATATCACATCTTTAATCATTTATCATTTGATTCATATCACCTATCATTTCATATCGTTTACTCTACATATTACAAATTCATGATACATTTCATAAACTCAACATCCATTCTCCATCACATCATCATTTATTGCATTTGAAAAATCCAAAAAAAAAAAATTCATACATACATTACATTTCCACATCATTACAAAAACATATATTTCCATGACATTTCATACCATATATCATATCATTTCAACATGTTGCATTATTATAATCATCATAACAAGTATATCATCATCATCACATGAATCATCTTGCATCACATGGTTATTCATAAAAACATCAAAATCCATATCACATACAAATAAATGCATATCCATGTCATATCATCATATCAAATGCAACACATCAACAAAACAATCATTTCCACTACATATCATCGCTCATCAAAAATACATACAAATGTCCAATGTCCAATGAAACTAAACAGTATAGAGAGATACATGAGAAATGATCAGAAACAATATACATGCTCCAAAATAATGATATACATCAATAACCCAGCATCACTCAATCAAGGGTGGCTGGTGGACCCCCCTGATGAAGTTGGTCTTGAGGATGATGGCCTGCAAATAGTACCTACACCAGGATCCTGTCAAGGCCCTATGACACCTCTGCTTTGTGTCATAATCTGTGATCTGCTCCTGGTCCTACTATGGGATCATGGGTATGGCTCTCTGTGGTCCGGCAGACACAACTCCTCATATCTAACACGATAATACTCAGCCTCCCTAGCCATCTCAAATACCTTTGCAATAGCCTCTCATAAGGATGCACTCTCCACAGTGCCCATGAGCCTCTGAGCAACACCCTCTGCCTCTACTTCCCTCCATCTGAAGGAGTCCCTCTCTACTATCAATTGGTCCACTTGTGGGTCTGGGGTAGGACGTACCTGTACCTATACCTATGCATGTGCCTGTGCCTATGTCTATGCTAGTTGTGTCTGTAGCTGTGCTACCAAACCTTGAGCCTGAGCCAACTAGCTCTGCAACTATGCCTATTGTCCCTACAGTGTCTGTACCTGGGCCTACAGAGTATCTATCTATCTCTTCTATGATGTGGAGGAAACTTTGATCATTGTCCTCCATCCAATGCCAGTCCTAGGCATCTGCATAATCTAGACACTACCCAAAAAGTCTAGCCTCAGTCTCACTAGCCTCTGCTCCCCACCTCTGCCCTCTCCACTGTCATCCCCGTCACTATCATATGAGCTCCCCTTCTCTCCTCTGAAAACTTCCTGCTCACCACCCACCACATCCTCCTATCTCCTAACTCTTGGATGAGGTGCCACCAAAATGGGTGTCGGATCATTTGGACATGTAAACCATGGAAATGGATGTGTGGTAGTAAACTGAATACTCCTATGACATGCTGACATCCACAATATCAGGTATGGGATCCCATACCTTAGGTTGTAATGACATATACTTAGTATACACTACCTGGTAAACAATGCAAGGACCCCATCTAGGCTCATCCTTGCACTGTTCGTAGTATGCAACACCCTGAGGCATACCCTATTTGAAACCAAACTGCCTCTGTACTCACAAAGCCAAAAATATCTCTATAATAAATGGTGTGCAACCTATCAAAAACCTGGGTGTACCTACAAATGGCATCTCCAAAGGATCTATGTCTCATACATCACAATTAGTATAAGGCCTCCATATCACTGCATCCATGTCATCGAAGGTTTGTCTCCAATACTCCACCTTTCCCATCTTGGGATGGACAACTACAAACTAATATGCATACATATATGGCCTACCTAGCGGCCTAGCCCTCAAACATAGTAGTCTAGTCACAACAATATGCTCCCATGCCCAAATCTGGAGCAGCATAACACCACACAATAAACTTGATGATCCTCTATATACTACCTAGTGTAGGCCATGATACAAATGAGCTAGCATGTAGCTCCCCCAGGAATATCTCCTTAGCTAACCCATCATTTGCTCGATGATCCTCCCCCATCCAACTAATAATCCCTTTGACTGGTGATCTAGACAAAGGAATCCTCCAATAAAAGTGCCCATCACTGTGGGTAAGGCTAAATATCCTTTGAAGTCAGCCCATGGAACCCAGTATCTTGCTATTTGTGCATCTTTGAACACTCTCCTAAGGGCATCTGTCCCACCCACCTCCTTGTGATCATAGAACACAAGGGAACCTACCACCGAGATCCCCAATATCTTGTATAAATGCTTTGGGGTCATCGTCAGCTCACTAGTTGGAAAATGAAAAGTGTTATGCTCTGAATGCCACCTCTCTGCTAACATAGTCAATAGGTCTCTGTTGGTCCTAATAGGAGGCATTGACAATAAAGATCCCAACCCACAACTCACTATCAGATGCAAATCTGTAGCTGTCAAATCTTAAATCTTATCCCACCCCACAGTATGATGCTCTCTAATCTGGAAGTTTTTGAAAACCTCCTATTTTTGGTCATCACAAAAGCAATCTATTAGACTCATATCTATCTATCAGACTCATATCAATCATACACATATCTATCTATCAAACTCATAACAAGTGATCCATATCAGTGAACCATATCAAATTCTCTATCTAAGTGACTCATATTAGGACATCAATACAAAATCAATCTACTCTATCATCATTTACTATTTGTTTTCTTTTTTAGGAAAGAAAATTTATCACACAATCAAATCATCATCCTTTTTTTATTTCAATCACGAATGCAAATATGTTTTAATTGATCAAATAAATCATCTATTCTTTTTTTTCTACCACAGAAAGCAAATCAATCATCTACTCTTTGTTTTTCATTCTTTAGAAATAAAGTTATCAACTATCTACTCTTAGTTTTCTATTTTGGGAATCAAATTTATCAATTTATCAACATGATGACATGACAATTTAACTATCTATTGACCAAGGGAGTCATCATTTTCATCATCAAGCATTCTATCTAAATTTTCTAAAAGTGCTACTCTGTGGCCTATAAGCGCTACAGTTTCCTCTAGATGTGTTAAAACTCTAGATGTGTCATTTTGTGCCGTGTAAGTGCTACATCAGTTCCTATATGCGCTATTTCCCCAAAAGCGCTACTTCACCTCTCAAATGCCCCATTTCACCCCCTAGATGTGCTAAAACCCTATAAGCGCTAATCTATTTCCAAAATGTGCTAATCTGCCTAATTTGATACTAGCCTCCTAGATGCGCTACTTCATTCACCAAATGCACTAGATTGCGAAAACTTGAAAGCACCATTTTATGATCTCTATGCACTAAAAAAGTTTATGAATGCGCTATTCTATTTCCTAAAAGCGCTAAAAAAACCCATTCAAACCTAGATCCGCATTCAAAATCAACTAAAAAATAGCAATTTCAAGGCAGAAAGGATCAAATTGACTCACTGGTGGGCCATATGCAGTTGGTTCCTGATATCGATGGGAACACTTGAATTTATGTCAATGAGTAGGGATATCCATCGCACCAAGTCACCGTCAGAGCAAAAGGTTTCTAAAAGTCAACAAGTGAAAATGACTTGCCTTTTTTTGCCTTTTTACCTTTTAAGGCTCAACCAAAGTGGGTTTTTTATGGCATTTTTTTCAACTAGGGTATTTTTTTTAATCAATTATCAAGAGCTAAATCACTGCATCCCTTTCATCATCCGAATTTTATCATCAACATTTCTCATCATCAGTGATTTACCTCTTGAGGGGGCATCATCAATATTGACAACATCTTCCAATTAGAAACATACCAAGAGTCAAATCAGGGGCATATCAATTAAATTTTTTTGATCAAGGGGCAAAAATCAAGTGTGTCAAAATTTCAAAAGTAGGAAGATTTTCTTTGAAGTAATGCATTTCACACATCACTTCAAAGAGGGGCAAAATGTATATGCATAAAATTGGTCATGTCTAATCCTGGCATTTAATTAAATATTTATTATTTAATTAATTTCTCTAAAGTCTTCTACATATAATTAAATTTAATTAATTTAATTATATTGTTCATTCACTTTATTCTTCCACTTTAATTAAATAAATTCATTTTATTTAATTACCACTTTCTTAAGCCCACAAGCAATTAATTAAATAAATATCATTGCTTATTTAAATTAATTATCACATTTAAGTTTAATTAAATTTAATTTCCTTTCTCCTATTCAAATCTTTCTTCTAATTAATTAAATATTTTATTTAATTAATTTCATTTACAAGTTTAATTAAATATGTTTATTTAATTAAATATATTTCAGATCTTTTGAAATCATAATTAAATCTAATTATGAAATCTTTTGTTATCTTTCAAATCTTGAGTAAATATTTTATTTAATTAAGAAGATCTTCCATGTCACTCGTAAATAAATAATTGATTTCACAATTCATTATTTATCTTTGAAATCTTTCTATAATCTCACAAAAAGATGATTTTTACAATTCATCTTTATCAACTCATCTTATCTCTTCTTCAAAAAAGGAAACAAAAGCTTGTTTTTTGTTTTCTTCTATTTTTCTCTCTAGTCTTATCCATCTTCGACCATTCAATCTTTTAGGAATTTTCACAGTCGTTAATCAAATCAGCCAATCAGAATATTTTAAAAACTCTATAAATATCCCTGCAAATCTAAGCAGTGGTTAAAATTAGAGATTACTTGCATTCTAGCATTATAGCATTTCAACATTCTAGTATTGTTTTTGTCATCTTTAGTTTTTAGCAATTTCGTATTCTTTTATTTCATCAACCATGTCTAGTATCAACATAATCATGTCTTAGCATAGCATTGCATGCATTCATATTTAATCCCATTCTCTAGGAAGACCATTTTTTGAGCCTAGCCCAAGATCTGAGAGCCAGTTGGAATCAGCAAAAAAACTTGAGATAGAGGACAATGGAACGTCTTTGAAGCATAAACGAAGCTTGCAATTTAATTTCTTTACTTTATTTTTTAATTTAAAGTTTCATTGGTGTGTTTGATTTACTTTTAATTCATATTTATCACATAAAAATTGATCACACATTCATAATGTTCAAAAGAGGGCTATATCAGAAACAAATTCCCTAAGCTACAAGTAGAAAAAAGGTTGTTGCACTGAGAATAGAGTTTTGAACCACACCATGAAAGACCTAATCATTATTTGTATATTTTGTGAAGAATGGGATGACAATGAGACATATGGTTTTCCCTCAAGGAGATTATATATTAGAGATGATAAATATAAAGATGGACCTGAGTTCCCTAAGTACCACAGTTATGATAAAGATATAGATTATAATATGGCATATGTCAATGAACTAGAAAAATATGTCATCTACACTCAGGATTACGTATATAGAGTTCCTACATGGAGGGACAATAGAAATAGTAATACAATGTTAAATAAACATTTGTACAATCACAATGAGGATTTGTTGATGATGATGATAGTCACATAATGTACAAATATATTTTGAATAAATATTTCTAACTTTATTAAAAATTAGCTATCTTAAGGCTTGATAGTGTCAATTCTTGAATCATTAGGCTCACTGAGTGTTCATTACTTTACATTATGTTCACAGAAGGAAATTATGTATGAGTATTCTTATTTACTAGAGCTGAAAGATATTCAATTATGAAATTCACTTTCTACACCAATTAATTTCCATATGTATTAGTTCAATTAATCTAAGATAAAGAAATTTCAAAATAACAAGTTAGCAAAGAGAAAAGGGCTAATAGATTGAAGGTTTTCAAATATTGAAAACATACATATTGAAATAAATGCAAGCTAAAGTGGAAATTATTTGTAGTTCATCAAATTATCTCACACATACATATAGAATAGTACAATATTTTGATGAAATAGACCATTCAACAATAAAATACCTTCAATATTCACCCATAGATGGTGCAAAAATTTGATTATTCCACCAAAATGAATAAGTTGTAGTCATGCAAATTTTATGATTGGGAATTACCTTTGAATTAATTTAGTTTTATAAACATTTACAATATGAACAAGGATTTATTGAAGATAAATAGAAAACATGAAATATAAGCTTGATTGGTAATTTTCCAATTCAAGTTCTACTTAGCTCAACAATTTATGGTCTGTCAAATGAGATAACCTACTACCTTTTATGAAACTAATTTCTAGAGTTCCATTACAAAAAGCACATGGCAAGACAAAATTAATGGACTTAGTAGTTGACATGCAACTAAAAAATATTTGTTTCACATGAATTTTTACTAGATAGTTTCAAAAGAATTGATCAAATTCCCCTTAATTAGACTTAGTTGTTGTTGATTGTCCATTAACCTCTCAAAATTGTAGATATTCTTGACCTAGTCAAATATCACTATAGTTGATTAAATCATGGCAACAATCCTTCAATTTAAGCTTCACTACCTAGATTCATTCAACTCTTAACATATATTTAGTTATTCTTTATCTCCTATTTCATCGTCACTCAAAATTACATTAGTTTTGACATGCTCCAAAATCTCCACAATTTTTTGTACATGCCTTCCATCATTGGACTCTACATTTGCATCTAGATGTAGATATAGATTGATGCATGAGCATCCAAGGTGTAAGAGAAATCCTACATCACCATAAAAAATGTTGTTTCTTTTCAATAAGGATTAAATTTGGTATGATTACTATTTTTAGTAAGTTTGTATTTATGCACAGTGGGGCACAAAATCTTACACAAACCTCCAGAATTTGAAGCCAATGGCAAAGAAGTCACTCCAATATTTTTTGTCATTTGAGAGATATTAAAATTTCAATTGTTGAAAATCCCATTCAAATCTTGGAAGTCAATTTTGAGGAATGTAGAGGCTTAGAATTGGCTTGAAAATTGGAAAAAAGAAAAATTAGTTGGCCTTTAGATCCTACTTTTTGACCAAAAATTTCTCAATATCTTTCTAAAAAGGTATTAAAATAAAAATTCCAATGGTTAGATCAAAAGATATGACCCCACGAAGTTGTACTACCAAAATTAATAAAATTTCAAAATATTTTCTTAGGGAAGTTACACTTTCTAGAAGATTCTAGGGCGATTACACCTTCCAAATAAAGGATGTGAATGGGGTTCATAGAGGGAGGGCATAACATAGTGGATTGTGGCTGTGATTTGTATATTTGCAAATTTATGCAATCAAAATACCCATGTGATGGCCATTGTAATGTTATAATTTGATTTTCATTTTAGTGATAATAGAAACTATTTGCTTCCTTCTTGCATAAATTGTTTGTGCAAATATTTTTTGTTGTTGTGAGTTTCAAATTGTAAGGGGAGTACCCTTGATCATAGATCTTGAACATGAAGTGCACTATCCCATATCCAATATAACTCTTAAAGATATGAAGATCAAGATTGGTCATTTGCTTTCCAATACTTCATCAATAGGAGCATTTCATCCTATACTAAACTAGTATTCGTTGAATTCCATCAAAACCTTGTTCATGTAGTCCCTTGGAATTTTATATGAGAAGTTCCACTCAAATTTTTATTGATTATATATCTCTAATATCTCTTATTTCATCATTTCTATCCCTCATATCTCTTTCATATTTTATAATCAAGTTCTTAACCTTGGTTAGATCATCCATGGAGTCCTTATCCATATGAGACTAGGGCTTCAAATTTTTCTCTAAGAAAAGTAACCCATGTCATTCTATAATAATCATCAATCAAAAGCATGAAATACCTATCACCTTGAAGACTTCTTACTCTTGTAGGACCAAAAAGGTCTATATGCACCAATTCCAAAAAACCGGTAGAAGATTTTTCTTTTGCTTTGAAACTTTTTGTTTTCTTTCCAATTTGACACTCGTTGTAGACAACATTGACAAGCTTTGTAATCCTTGGAAAATATCTTCTTGAACTAAAGTGATTCTAGCAAAATTATCAAAATTAATGTGGCCCATCCTCCTTTGTGATATCCAACTTTCATTCATCTTAGTCATAAAGCAATGACCATTAGCTCCATTGAGATGATAAAAATTTCCATTTTTCCTTTTTCCAATAGCAATCACAATTCTAAACCCTTTTCTGATCTCACATCCATCATCATGAAACATAGTATTATATAATTTTCTACACACTTTTCCAACACTCAAAAGGTTATGCCTTAATCCCTTGCCATAGAAAACATCATCAGTATTATGCTTTCCATTAAAGATGATTGAACCTATTCCACAAATCTTAGCACCTGAATCATCTCCAAATATAATAATTCCATCATAATTTTCAATTTTAACAAACTTACTCTTGTGTCTGGTCATATGATTTGAGTAGCCACTATCAATGATCCAATAGTTCTTATCTTGTCTAACTTGAAAAGAAGATACCAAAGTACCTTTAGTCTTATCTTTTATCTCTATTATTTATGATAACTCGAGTGTAATAAACATCTCAAAGAATCCAATGATGCACTCTCGAAAAAAGCACGTATCCATAAAGTATCACTTCATTAGAGAGAAGGTTGTATACAAAGAGGTCAACATGGAATATGTTCCCACCAAAGAACAAGCGACTGACATTTTCACCAAGCCTCTTCCAAAGGATCAATTTGAATATCTAAGGCAAAAGCTAGGATTCATTTCCCCCACATTAAATCACTAATATTAGTGATAGGGTATAAATCCAAGGGGAGATTTATTGGCTATTAAATCTTCCCTAGAAAATTAAAGGTAAATCAAGTCCAATAAAACTTGTCTTGAAAATTTCTAATGACTTGATGGTTGTTGATTGAAGGATCCCACTTTCTCTTTGAATTGCTTGTCAAAGGGATTGCATGCTTTCAGGGGGAGTATTCCATTTTCCAATTATTTTAAAGGGGGAGAAAGTAAGAAAATATTCAACAAATTGATGGGGGAGAAAGAAAAGATGATCTTGATATAGAGCATGGACTACAATATCTTTAATTGGTATAGGGCTTAGTAAGAAAATGTTCAAGAAATTAAGCTAGGGACATAAAGCAAAGATGATGTTTCTATAGAGCATGGAATGCAATGTCTTTAATTGGTACAATGCTTCTCAACAACTTTTATATAAAATGCATGGGTATTAGACTCCAATTATATAGGATGAGCGGGCATTTTAGTTTTTCCATCAATGACAAAGGGGGAGATTGTTAGCATATTATTGTCATTGATGTCAAAAGAGTATGTTTGTTTGATATCCTATTTGGTATATTGGAAATGTTTGGTTGATGGGATAAATCTAAATGTGTGTAGTCATGGTGCTAAAACAAACTTCATATTCCTATGATGATTGTCTATCAACAGTCACAAATTTCTTATGTGATCACTTAAGCCCTTGAGTTTGTCAGGGAAAGCAACCCTCTTTCCTTGTGCTTACTAGTTTAACAAATATTGATGATAATAATACCTCCCTAATCATAGGGTGAATATTTGTCCTTGGTATGATCCACGACGTTGATTGAGGATTGAAGATCTAAAGGTTTTTCTAAGATCTCAATGGAAATATTGTAGATTCTCATGTAGGTTCCCTAGAATAGTGTAGTAGTGTACATTGTGGGACTAGATTAGTGAAAAGGTCTCAAAAGTTATTGGTGATGTGATGGCAGGTGGTAGCAAAAAATTAATCAATACAACAATTAACATATCTATTTTGAAATGCATGGATATGTTAAAATGATAGATGGTGATAATCTACCTATCTGCTAAAGATTTAGTGGGATCATGTCTGGCCTCACAAGACTACAGATAGGTGATGTGTGTCTTTAGGGACCCATGCCTAGCAAGGTACATATGGAAAAAATTAATCATGCTCTTCAGATAAAATCATTATTTGATGGTCATGGTTTAAAAGGTTGAATGGTGAATGTTGATCAATGGATCATGGAATGAAAAGCTCTAGATCAATGACTCAAGTTGAAACTAAGAATCCTTAAAGGCTATAATAGTATGAAATAGGGTTTTGATTGCAAAACCGAGTTAGGGAGGGAATTTGAATGGACTCACTACCCCATCTACTAGTATTAATATTGATTAGATGATCAGATTAGTGACATGAACATATAGGTGGTATAAAATTTAATTTCAATTTGTTATAGAGAATATAAATTAAATGCTACTAAATATCCTAGCTATTTGGTATGCCATGAATAGAAAATATTTTATTTTTTATAAGAGGATGTGTGGCTCAATGTTCTAATAGCTTGCAAAAGAAGATAAATATCAAACCTTGGAAAAGGAAAGATATGGTATGCAAATCTTGAGATTAATGCAGAATGACAGTGATGCATAAAAGTAGGAAGAAGAACTGAACAATAGTGGTGAGAGAGAATGATACTACAAAAAGAAGAGGAGAAGATGTGTTGCATTTGAGTGATAAGTGTTTCTTGAGATCGAAAAAGAAAACACTAGTGAAAAGAAGCATGAACAATACCAATTTCCTTGCCTAGCTTGTGATGGTGGATAGAGAATGCACTCTTAGAGAAAATGTAGCAAGGTTGAGTTGTGCATCTGAAAGACATTTGAGATGGACAAAGAGTGCAATAGTAGGGTGAAAGAGCTGAACCCAGAAAAAGAAGAGTAAATCTTAATCAGGGTTCACCTACAAGAGCAGAAAAAAAGAGGTATGAAGTGTAACTGAAAGAATAGAGGTAAAAATCAAGTCTTGAGCAATTGAAAATTAAGTTGAAACATTGAATTATGTTATATCAAACAATCTATAAGTATTATTATTGTAAATCTAATTGGTGGATGCGATTAGATATTTGGGTAAGTGATCAATGTAGGAAGTAAGTCCTTCCTTGGAGTGGGTGCTCCTAAAATCAGGGGATTGGTGTCTCCTTAGGGTTGGTTCCCTTAAACATTGTAACAAAACCTTGATTGTGATGCTGGATTAGGACAATAGCTCATGTTAGCATTTTTCACCATGGTTTTCCCCATCTTGGGTTTTCCACATACATCTTGTGTTATGTGATGTTTGTGCGTGTGCATGTTCCTGTATTTTCATGTTAAGTCTTAATTTGCACAATTTGTATAAGGGTTAAAAATTTAAGATCTATAAATTCATGCCCCCTCTCAGTAGACTATTGTTTTCCAACAGTTATGATATTATTTCACATAATAATGTCTCTTGATAGATTTACCTTTGTTATCCTTATATTTTTCATTTGAAACTTTGGTTGGACATCTTGAATCATAATGATCTATCTTTCCATAGTTAAAAAATATGAAAGGTAACTTACCTCTATATTTTCCAATGCCATTTTTCAATCATCTTACAAAATTTTCTTCCATTTCATCAAGATCACCTAGATCTAATCCATCATTCTTCTCTATTTTTAGCTTTATAATAATTCTTTTCTATTGAATCATTTTGACCAAACTCTCTGAATTCAAAAGTAGTTAAAGCACCAAAAAAATGATCTCTAGAGTAATGATCTAAATCCTAAGCTCCCTCAATAGAAAAAAAAAATTAGAACTATAAGATTTAGGAAGAGTTCTCAATACGTTCTTTACCACCTCATCTTCTTTCAGTTTTCTAGAAGGGCCATTGATGGAATTGAAAAATTCATCCACTCTATGCTTGTACGTTGCAATATATTCTTCTTTTGACATCCTTAGGGTTTCAAACCCTTCATGAATAATTTATAGTTTCCTCCAAATTACTTTACTAGATTTGTAGCCCATAACCTTCACAAATTCATAATTAGTGAGACCACGCATAAAAGCATTCCTTTTTTTTCCATTTTTCTCATATTCCTTGATCTCATCATTAGTTGCTAAACCATTAGTGGGCTATAGGAAAAAACAAGAACAAACAACTAAGAGAGGGGGTGAATCAATTGTCACAGATTACTTAAACTTTTCAAACTTAACTCAATCTCAAATATGATACATAAACAATAAACCATAAAAAATCAACATATCAAAAACACAAAGAACACCAATATTTTTTATGTGGAAACCCTGTTAGGGGAAAAACCACAGTGGATGTTATTCCACAATATTATACCATATTAAAAGTATAGAGAAGAATAATGGGATTGCACATGCATTCAAGAACACTTCCTAGAGCTCATTACTAAAATACAAGAGGGCTCACTACCCAAAGAAGAGAAATATGAGTTAGATGGAATCCATAGGGTATGAAATGAGAAAATAGCTTCTCCAAAAGCCTGATACAGTTCTGGTTAAGCAATAAAACAACCCTTCACACTTCGCTCAAACTTCTTCTTACTCTACTCTGAAATCAAATGATTAGATCACTACTCATACACTTGCACTTTCTTTGGAAATTCTTCACACCTTCACATAAAATCACGCAACCATCTACTATTATATATCCGCAACATGGATTTGCATCAACAACTTTGTTGGCCAAAATATAAAACATATTTTCAATGCCAGCCCCAATTTACATATAAATTTTCAATGTGAATCAAATATCATTAGAAAATATTATGTCGTGGCCCAAAAAAACATCCTCAAGTGTGCCAAACATTCAAATTTTAATCTTCAAGGATCCACAACACATTACAAGCACCATATTGGTGGAGAACATGAAAACCCAAACAAACATGAGAAAAATCTTTGACCAGGAACACACCGATCAACGTGGACATGCAAAAAAGATAGAGAATGATCTAGAAGCATCCACAAGCAATAGGAACCAATAGAGAAACATCTACAATAACTGAAATTACTAGAATCACATCACCTTCACCTAGGAATACTAACTAAAACTGCAGAAAAAATGTCAGAACACAATTATTTATAACATGATCAAAACTTCATGCAGACCTCTAAAACTTCTAGTGGATAAACTAGATACTCTCAGAAATAAACCCTTTATACCATGATGATTGATCATAAATTTACTAAGCAAGACACCTTCATGACCTTCACTATTCCACTAGCAACTTGCAACTCTTTCTTTAACAATTTTCTCAATATTATTAACATATATAGCCTTCAATACATCAATGCTAATAGTGTTGACATCAATGACAACCACATATCATAAACACAATCACAATATCCAACAATATTCCCCTTTGGAATTGATGGCAACACATGATGTGAAAAACACCATTAACACAACTCTCAATCAACACTTACTCCCCCTTAGATTTTGACTCTTCTTCCTCAAATTCTTCTACTTGATCTTCACCCCACAATACTCTTATCCCCAAATAATTCATAGTTTTTCACATGAAGATAATTTATAATCTTTTCACATGACTCTTCTCCCCCTTTGACATCAATGGAAAAGATAAAAATTATCTTCCCACATACAAGCACTGAACCACATATCTGCACATCTAACTACTTGCCCTAAGTAGTAGCCACATAAAAATCAATCTGGATTAGAATATAGCTTTGAAGCATACAAATTGATGCAATTAAATGAATCTCTAGTTCATATCAAGAGGGGTAATCACCCCTAGTATCCCTTTGAGATACTGAAAAAGTATCCTTTGGCAATGACTTGGTGAAAATGTCAGCAACCTATTCTTTGGTAGGCACATACTCCAATTAGACTTCTTTCTCATTCACTTTCTCCCTAAAAAAGTGAAACTTGATTGATATATGCTTGGTCTAAGAGTGTAGCACTGGATTCTTTGATATGTTTATTGCACTTGAGTTGTCATAGTATATGGCAATAGGTTCATCATAAAATACTCTAATATCATTCAAAATTTGTTTCATCCACATCACTTGAGTAAAATTATTTGAAACAACAATATACTCTACCTCAACAGTAGATAGGGAAATGGAATTATGCTTTTTGCTTAACCAAGACACCAACTTCTTCCCTAGGAAGAAATCACCACCACTAGTACTTTTCCTATCATCTACATCTCCTGCCCAATCCGCATCAGTATATGCACTCAATGTAAGATCATCATCTTTAGGATACTAAAGCTCAAAATCAACTATTCCTTTAATATATATGAAGATTATCTTTACAACTGTCACATGATATTTTTTGGATCAACCTAAAATCTAGCAATCGTACATACAACATTCATGATGTTTGGTCTGGTCAGAGTTAATTAAAGCAATCTGCCAATCATTGACGTATATCTTGTTTGATTTTCCATAGGAGAATCATCATTCGGTGTTAACTCGCATCCAACTACCATGGGTGTACAAACATGCTTTGAGTCTTCCATGCCAAACTTCTTTAGTAACTCTCTCACATATTTGGACTGAGATATGAAAATTCTATTGTCTAACTAAGTGACTTGCAATCCCAGAAAGAACTTCATCTCTCCAATCATACTCATTTCAAATTCACTTTTCATTTCATCAGCAAACTTCATGCATAAATCATCTCCTCCAAAAATAATGTGATCAACAAAGAATTCAATAATCAACTCTTTATCATGATCCAACTTAAAATACAAGTTGTTGTCTGTAGTACCTTTATTGAATCCAAGCTTTAGTAAGTATTTATTGAGTCTAACATACTAGGCTCTAGGAGCTTGCTTGAGCCTATATAGAGCTTTCTTCAATCAAAAAACATTGTCTTCCTTGTCAGATAGTTGAAATAAATCTAGTTGTTCAACATATACTTCTTCTAACTCACCATTTAGAAAAGCTGATGTCACGCCCCGCCGTGCGAACCCCAAAGGAACTAATAACAATGGAACAATTTTTTTTTTTAAAAAAAGAATATAATAACATACTTAAGTATTATAACATAACAATGTATTAAGAGGCACAACTAGTTCCAATGGGGTACACGAAGTGACATGACTACACTAACCCATAACAACGATAATAAGATAACAATAATTAATCTATTACGTAAATCTATGCATTCCCATTTCATCATTTAAATATCCATTAAACAATAACCATATTAATACCATATGCACATATGACAATACATGGAATTATAAAGATATAAAGTGTTGCATATTTCAATAGATACAACTCAACATAACCAACTATAACACAAGCTCCTGAATAGATACATGGCCTGAATAAACATTACATCCCAATGATAGTAAAATACAACTGTCTGAAAATAGATCTCAACAAACACATATACAATTTACAACAAGGTCATCCCAACACACGTGGGAGACAATACACCAATGAATACATTACATATGAAGTATATACATCAATCTGGTACATAAGGACACTGGATCATCAACATCCGCCAAAACCTGCAAGTAAAAGATACATCTGCAACAGAAGAGGGAACCCAATGGGGTGCGAAGCATGTTCCACCCAACCACCCCCGTGCTGAGAGTAGACAAGGAAGGGTCCCCGACCAAGCACGCCTAACAAAAATAAAGACTAACTCCAAATAGACAACTTAACATCAAAGACCTCTTAGAAACTCAACAATGACAAATCCAAGGCACAACAACAAACCACTTCAGAACATAACAACAAGTCATAATCACAACATCAATGAAACTCAAGACATAATATCAAAGACTACTTCCAACAACAACCCAAGAGAAGTCAATAAATCACTTAATCACAACGGACACAATATCACTTAACAACTACAATCACAAAGTCACTTAACAACTACAACCACAATATCACTTAACACGAGGTTACAATGCTTCCAAAGAACAAAGATCATGAACATCGCACAATAACTGAATAACTATCGACATAGGAAGAGTGTCATGCATAAATTGCCATGAGTTACCCTGGCTCAACCTTCCTAGGCTACCGGACCCCCATCCTGGGTTACCCTGGCTTGCCTCTACCGGCCGCCGGACCCTCATGCAAAACTATGCGTCTCATCTCATCTCGAGCCTTATCATTCACTTGCTTCACGAGAGAGACATCCTTTATCTTTATTAGTGTGAAAGCCCCCCATTAATTCTTTTAGATTATCACTTAATTAAACTCTAGGTAGGTTACCCTGGCGCCCCTTTGTGTGCCGGACCCCCACAAAGAGCCACTCTCCTATCGACAACACACAAGGTACAATACCACAATAGGTAACTAGACAACATAAATCTCTCCAATCCAAGGAGGAAACAAAACAAGGAAACTCACTCCAAACATTGGAGGAAACCAAATAGAAAACACACTCCTTCCAAGGAGGTACAAATCTCATTACCCTCTCCTATTTCTCAGGAGGCACAAATCCCCGTTCGTGGAAACCGGGTACAACATAATAGTACAATACATCAAGGTGATTCACAATTTGAACCTCTACACCAAACATCCCACTCTAGAGAACTTCTCTGGAAGACTTACATAGACCTTTAACCCCATTTGCCTGACATGGAGAATAAAAGAAACATGATAGAAAACATTCCATCTCTGGAGAAACCCTTAACAATAACATAAACTCTTACGAAAGGTAAGGTCACCTAGGGTTTTCCCATACGTCACAATAAAACAATGAAGAGAATACCACAAGACTTAACGAATACTCTCAAGAAAACGATTACTTAAAACAACTCCATATAAAAATATTTCCAAAACTCAATAGTTTCATCAAACAAATAAATCAACAATTCGAGGTTATTCGATTCAAAACAAAACACATCGTTAAATTCAAATTCGCACAATTACATTATAATATCATATCTTTTAATTTTAACTATTCGATTTAATTAGAATTCACATAGCTTATTTCCAATTTCCTCGATTAAACTATATCACTATATCAGGTAAAAATCATCATACTAAATCTTTGTTCAAAACATCTCAAAATGAATATATAAATATATCTAAGAGTAAATTTATTTATTTATTTTTTTTAAAAAAAAGAATCATTTTATCACAACATATTACAAAATTTAACAATTAATTTATATATATATATAATATATATATATATATGTATATTAGATAATATATAATAATTATATATTAAATAATATTATATATATATATATATATTTTATGAACCGAATATGAGCTAAATAAAAATCGAATTATAAAGATCATTTTATAAACCAAATTTTGAATTAAATTCACTTAATAAAAAAAACATAAAAAAAATATAAAATTAAATAACTAAATTTAATTTATTTTCATTGTACCAGTGCCTGGGAGGCCGCAGGCCCATAGGCGGTGGTACTGCATACCACCCTGTGGTGGCCGCAGCCCCCACGGACTGTGTACCACAGTCTGTGGTGGCCGCAGCCCCCACAGCCTATGGTGGCCGCAGCCAACCACGGTGGGGCCGTGGGTGGTACGGCCTCAACCCACCCCCACCCCCACCAAAATTTATTTATTTATTTATTTATTTATTTTTTAACTTTTCTAAATTTTCTTTTAAAATGAGATCTTTTTATAATTTGAATATTTAAACATGTATTTCGTCTAGAATAAAATATGAACAGAATTTGAAATAAATTAATCTAATATGCATACTTGATTCAATATTTAAAAGTGGAAATACATAAGAATATATATATATATATATTGTTTTATATACGCATTTTTACAAGAAGAACAAAACATTATGTATATATTTTATAAATCTTTAAATACATACAAATCTGTTTAAAAGATATTTAATAAACGAATAATCTATCTTTATTTATTTTATTTTATATCAGACAACCTAAATTTGATTATGCAAGTTTAACCCACTAAAAGAAACAAATAATTTTCTTTCCAAGACAACGGTTTCAGAACTAAATTTTATTGAATATTCAAAGGGTTTTACGATAGTTTTCAACGAACAATCTTCAAAAGTCTGTAGCAACTAATCTACAACTACAGAATCCTCTTTCACAATCACGAAATAATTAATTTTCAAACGAAAGGCACTTCAACGAAAGTTTGATTTCCAAAATGAATAAACTAAAAGAAGTAATAATTTAGAAGAACCTGAAATCCTTCGTCTGATGAAGAATCCTTTCTGTAGCCTCCTCACGATCTCCTCCCGCAGCTCTTTTTTCTCGATCCTCTGCTTCAACGTTCTTCTGAACAATCTTTCCTTTCCATCTCACAATAATTTTACACAATAATTTTACCCAGCAAATCCTCAAAACTCAAATCTATTTTTCTTTTTTTTTTTCAGATCCAGAATAACAAAGTAAAACTTGCATGGGTGAATCATTCTCTCATAAAAATAATAAATCAAAAATGAATATTCAATAAAGATCTTTTTGCTTTCCTTTTCAAAAAGCCTCTTTTCTTATTGGTCCTTTTTCAGCTTTTAAAAGCACAACTTATCCTCAATTTTAAATTAAATTAATTTATTTAATTTAGATATTATCTTCACATGATTTTCTAATTAAATATTAATAAAAGGTAATATCTAATTATTCTCAACAATATTAATTTAATTATAATTATTTGCATTTTTAATTAATTAAATCACTTTTAATTTATAATATATTTAATTTAAACATTTTTCTAACTCTCAATTAAATCAAATAACAATGCAACATTAATTAATTATTTTCTGAAATACGATTAATTAATTAAACACTAACCAAGAATTAAATAAATACTCAACAGTCAAACTACATAAAGACAAAGACAAAAACTTCAGTCATAACACCACAACTCACAACAGACGACGGACTTGGGACGGGGACACTTCCAAGCCTACTCCCTTTTTCAACATTTTACCCATTGGGTTAATTTATTGCTCACCATTTCCTGCCGAAACAGGTGGAATCGAGACTTATTCCTGCAATCCTGCATCCAAATAAATGTCAAGTATCACATGTATATAAATATAGTCAAACATCCTATCGTGAGAAGGAATTGTAGTGTAGCAGGGCACTCGTGAACGAGTGATGCTACACTGTCCTCTCACCTAATCTATTCTAACAATTATAATATCAATGATGAGCTAACATTTCTAACCAAATTGATCATAAGATAACATGATATTTAACTACTACATCATAACTAATTATTAAACAATTGCATCATAAAATAATACTGAATTAAATAACATCACCATAGAATCATCACATTGACATATAAAAATTAATGACAGATCACTTAAATAAACAAATAATCAAAACAACACACAGAGTATCATCAATCATACTAATAATGTTATATCAAACGATTATGTCCACTAAAGGAGTAACAACATGATCAAACTACAAACCAACCAAATCAAACCACAATAGTATCATCATAGTATCAGCGTATCAAGTTAACACATAGAAATTAATAAGTCTAAACAGTATGAGGGGTATTACATCCTCCCCCCTAGGATATGGCTTACTCCTGGAAGCCATTAAATAGATAAGAATACGCACAGAATAACCACGCAGAGAACACGCCACAAATCTCTATAGCTAACCACATATTCATTCATTTCCTATTACCATATTCCATAATTCCATACCATATAACACGCAAAAGCAACTCCAAAACCACATAGGGTCAATCAGGAAATCGCTTGCACAATGAGGTAAAGCACAAGAAAACATACAAGGGTGGACATAACAACAAAGCTGGTTGTCATCCACCACACACAACACAATTGTCCATAATGCATCTTCCAGTAGGAAGGATATCGGTGCATTGTACACTACACCGAGGGTCCTATCCCTTCCACTAGTTTCCTGCGCCATTGGACCTACACCACATAACAACTTCTGGGTAGCCAAGTCAGACCAACCCAAAAAGGAAAACATAAACTAACGAACAAAGCACCTAGGTCAACGTCGTGACTCATACTGCCTGGAGTATTACCTACGCAACTAACAACTTAATGGGTCCACATTATCCCAGAGCGCCCAGTGTTTAAACTTGGGCTCTGATACCAAGCTGTCAAGCCTCGCCGTGCGAACCCCAAAGGAACTAATAACAATGGAACAAATTTTTTTTTTAAAAAGAATATAATAACATACTTAAGTATTATAACATAACAATGTATTAAGAGGCACAACTAGTTCCAATGGGGTACATGAAGTGACATGACTACACTAACCCATAACAACGATAATAAGATAACAATAATTAATCTATTACATAAATCTATACATTCCCATTTCATCATTTAAATATCCATTAAACAATAACCATATTAATACCATATGCACATATGACAATACATGGAATTATAAAGATATAAAGTGTTGCATATTTCAATAGATACAACTCAACATAACCAACTATAACACAAGATCCTGAATAGATACATGGCCTGAATAAACATTACATCCAAATGATAGTAAAATACAACTGTCTAAAAATAGATCTCAACAAACACATATACAATTTACAACAAGGTCATCCCAACACACGTGGGAGACAATACACCAATGAATACATTACATATGAAGTATATACATCAATCTGGTACATAAGGACACTGGATCATCAACATCCGCCAAAACCTGCAAGTAAAAGATACATCTGCAACAGAAGAGGGAACCCAATGGGGTGCGAAGCATGTTCCACCCAACCACCCCCGTGCTGAGAGTAGACAAGGAAGGGTCCCCGACCAAGCACGCCTAACAAAAATAAAGACTAACTCCAAATAGACAACTTAACATCAAAGACCACTTAGAAACTCAACAATGACAAATCCAAGGCACAACAACAAACCACTTCAGAACATAACAACAAGTCATAATCACAACATCAATGAAACTCAAGACATAATATCAAAGACTACTTCCAACAACAACCCAAGAGAAGTCAATAAATCACTTAATCACAACGGACACAATATCACTTAACAACTACAATCACAAAGTCACTTAACAACTACAACCACAATATCACTTAACATGAGGTTACAATGCTTCCAGAGAACAAAGATCATGAACATCGCACAATAACTGAATAACTATCGACATAGGAAGAGTGTCATGCATAAATTTCCATGAGTTACCCTGGCTCAACCTTCCTAGGCTACCGGACCCCCATCCTGGGTTACCCTTGCTTGCCTCTACCGGCCGCCGGACCCTCATGCAAAACTATGCGTCCCATCTCATCTCGAGCCTTATCATTCACTTGCTTCACGAGAGAGACATCCTTTATCTTTATTAGTGTGAAATCCCCCCATTAATTATTTTAGATTATCACTTAATTAAACTCTAGGTGAGTTACCCTGGCACCTCTTTGTGTGCCGGACCCCCACAAAGAGCCACTCTCCTATCGACAACACACAAGGTACAATACCACAATAGGTAACTAGACAACAAAATCTCTCCAATCCAAGGAGGAAACAAAACAAGGAAACTCACTCCAACCACTGGAGGAAACCACATATGAAAACCCACTCCTTCCAAAGGAGGTACAAATCTCATTACCCACTCCTATTTCCTAGGAGGCACAAATCCCCGTTCGTGGAAACCGGGTACAACATAATAGTACAATACATCAAGGTGATTCACAATTTGAACCTCTACACCAAACATCCCACTCTAGAGAACTTCTCTGGAAGACTTACATAGACCTTTAGCCCCATTTGCCCGACATGGAGAATAAAAGAAACATGATAGAAAACATTCCATCTCTGGAGAAACCCTTAACAATAACATAAACTCTTACGAAAGGTAAGGTCACCTAGGGTTTTTCCCATACGTCACAATAAAACAATGAAGAGAATACCACAAGACTTAACGAATACTCTCAAGAAAATGATTACTTAAAACAACTCCATATAAAAATATTTCCAAAACTCAATAGTTTCATCAAACAAATAAATCAACAATTCGAGGTTATTCGATTCAAAACAAAACACATCGCTAAATTCAAATTCGCACAATTACATTATAATATCATATCTTTTAATTTTAACTATTCGATTTAATTAGAATTCACATAACTTATTTCCAATTTCCTCGATTAAACTATATCACTATATCAGGTAAAAATCATCATACTAAATCTTTGTTCAAAACATCTCAAAATGAATATATAAATATATCTAAGAGTAAATTTATTTATTTATTTTTTTTAAAAAAATAAAGAATCATTTTATCACAACATATTACAAAATTTAACAATTAATTTATATATATATTAAATATATATATATATATAATATATATATATATATATATTAGATAATATATAATAATTATATATTAAATAATATTATATATATATATATATATTTTTTTTTTATGAACCGAATATGAGCTAAATAAAAATTGAATTATAAAGATCATTTTATAAACCAAATTTTGAATTAAATTCACTTAATGAAAAAAAACATAAAAAAAATATAAAATTAAATAACTAAATTTATTTTATTTTCATTGTACCAGTACCTGGGAGGCCGCAGCCCCACAGGCGGTGGTACTGCGTACCACCCTGTGGTGGCCGCAGCCCCCACAGACTGTGGTACTGCGTACCACCGCAGCCCCCACAGCCTGTGGTGGTCGCAGCCAACCACGGTGGGGCCGTGGGTGGTACGGCCTCAGCCGACCCCCACCCCCACCAAAATTTATTTATTTATTTTTTATTTATTTTTAACTTTTCTAAATTTTCTTTTAAAATGAGATCTTTTTATAATTTGAATATTTAAACATGTATTTCGTCTGGAATAAAATATGAACAGGATTTGAAATAAATTAATCTAATATGCATACTTGATTCAATATTTAAAAGTGGAAATACATAAGAATATATATATATTGTTTTATATACGCATTTTAACAAGAAGAACAAAACATTATATATATATATATTATAAATCTTTAAATACATACAAATCTATTTAAAAGATATTTAATAAACAAATAATCTATCTTTATTTATTTTATTTTATATCAGACAACCTAAATTTGATTATGCAAGTTTAACCCACTAAAAGAAACAAATAATTTTCTTTCCAAGACAACGGTTTCAGAACTAAATTTTATTGAATATTCAAAGGGTTTTACGATAGTTTTCAACGAACAATCTTCAAAAGTTTGTAGCAACTAATCTACAACTATAGAATCCTCTTTCACAATCACGAAATAATTAATTTTCAAACAAAAGGCACTTCAACGAAAGTTTGATTTCCAAAATGATAAACTAAAAGAATTAATAATTTAGAAGAACCTGAAATCCTTCGTCTGATGAAGAATCATTTCTGTAGCCTCCTCATGATCTCCTCCCGCAGCTCTTTTTTCTCGATCCTCTGTCTTCAACGTTCTTCTGAACAATCTTTCCTTTCCATCTCACAATAATTTTACACAATAATTTTACCCAGCAAATCCTCAAAACTCAAATCTATTTTTCTTTTTTTTTTTCAGATCCAGAATAACAAAGTAAAACTTGCATGTGTGAATCATTCTCTCATAAAAATAATAAATCAAAAATGAATATTCAATAAAGATCTTTTTGCTTTCCTTTTCAAAAAGCCTCTTTTCTTATTGGTCCTTTTTCAGCTTTTAAAAGCACAACTTATCCTCAATTTTAAATTAAAATAATTTATTTAATTTAGATATTATCTTCACATGATTTTCTAATTAAATATTAATAAAAGGTAATATCTAATTATTCTCAACAATATTAATTTAATTATAATTATTTTCATTTTTAATTAATTAAATCACTTTTAATTTATAATATATTTAATTTAAACATTTTTCTAACTCTCAATTAAATCAAATAACAATGCAACATTAATTAATTATTTTCTGAAATACGATTAATTAATTAAACACTAACCAAGAATTAAATAAATACTCAACAGTCAAACTACATAAAGACAAAGACAAAAACTTCAGTCATAACACCACAACCCACAACAGACGACGGACTTGGGACGGGGACACTTCCAAGCCTACTCCCTTTTTCAACATTTTACCCATTGGGTTAATTTATTGCTCGCCATTTCCTGCCGAAACAGGTGGAATCGAGACTTATTCCTGCAATCCTGCATCCAAATAAACGTCAAGTAGCACATGTATATAAATATAGTCAAACATCCTATTGTGAGAAGGAATTGCAGTGTAGCAGGGCACTCGTGAACGAGTGATGCTACACTGTCCTCTCACCTAATCTATTCTAACAATTATAATATCAATGATGAGCTAACGTTTCTAACCAAATTGATCATAAGATAACATGATATTTAACTACTGCATCATAACTAATTATTAAACAATTGCATCATAAAATAATACTGAATTAAATAACATCACCATAGAATCATCACATTGACATATAAACATTAATGACAGATCATTTAAATAAACAAATAATCCAAACAACACACAGAGTATCATCAATCATACTAATAATGTTATATCAAACGATTATGTCCACTAAAGGAGTAACAACATGATCAAACTACAAACCAACCAAATCAAACCACAATAGTATCATCATAGTATCAGCGTATCAAGTTAACACATAGAAATTAATAAGTCTAAATAGTATGAGGGGTATTACAGCTGACTTCACATCCATTTGATAGACATTATAGTTCTTATATGCAACATAAGCAAGAAATAATATTACAGCTTCAATTCTGGCAACAGGAGCAAAGGTTTCTTCAAAATCAATGCCTTCCATTTGTGAATACCCTTTACATACTAGTCTTGCTTTATTCCAAACCACTTCACCTTGTTCATTTAGCTTATTCCAAATGACCCATTTAGTACCAATCACATTTTTATCTTTAGGTATGGGAATAATAATCCATGTATCATTCTTTTTAATCTACATTAGTTCTTCCTTCATAGCTTCCATCTAGTATTCATCATTTCAATCTTCATTGACATTTTTAGGCTTAGTTTTGGAAATCAGGCAATACTCTTCTGATATCCTTATTCTAGTTTTCACACCTTTATTCTTTTCTCCTATAAGTTGATTCTCAGAATAATTCAATCTCACATACCTCAGATTTTTAGGATTCACTCGCAGTTCTGGTTCTTCTGTTCTTTCTTCTACACTTCCACTTGTCTCTCCTTCTTGACTTTCTTGGTTTACCAAAACAACTTGATCTTGATTATGTGTCTAAGCATTCTTCCCCTTGTCTGAACTATCTTTCTATTCATCTAAATCATATCCACAATGTTTGGATGATCTAGCAGAGTCCTCATCAACTCTGACATTTGCACTTTCAACCATTTTTCTCAATCTTTTGTTATAGCACTGGTAATCCTTGCTCTTGGTAAAGTAACCTAGAAATTTTCCTTCATCACTCCTTGCATCAAAATTTCCTATGTCCTCATTTCTCTTAATGTAGCACTTGCTTCCAAAAATATTAAAATATTTAATAGTAGGCTTATAACCAAACCATAGCTCACAAGGAGTCTTACCAAAAACAGCATTAACATTTACCTAATTTAAGGTGTACAAAACATTGTTTACAACTTCTCTCCAATAGATGTGAGGCACATTTCCTTCAATCATCATTTTTCTAGCAGCATCCAAAATTGTTCTATTCTTTCTCTGTACAATTCTATTTTGTTGAGGGGTTCAAGGAGCAGATAACTATCTTTTGATTCCATGCTCTTCACAAAAAGAGTTGAACTCCCTGGAGGTGAACTCACCACCTCTATCTGACCTTAGGCACTTTATCTTTAGAGCAATCTCATTCTCTACCATAGCTTTGAAACTCTTGAACTTCTCTAATGCTTCATAGTTTTCTCTTAAGAAAGCAACCTATATCATCCTAGAGTAATCACCAATAAGTAGCATAAAATACCTTTCTCCTTATAGACTTCTGATTTTGGAGGGACCACATAGATCAATATGCACCAGCTCTAACTTATTACATTAGAATGATTTTTTTTACTCTAAAAATAAACTCTAGTCTATTTACCCATCTGACATTCCTTGCATATTGTATTAGCAGGCTTCACTAGCTTAGGTAGATCTCTTACTGCTTAAATGGAGCTTACCTTGACAATGTTATCAAAATTCAGATGACACAAACTCCTATGCCATAACCAAATTTCATCTACTTGAGAAATTAAACAACCTAGATTACCAACACTTAGGTGAAAAATATTACCTCTTGTCTTTGTACCTGAAGCAATCATATTTCCATAACTTCCAAGTATCCTACATCTTTCATCTTTGAACTGTAGATCATAACCCTTTTCCACCATCTATCCAACACTCAATAGTTTATGCTTTAAGCCTTTGACATAAAGGACATCATCAGTGTTATGCTTACCACCAAGACAAATAGATCCTCTGCCACAAATCACACCAACATTGTTATTTTTGAATCTTACAACCCCACCAACATATCTCTCTAGACTTACAAATTTTCTTTTGTCACTAGTCATATGATGCGAGAATCCACTGTCAATAACACACTCATCATTTTCTTCATTTCAGGCTATAAGAGCTTTCTCAACTTTAGGAGATTTAGTAGCCACTGGACCATTTGCTTGATAGCAATGAAAACCTATTCATCTTCATTTCCATTTTCTTTATCAGATTCTTCATCAGTCACACCTTCTTCAGCGAAATAGTACTTCTTTAAAAATCTAGTTTTATTAGGTTTATTCCTATGAACTCTTTCAAGACACCTTGGAGCAAAATGACCTATTTTACTACAAGAGAAACATTTAATAGTCAACTTTCCTTTATACTTACCTTGTCTTTTTCCTTCTTTCTTCACAATCAATTCTTTTAGCTCTTCAACCTCTCTTTCTTCTTCTTCAAGTTGTTTCATTTCTTCCTCATACTTGAATGTTTTTCTCAAAAAATTTCCCAGATCATATCTTTTCATGTTTCTTCCAGATACAGAAGCCTTAAACACAGATTTATTCTTAGGGGAAAAATCACCAAATTAACTTAACTCAAAGTCAACAACTTTACCAATCAGCATATCCCTTGTCACATTTGTTCCTTATATGAACTCTTTAATAGCATGAGCCTTTGACTTGTAAGAGGGAGGCAATGATCTTAACACTTTAGCTACAATTTCTTGTTCATCTAGGGTACCACTGACACATCTAATACCCATCGCAAGTTCAGTTACTCTTTACATAAAAGAAATATTTTCATCTTCGCCCATCTTCAAATTTTCATACTTTCCTTTCAAACTCTGTCGCTTAGCAACCTTCACACGTACAATATCTCCTTCTTACAAAGTCTCCAGCTTCATACAAATATCATGAGTTATCTTTAGACCTATCACATTTGTCATTTCTAAATCCGTTAGAGCACTCAATAAAGCTTCAATAGCCCTGCTATTAGTCACAACCTCTTTAAACTCATCATGAGCGGAAAGACCATTCTGAGGAATATTATATCTATTCTTTGTAATCTTCTAGAAGGGTTCACCAATACACCTCAAATGACACTCCATTTTGGCTTTCCACATAGAGTAGTGTGTTCCATCAAATCTAGGGTTTTCCTTCTTGTATGATGCCATCTCAGATCACCTCAAGCTTTTAAACTTCTTCATAGGAACCTACTCTGATACCAATTTTTGGAAAAATAAGGACAAACAACTGAGAGGGGGGTGAATCAGTTGTCACAAATTATTTAAACTTTTCAAACTTACTTAATCTCAGATCTGATGCATAAACAATAAACCATAAAAAATCAACAGATCACAAACACAAAGAACACAAAGATTTTTTATGTGGAAACCCTGTTAGGGAAAAATCCAAGGTGGATGTTAGTCCACAATATTATACCCTATTAAAAGTATAGAGAAGAATAATGGGAATGTGCATGCATCCAGGCACACTTCCTAGAGCTCACTACTCAAATACAAGAGGGCTCACTTACCAAAGAAAAGAAATACAAATTAGATCTATAGGGTATGAACTGAGAAAATAGCTTCTCCAAAAGCCTAATATAGTTCTAGTTAAGTACAAAAACACTCCTTCACACTTCGCTCAAACTTCTTCTTACTCTGCTATACAATCAAATGATTAGATTACTATTCACACACTTGCACTTCCAAAACTTCTTCACACCACACACATAACTTCACACAACCATCTACTCTTATATATCCACAACATGGATTTGCATCAACAACTTTACCAGACAAAATATAAAACATATTTTCAATGTCGACCCTAATTTACAAATAAATTTTCAATGTGAATCAAACACCGTTAGCCAATATTATGTTGTAACCCAAAACAACATCCTTGAGTGTTGGGTATGTGCAGGATCACCATGGAAAAGACAGGCCCTTAAGTTGTAAGAAATTCAGAAAAATCAGAATTAGGCAACTTGACATAAAAATTTGAATAAGTTATCTATATTATTTCAAAAATATGTAAGAATGGAATATGTAGAAAATTGAATGTAGTTTCTAAACTACTAGGTTTAATTTTTTTTTTTAAATCTATTTGGTGAAAATTTGAAATTTCAATGCAGAGTACTTAAATTTCAGGGAAAAAATAAGAAGTAGATGTCTGTCTGACCATCCTAACCACAATAAATTGATAATATTTTTTATAATATTTTAGACATAAGTAGAGGACTCATGTCCAGATGTGATGCATATTTTTTTGTAATTTTTTCCAAGTAAATAATTAATCATGAATTTTTATTACAACTTTTAAAAAATATAAAAACTTCGTTTCCGACCATCTTAACTTGGTCAAACTTCATGAAATTCAATTTTTTCTTTTTAATCCTATAGTATGTGAAGCATAAAATGTGATGCATTTTTGGATTTAAAAAATGTGATACAGTTGAAAGCTATAGATGTTTTTCAATAAGTCTATCAATCAACACTTTAGTCATAATTCAAGTAGAAAATGAATAATAATTATTAATTAAATTCAAAGTAAAGCATAATTTATATTAGTGGAAAGTTAAGAATCTCCTTTAAAACCTTTTTCATTTAATAAATTTTGGGTAAAAAAAAAGTTGTCAGCCACATACCCTACAAATACCCATCATATTGCCACTTTTTAGCCCATCATGATCCTGCACATACCCAGTTCCAAACATTCAAATTTTAATCTCGAAGGATCCACAACACGTTACAACCACTATGTCATCCAAGAACATGAAAACCTGAACACACATGAGAAAAATCTTTGACCACGAACACGCCAATCAATGTGAAAATGCAAAAAAGATATAGAATGATCTAGAAGCATCCACAAGAAACAAGAACCAATAGAAAATATCCACAACAATTGAAATTAATAGAATCACATCAGCTTCACTCAGGAATACTATCTAAAACCATAGAAAAACTATTAGAACACAACTGTTCATAATACGATCAAAAATTCATGCGAACCTCTTAAACTTTTGGTGGATAAACTAGATACTCCTAGCAATAAAACCTTTAGACCACAATGATTGATCATCAATGTACTGAGCAAGACACCTTCATGACCTTCACTATTCCATTGGCAACTTGCAACTCTTTCTTTAACAATTTTTTCAATATCCTCGACATATACAACCTTCAATACATCAATGCTAATAGTGTTGAAATCAATACTAACCACATATCAACACAACCACAACATCCAACATGGGCATGGTATATCAATCTTCAATTGGATTTCAAAATCCAAGCCCTAGGGAAACAAGGAAACCTTTCATCCATTTTCTTCTAGAATACATAATTACTCCCATCAAATGAGGGAGTCTCTTTCATATGTATAATATTTATCTACCTCAAGTGGTTGAGATTCTTCTAAGGAACCTTGCTCTAATACCTTTTATTAGATGCATAGGACAACTAAGAGGGGTTCAAGTCCTTAGTATTAACCATGTGAGGGTCTGATACCCGTCTTTATGCACATGCAATTAGCAGTGATGACCTACTACCATTGACTGGTTTCACTTACTCACAAATATAAAGAACTAACAAATGTTCAACATATATAATAATAAATATTAATCTTAAGTTGAATATTCCTTCTTCCTTTTATAGTCTCATATGTTTAGTGAATTAGCTTTATTATAGAGTCCTTCCTTAGAAAGTGAAGATTCACTAAATAAATAACCCTTCTTGGTTGTTAGTTATTTCTGACTTGAACACCTAAGTTACTTTCATGTAACTACTTGGGTCTTTGCTACAACCACTTTCTTGAGTCTTAACCCTAACCCTTGAGAGCAACTACTCTCGTGATATAATCTTTAAGAAAATATTTCCACAAAATGGTATCTTCTTAAACTTCTTTGTCATAATGTATTATGAATATTACATAGACAAGGGTACAAAGTAAAGGTTAGATATCCATTAAGAATATAGCTTCCTTTAGGTTTAAGTCCTTCACACATTTCATTGAAATATTGTTTACTAAGGATAACACAACTGTAGACCAATTGGTCCCATCTAAATTTGCATAAATATAGTGCTTACTCACTAAGTTTGTGATATGACTGGTTGGATAAAATACCTTGAGCATTGAATCCCCTTGTTGCACATTTGTAGCAACTAGGGTCTACACTACGACCTCTAATTCAAGCCATAACTCAAATCAAAAGGATTCATCATCTCACATATTCTTAGGCTTCTTAACAATATTGCTGACACTATGCCATCACCAGGATGCACACATGGACATTTAGAAGATTTTGACCTAAGATGACCCAAATCTCCTATTCATCCAATGGTTAAACATAAATAAGACTTTTACTCAGCACCACTTCACTTTCTAGTCACAAGTCGACTAAGTTGGTTTAGTGTTAAATGTTCTTTGAACTCTCGAGTTACTCACTGTAACTGCCAGGTCTTGGCAACTGCCACTAGTTAAAGGTATAAAAGTACAAGTGAGTTTCTACTCTAACAGTAAGTATTCTTGGCATTCACTTGTTGGCATAGGTATTCAAATTGACTCTTCTTGTTACAAGGTTATATAGTGACCTCAACCACATAATATACCCTTCTGGAAGGTTTTTAATTAAATAAAAAAACCCTTAAAGAGTTTACTCGTTCAAGACAAGAGAAAAAATTATTTTTGAAGGAAACAAAACTATCCACATAACCTTCTTTACGAAAAGAAAATAACAACTCTAGCTCTACAATAATTAAATATTCATAACAGTATTTAGCTCCTTTCCACACTTACGACTCCTTCCCATCTCATACTCAAGCTTTACAACCTAATGTAAAACCCTCAATCATATCGTGGTTCAATACTTAGACATTTTTGCATTCATTCTTGAACAGTATTTACCACATTCACTTTCTTCCAAGACTCACAACTAAGAAGACACTAAACCATACTTCTAAAATAAAAGAATCTTGAAACTGAACTTAGTCAACTTGGATGGTGAAAGAAGCATCAAAGATGCATGGGTTGTATCTGCTCACCTTAGCTGATTACCTCTACTCTATTAATAAACACTTCTTTCTCTCAGATTATTCTTTGTGAATCCTCTTGCTAACCCTTTTACCTTTTAAATCTAGCATATATTTATTATTCACCAAATAGGCAACTCAAGTAGTTACCCCCCAAGACCACTCATGGCCAGGCAGTTGTCTAAAAATAGTTGCATTAGATTTTCCTCATATCTCTTTAAGATTATCATGATAATGGTAAGCAAGATATAGTTAATGTAATAAATAGTTACGATAACTGGTTACATCTGATAATACCATAGCACTTCTAAAATTAGCACGGTATGGATTTAGCAACAAACAGTTTAGGAAAACAGTTATCAAATCATTTTACTCCTCCAACTTCACACAGTGCTATCCATGGTTCAAACATTGTTATTCCTTAAATTTATCGAAGCTTAAACATGTTGTCGCCTTTGGTAGAACATTCATGGCCTTTAATGGCTTTCAAGAACATTTGGAATATAATAAAAATTCTACCAACTTCATAATAATATGTCGTGGCCAATATGGTTGATGTTGGCATTTTGAACAATATTACCTATATATGCCGTCACAAATATTTCATTAAGCTCCTCATTTTTGAGTTGAGCAACTCAAATACAATTTTCTCCTCTTTTAATAAAAGTTGAGCCCACAACATTAAACTCATGTGTTATACAAGTGTTTTAATTTTCATAATATATATTAAAATAATATCATTCATAAAATAATAATATCATATGCATGGTTAACAAGGTTCATTTATAGGTCATTTCATTTATGTTGTTCCATTGGGCACACCATGATCAACTAGTAGCATTTATAGTGATGAGGGCGCAGCCCGAGACTTAGAAAATAACCCACAAACAAGAGAAATTTTATTATTCAGAAAATGGAGCTTCTTACATGCAGAGGATTTCAAATCCCCAAGTTCTACAACACATCCAAGTTACAAGCAGCTACAGAATAACCCTTTCACAATATGCGAGCTTGTCCCCAAAAAGTTACACAAAAATTAGAAACCTGCCCATAAATAGCGCTCCTCTTTAGTTTTGGAGCCAAAACAACATTCAAATTTGAGTTTAGGCGGCGCCAACTTCTCGGGGCCATAACTTTTGATCCGGGATTCCGATTCGCGAACCGTTTGAACCGTTGGAAAGGTCTCGAAGTCAATAAAGTGCTTGAAATAAGCTACATTGATTTTGGAAAGTTTCGGGGCCGTTCCAGGAACTCTAAGTGCCTCAAATCTAACTTGGAAGATTTTTAGGTGCAAATCTGAGAAACTAAAACTGCAATATCTTTCAACCCATGAATAGAAAATAAAAACCATAAATTAGGAATTTCATTATGATGAAAAGGGTATCCAAAAATGTAAAAACATCTAAAAATTGAGAAACTTGAAATTAACTATTTTTGGGTGATGCAAGATTGCCCTTACACCACTGGATGCTCCTGCATCAGACACCCAGGGTAATTTGAGAAGTGACCCGTAACGTCTCAGATGGTTGAGAAAAACCCAACCGGTCAACTGTTGCATTGGATAGCCAGGATGAATCTTACACAGGTCTACCTCTCCATTTCACCAGATATTCTTCATACTGCCTATTTTTGGTACTCCTTCCCACATGACTATCCAAGATTGCTTCAATCTCCTCCCTTTCCGAAGTAGGTGCTAGAATGCCATACTGCCCTATTGTTGGTGCTTCCTCCATTCCACCTTCATGATACTCTATCAAATCTGAAATGTTGAGCACATGGGAAATGTTGATTCCATCAGGTAACTCTACCTCATATGCATTCCCTGAATCATGCTTCTTCAAAATCTTACAGGGACCAAATTTCTTCATCTTCAATTTGTTATAGGTTCCCACAGGAAACCTTTCTTTCCTCAAGTGGACCATTACTTCATCGCCAGTCTAAAACTCCTTGTTTCTCCTTTTCTAATCTACCTTAGCCTTATATTGCATATTCATCTTATTAATGTGTTCTGGTACCTTCTCATGTATATTCTTGATGTGCTCTGCAAAATATTCAGCTTTAGCACTTATTTTCTTCTCTTGGTCCATCTTCCTCAATTCTGCAGCTGTTCTGGGGCTACCTCCATACACAATTTGAAATGGTGATCTACCAGTGCTTCTATTGACAGAATTGTTGTAAGAAAATTCTTCCTAGGGTAAGATCAAGTCCCATCCCTTGGATTTATCTCCTACCAAACATCTCAGTAGGTTACCCAAACTCCTGTTAACAACCTCTGTCTACCCATCTGTTTGTGGATGGTGTGCAGAACATAACTTGAACTCTGTCTTTAGCTTCTTCCACAAGGTCCTCCAACAGTACCCCACAAATTTGGTGTCACGATCTGAAACAATACTCTTTCGTAGACCATGTAGCCTCACCACCTCTTTGAAGAACAATTCAGCAAAGTTTACTGCATCATGGGTCTTTTGACAAGGAATGAAATGTGCCATCTTCGAAAACCTATCAACCACCACAAAGACTGAATCATTTCCTCATTGTGTCCCTGGCAAACCAAGAAAAAATTCCATACTTATATCCTCCCATGACCTCTCTGGTACATGTAAGGGTTGATATAAGCCTGTATTCTGGCTCACTCGTTTAGCCATCTGATATACCCTGCAACTTTGTATGAACTTCTTCACATCTTGTGTCAACTGAGGCCAATAATAATGCTCACTGATAATGGCAATGGGTCTTATCCCGACCAAAATGTCCTGCCATTCCTCCACTATGCTTCTCCTTTATCAGGTTCTCCCTCATGGAACTCCTTGGGATACACAATTGAATTCCCTTAAATAACATGCCATCTTGGATTATTAAATCCAACCACCTTGTCCTATCCACTGTAACAGGTTCCTTGCAAGCTTTCCAAGCCTCTGCAAAATCAGGATCTTCTGCATACAGTGTCTTGAGTTCATTAAACCCAACCACTTCAATTTGCATCTTTGTCATCAATGTATGCCTCCTACTTAAGGCATCTACAACCCTATTTGACTTCCCACTCCTATGTTTCAAAACAAATGTATAACTCTGTAAAAACTCTACCCTTTTCATATGCCTCTGATTTCTCTGACTATTTATGTACTACAAGGCCTGATGATCAGTATATGGAACAAATTCCTTCAGAAAAAAATAATGTCTCCATTTTTTTAATGCTTGAACTATCGCATAAAATTCCTGATCATATACAGAATACTTTCTCTTGGCATCATTTAACTTTTCACTGAAATAGGCAATGGGCTTACCTTCTTGGCTCAACACTACTCCAATGGCACAACCACTAGCATCACAATCCACTTGAAACACCTTGTTGAAATATGGGAGGGCTAGAATAGGTTGCTCTGTCACCTTTTGCTTCAATAGTTCAAAATTTTTTGACACTCCAGTGCTCCACTTGAATTCTTTTCTATCCTCTCTCATTGTTTCAGTCAGGGGTCCACAAATACTACTAAGTTTCTAATGAACTTTCTATAAAAACTAGCCAAACCATGGAAAGATCTCACCTTGGTAGCAGTTCTTGGGGTAGGCCATTCCAAAATAGCCTTCACCTTCTCTAGGTCCATCTTGAGACCTTCTGCTGAGACAACAAACCCTTAGTACCCTAACTCACTCTTCACAAAACTACACTTCTTCAGATTAATCAATAGTTTCTCTTCTCTTAACTTCTCAAAGGATCTCTAAATATGCATAAGATGCTCATCCAATGTCTTACTGAAAATAAAATATCATCTAAATACATAATAACAAAACTTCCTAGAAATTCTTTTAGTACCTCGTTCATGAGCCGCATGAATGTGCTCGGTGCATTGGTTAGCCCAAAAGGCATGACTAACCACTCGTATAGGCCCTCTTTGGTCTTGAAGGAAATCTTCCATTCATCTCCCTCTTGAATCCAGATCTGGTGATATCCACTCTTCAGATCAATCTTTGTGAAGTACTGAGCTCCACTCAAATAGTCCATCAGGTCATCCATCCTTGGCAGGGGAAATCTATACTTGATTGTTATCTTGTTTATGGCTCGAGAATCTGTACAATCCTCCACTCCCCATCCTTCTTTGGTGCTAATACTGCAAGTACTGCATATGGACTCAAACTCTCCCGTATCAAACCCTTTCTCACCAACTCTTGAACTTGTTTGTTCAACTCCTCATTTTTTGCTAGATTCATTCTATGAGTTGCCTTATTTGGAAAACTGGCTCCAGGGATCAAGTCAATCTGATGACTGATCTTCCTTATTGGTGGTAAACCCTCAGGTACATTATCAAAAAAAATATCCTGAAACTCATTCAACATCCCAAAAACTTCTTCTGGAACCTTCTCACTATCCTCCTTACTCACTCTAGGAATCAATGCATAACACATACGCTCATGCTTCATACCTTCTAAAATTTTTCTTCCATCTACATAACAAATTCTAACACTACTGCATGCCTTTTCTTTGGTCTCCTTCAGGGGTTTCAACTTGTGACGAACCCCATCCTTTGTCAAGGAATAAGTGTTTGCATGGCCATCATGTATAGCTCTCCTATCGAACTACCATGGCCTCCCCAACAACATGTTACATGCATCCATGGGGAAGATATAACAGAGTACCTCATCATGATAGCTCTCAATCTTGAATTTACTAGGCACTGCTCATTGACCAAAAATTTGTGAGCTTTCTGCAACTAGGCAATCCGATATGGATGCGGGTGTCTTTCCCTCTTCAGCTTCAACTTTGTGACCATCTCTTCTGACACCAGATTATCGGTGCTCCCACCATCAATAATGATATCACAACATTTTCTTTCACACTTGCACCTTGTGCGAAACAGATTCTTCCTCTATTTTAGTTCATTTTCCTCAGTCACCAGGGCTCTCCTAATCACTAGGGCTTCTCCCCTTTCAACATCATTGGAATATTCAGATTGGGCCTCCTCATCTGCATGCACAACCCTTCCACGACCTTCTGGCCTTTTGTCTGCCCTTCTTTAGTGTTGTGGACATTCATAGGATCGATGCCCTTCTTCACCACACTGGAAACACATTCCTCTGAAACCACCTCTTCTAGATCCTTGTCCATATCTCCCTCATCCTCTACCTCTTTGATCACCACTATTTTGATCATGAGGGCGGTAGAAGTTGTCATTCCTTTGGCTTCGGCTAGTACCCACATCTTCACTTTTCTTTTCATCATCATTTCGGCTTCCTGAAGGTCTTCCACGCCCCTTCCACTCTGACCTCCTCATCCTTTTTGCTTGCCATCAAATCTTTTGTTCAGCTTCTCTTCCACCTTTAGAGCAAATTGATACACATCTTCAATGGTGGTCATTCTAACTAGGCTTAACTCCTCCTGAATGCTTGGTCGTAACCCATTAAGATATCGGGCTACCTTCTCCTTATTGGCCTTGTGTGGCTCGTTCTAATGATTATCTTGTGAAAATCTTTAGTATATTCTTTCATAGATCTGCTTCCTTGCTTCAACCCTTGCAATTTCTTCAACATATCTAACTTGTAGTCCACTGGTATGAACTGCTTCTTCAATTTCTCTACCATGTGATCCCATCTGGTGATCTTGCCTTTTTCTCTTCGATTTCTTTCCAATTGAACCTCTTTCCACCAAATACTTGGCATGGCCTTCAACTTCATTTTCGTAAACTTAACCCGATCTGGGTCCTCTATTTCCTCATACTCAAAATATTCTTCTAGCTCGTTGATCTAGTCGATCAACTCTCTTGGGTTCAGATTTCTGGAATAACTGGGGACTTCTGCTCTGGGTCTTTTCCCGATCTTCAAAATGGCCCTTATTAGCCGCATTTGGTCTTGATCAATTGCTTCTTCTTCCTCTCCTTCATCCTCACTTTTGCCTCAAGTTTAACCCTCTTCTCAACTGCTCTTGTAAAGCGTCAATCTGTCTCTAGAGGCCTACCAATGCATCTCTTCCACCAGCATATTTCTGCCACCTCGACCACCTCTAGCACCACCATGCCTACTAGGCATCTTGGAGGCATCTTTATTGACCTCGACCCACAACCACGGTCCTGGTGCGAATTGTCTCACAATCAGCGATCTTTCCACACGCTCAAGAAAACCCGCTCTGATACCACTTGATGAGGGCGCAACCTGAGACTTAGAAAATAACCCACAAACAAGAGAAATTTTATTATTCAGAAAATGAAGCTTCTTACATGCAGAGGATCTCAAATCCCCAAGTTCTACAACACATGCAAGTTACAGACAACTACAGAATAACCCTTTCGCAATATGCGAGCTTGTCCCCAAAAAGTTACACAAAAATTAGAAACCTTTCCATAAATAGTGCTCCTCTTTAGTTTTAGAGCCAAAACAACATTCAAATTTGAGTTTAGGCAGCGCTAACTTCCCGAGGCCATAACTTTTGATCCGGGACTCCGATTCGTGAACCGTTTGAACCATTGAAAAGGTCTCGAAGTCAATAACACGATCAAAATTTGCTACACCAATTTTGGCAAGTTTTGGGGCCATTCTAGGAACTCTAAGTGCCTCAAATCTAACTCAGAAGATTTTTAGGTGTAAATCTGGGAAACTAAATCTGCAATTTCTTTTAACCCAGGAATAAAAAATAAAAACCGTAAATTGAGAATTTCATTATGATGAAAAGGGTATCCAAAAATGTAAAAACATATAAAAACCGATAAACTTGAAATTTAACTATTTTTGGGTGATGCAAGATTGCCCTTACACCACTAGATGCTCCTGCATCATATAGTATAGTGCTCAATACATAGACAAGTGTCATTTTCCATCGCAATAAACCTATGCTTGTCAATTCACACACACACACACACACACACACACACACACACAAATATTCATATATATTCACTTATATAAATAAAAACAAGATAGTTATTAAACCCAAAATAGCCACACCAAACACAATGGATGAACATGACTCAACTGCCTTAGGTTGACTTACCTCCAAGCATGTTAAATTCATCCCTAAACTCTTTTAGGTTTATGGAGCAATACTTGACCGATGCGAAGTTCAGATGACATTGTCAAAGGATTCATTACATTAGCCTTCTCCTAGGTGATACTCCCCCTCTCTCCCTACAGGTGCTCAAATTGTTCTTGCATTTCCACTCAGGAAAACAACTGGTAGTTAGCCAAAACCATTGCATCATTGATCATATCATTTCAATTTCATTAACAATTACTTCAAAGAAAATACAATCATTTCATAGTATTTCATCATATTTATATCATCAAATAGCCATCAACGTTCCTTCTGAATGCAACAACATAACATTGCACAAAGGACATCATAATATGTAACTTTCCATGTTCATAATCTCATGATCCATCATAATAATTACCATAAAGTTAAAAATAATCTAGGAATCTAGGATGGGGTGTAACAAGTAGAGATAAATGTCAAAAAATATGGGCATCTACAATAAATCTAACATTAACATACTTTAAAGAACTAAAATGCTGTTGTAATTGATGTTTTGTTATATGCTCTAAATCATTATATCTACAACTAAAATCAAGTTATATCTCAATAAGACAATATAAAACTAAATACAAAATAAGATCATTCATTAATAAAATATTTTAATGAAATTAATGATCATACATTAACATCATTTTATTAAAACACAAAATATAATGTGAAATTTCATCATTACACAAACAACATATCACAATAAATAGATGGACACAATTATTTTTAAACAGAAATCCGAGAAAGTGAAATAGTTTAGGGGGATTTAGGAAATGGGGTAAAAGACTTGAGTTACGTCTGTTCAAAGTCATTGAGCTAGTGAAGATTTCCACTCCAAGTTAATGAATTAGTCGCCCATCAATCACAAGAGAAGTTAAACATTAAATGTGTCTTTCCATAGAATGTATCCCATTTTTAAATTAAAAGAGGACTCGGTGGGCCTATAATTCTTATATAAGTGTCCAAAAGTGAGAATCCTTTGCCCGCTGGCATCGACAAAAACAAAGCGCAGGCCGCTTTGGCTTTGATATATGCCTCTGTATCCTCACATCCCCCAAAATTGCGAAAGCAAAAGCGAATAAGACACGCAATAAAGTAATTTGAGCGCATCATTATGTAGGCCATCAGCAAGAAAAATAAATCTGGCATAAATGCACCCATTTTATGCCTTCATTATGATAAGAATGGATAGCACTTAAAATTACTCTAAGAAGGTTGGTAGATCACTAGGAGATAAGCTTTTCTAGGTTAAACCCAAAGAGAGACTAGCTTTAGAATAATGCTAAACATTGTCAAGCAATAAGAAATCATGCAAATCTCTTACATGTTACTTCTAAAGTAAAGGTATTCCTTCTAGTATAACAATTGAAGTGTTTCTCTAATTAAATGTTATTTGAATGTTCCAAGAATGAGAATGATTCTAGGATGTTAATGAATGTCTTCAAATACAAGTACACAATCACACAAATATGTGTTTTTTTGGTTCATATAAACTAGTTAAATGAGTAAAAATTAATCAAATTTGAATTTAAATTTTCAAATTTAAGGGGTCAAATTAATTCTCACAAGATTGGTCTTGTACCTTAGAGATTGACCTACTGTATACAAGTGCTGGCATGGTCAATGGTAGAGTAGAGGTTGAAAACAATAGTAGATCCTACTGCAAACCACCATAGAGAAGATGCATAACTCAAGGCCAACTCAAAAGTATGCATTTTTTAAGGGACATGTAGCAACACAAAGGTATATGTATAAGATAGAAAATATAATGTAATATAGGAAATATATATTTGAATATGATTATAGATGAATGTAATGAAAGACTAAAGATATCAATATATAGAAGTTAGTGAATATCTTGTGCAATGAGCCTATGTACTATGAGATGAATATTGTTCATGATTCATGTTAATGTATTAAGTATGGATATCATATTCTAAACCAAACTATAACCCTTCTACTATTGTTGCTTGTAGGGTATACACATAACACATACTAAATACTTGGGGTTCATAACTTTAGTGTATGGTCCCCATTTTTCTTGCTAATATTGGTTCCATTGTCAAGACCCTAGTTAGGCAATAGAGAAAAGACAAAATATTAATTTTTATTTGGATTCAAATAAGGATATGAGAGGAAATTATGATATTTTTGCATAAATTATGACAAAAACCCCTAGGGGTTAGCCTCATGAGAAGTTGGTTAGGAATTTAGGGGATGGTGAATGGAAAGGAGAGAATCTCCAAAAACTACAATGGGATAAAGTAATGGAGTGATGTAATACAAAACTATTTAAGCCCATAGCTAAAAATGATAATAGGAAACTTAGAGAGATTAAGAAAGAAATTAAGTTGACAATATAATTTAACATGGTAAGAAAAAGTAGGGAGAAAATAAGAAAGAAACAAATTATAGAAATAGAAGAAAGATACCATAAAAAATGAAAAATGTGGAAAAAAGAATTAATAAGAACAATAAGGTAGGTGCTATTAAGCACACCAATGTGGATGATGCCAAAAATAAAACATAAAGAGAAACTAACAACATGGAAGTAGAAGTAGGGTTAATTTATAATCAAATGACATCTCATTTGGAGAAATTAATTAAGATATTGACAGATATAAAAGGGAGTATAGAGAACTATGGGATATCAAGGAAAATATTGGTAGAAAGCATTGAAAGTAGTCGCACTCCAACACTACCCCATTTATTTAAATCATCATTAATAAGACCAAATTTATCAAGTATTACAATCAACTTGGATGGAAATTTTATGGAATTCCTTCGTACCCCATATAAACTTATATTCATCAATGAATATTATTTAGAAAAAAATAGTTAATAAGAGTTTAAGGAAGTTATAAAGAGAAGAAATAGAAAAGGAGAATAGAATCATGTTTAATCTACACAAATACTTGTTAAAAATAAATAGAAAATGTCACTAATGAATGAACTGACTTCACCAAAAATGAAATATCACTTTGTAGAGGCAAATAGCCTAAACTAGGACCCATCCATAATATCATATAAAACAAGGAGGATTTCATTTCAAGAAGTACTACAAGAAGAAAAGATTGGAAAAAAAAATAGTAGATTGTGATGAGATATTGCATAAGGAATTATTTGAAATTAAGTTAGCAAGAGATAAAGGTAGATTAACCAATTGTATGCCAATAAGAAGTATTATAAAGGAGAAAAAGGTAATATAACCTTGCCACAAAGTAGGACACTATCGATGCTACAATTAAACTTCTAGTCTTCAAAAAAATACAACCAAGGTTGGGGAGCACATATTCATACTAGAGTACCTTGAGTAGAGGAAGAGAAATAAAAAATATATTAGATAATTATTTGAATTTTTTTGGATCCTTAAAGAAATATACTTTAGAATGGTATACGAAAAGCTACTCCAAACATGAAAATTGTTGGGACAAAGTGAAGAGAGAATTCCTAATGAATTTTGACACCCAAAAAATTCCATCTGAATGTTTCAGTAAAATGAGAGACCTAGTGTAGAAGGAAGGAAAAGCATTTAAAGGATATGATAATATATTCAAGGAGGTCTAAGCCCATGAATTGGAGGAACTGTTAACAAAAAATTAAAAGTTTGAATGGTTTATCTTTGGTTTGACTAAATATATTAGGGTGTCTTAGGATAGAAGAGTGTAGTAACTTTGGCTTACCAAATTAAGGCCCAAACTTGGAGAAGAGAAAACAAAGAAAAATAAATATTGAACTAAAAATATATACTAGATATAAAGAAGCTATGACTAAGATAATAAATAATGGCCAAGGAAGATAATAATAAAAATAAAAATAAAAATTAGTGTTCATAATGTTCAGGAGAGGGCCATATCGGAAATGAATGCCTTAAGCCACAAGTAGAAAAAAGAATTGTTGCACTAAGAATAGAGTTTTGAACCACACCATGAAAGACCCAATCATTATTTTGTGGATTATGTGAAGAGTGGGATGACCATGAGACATATGATTTTTCCTCAAGGAGATTCTAGATTAGACATGATAAAGATGAAGATGAACCTCAGTTTCCTAAGTATCATAGTTATGATAAAGATATAGATTAGAAGATGGCATATGCCAAAGGACTGGAAAAATATGCCCTCTACACTCAGGATTACATATATAGAGTACCTACATGGAGGGACAATAGAAAAACTAATACAATGTAAAATAGACCTCTATAAAATCACAATGAGGGTTTTATAATGATGATGATAGTCATACCATGTACTTATATATTTTGAACAACAAAACCTATCCATCTTCCACTTTTGTTTATGATGATGTTAGTCACATAATGTACAAATATTTTTCGAACAATATAAGCTATGTATCTTGAAATATTTCTAACTTTATTCAAAATTAATTATCCCAAGGATTGCTAATGTCAATTCTTGAATCATTAGGTTGAGTGAGTGTTCATTACTTTATATTTTTTTCACACAAGGAAATTATGCTTGAGTATTCTTATTTACTAGAGTTGAAAGATATTCTATTATGAAATTCACTTTATACATCAATTAATTTCCATATGTATTAGTCCAATTAATCTAAGATAAAGAAATTAAAAAATATTCAGGTAAGAGAGAGAAAAGGGCTAATAAATTGAAGGTTTTCAAATATTGCACACATACATATTGAAATAAATGAAAAATAAAGTAGAAATTATTTGTAATTCACCAAATTATCTCACACATATGTATAGAATAGTGCTAGAGTTTGATGAAATCAATCATTCAACAATAAAATACCTTCAATATTTACCCAAAGATGGGCCATAAATTTGATTATTCCACCAAAATGAATAACTTATAGTCATGCAAAATTTACAATTTGGAATTACATTTGAATTAACTCAATTTTATAAAATAGTACAATATGTACAAGTATTTACTAAAGATAAATAGAAAACATGAAATATAAGCTAGATTGATAATTTTCCAATTCAAGTTCTACTTAGCTCACCAATTTTTGGTCTGTCAAATGAGACTACTACCTTTTATAAAACTAATTTCTAGAGGCCCATTACAAAAACTAGATGGCAAGAAAAAATTAATGGACTTAGTAATTGACACATGGTTAAAAAATATCTTCTAGACATGAATTTTTGGTAGGTAGTCTCAAAAGAATTGACCAAATTCCCCTTAATTAGACTTAGTTGGTGTTGGTTGTCCATTAAGCTCTCAAAATTGTTAATATTCTTCACTTAGTCAAATATCACTATATTTAAATAAATCATAGCAAAAATCCTTTAATTTAGGCTTCACCACCTAAATTTAGTCAACTCTTAACATATATTTAGTTCTTCTTTATCTTCTCTTTCATCGCCACTAAAAATTACATTAGTTTTGGCATGCTCCAAAATCTCCACAATTTATTGTCTTCCTTCCACCATTGGGCTCTACATTTGCATTTGAATCTGGAGATAGATCTTGAAGATGAAGTGCACTCTCTCATATCCCATATAACTCCTTGTGGACACCAAAAAAGTAACCCTTCTATTTTTTTGTCTTGTTTGGGTCCTCCTTGTGATTTTGGCTTAATTGTGCCTTGATTTAGTGTTGTAATATGGATAGCACATTCACATTAGGTCTTGGTCCATTTTGAATTAAAAACAACTCAAGTGGTACCTTACTTAAGTGTTGTAACACACTTTCACACTTTTCTAGGGTATTATTATTGTATTTCACCTAAATAACCTCTTTTTTATCATTTACCAAGCCTTATTCCAAAGTGTTGTAAAGTGTTGTAACAAACTTTCACACTTTTCTAGGTTTGTAATTAATATTTGGACCTTCTTATGCCTTAATTGGCCCCATTTTACACTTATAGGCCTTACTTAAGTGTACTTTTTAAAATAATTCCGATAAACATCATTTAAAATATCTAAATTTTGAAACCCACTTAAAATGCCTTAAGTGGGAGCCATTTTCCATTAGGGGCAAATGAGACCCCTTTGGTTCAAAATTCAAAATTAATTCAAAATTTTGGTATGCTTTTATTTGTAAGATCTAAGGTCAGCCTATGATGTATTTTTTAGGAAATATTGCATAATCAAGTATAATTATAAGGTTTTTCTACTCATTACACCCCTCCCCAATCTCTTAATCAATCTAACAAGCAATAAAGTGATCTAGCATTCAATCATTTTTTTTTACAAGAGCATTCAAGCACTTTGGAGCCATCATTCACATGTTTGCAACATTCTACTTCAAGGTTTTGGTGAGTTGTAACATTACTTGTGTTCATTCATCATTCTCTTTCCATACTTCATTTCATTTCTAGGGTTTAATTACCAACAACGGTTTTGACCAAGGAAAACCCCTCTTCACTAACCCCTCAACAATTTTTTCCTCTCTTTGCATATGATTTGCAGGTTTAGGTTGTAGATTTTTCAAGGAGTAAGATTGAAAAAGTTTCCATCAAGTTTTAAAATTCATTCAAAGTTTTCAAAACCCTAGGAGAAGCTTGTAGGAGACCTACAGGTTGAATTTGACAGTTTCAGACTTGGATCTGAACCAGGAGTAGAAGTGTATACTAAGGGCTAGAAATTCCACTTTTGAATTTCCAGAAACCAGTAAGTGGACTAATTCTCCATCAGTGAAAAATTAGTCCCACTTCCCAAGCCTAAATAGATAATTTTCATATCTGAGTACCCTTTTGCCCGAAAACTATTCTTATAGAGTTTTTCTAGAAAGTGGAACTAAGTCACCTAGCTTGGCATATGAGTCCCAATTAGCATCAATAGTGAATTATTCAAGATTCTAGAACTCCTTTACATCTCTTTGTAGTCTCCATGTGCACACTTTCAATTTCATAAGTTTTTGTTACATTTTACTTACAATTCTAGGACTTTTTGCATATCACATTATGTTTCAAACATCTTGCATTTTCATAGTTGGAACTTAGTGGTGAACTCTTTTATCATTTTTTAGCCACGAGGATAATCCCCGTTGATATATTTCAATCTCCTCTGCATTGGAATTTCAAGGGTTTGTTCATGAGTGTGACCATTGTGAAATCGGATCCATCTTCCTTCCTTCCCCTTTTGCTATGAACAAGGAAGTTGTGCATTCCATTTCCATTGTCCGTATTTTGGTGAACCTGACTTTTAAACATCATAATTCTACTTTGGAGTGCATTTACATCCTAGGAATAGCTTACATTAACATTGCATTACATTTTGCATTGTTTAATTTGCATTCTAGGGTTTCAAACTTTGCATTAGTCAAAAGCTCATATAGCTTGCATTGTTGCATTTCATTTCATTAAAAAATAGGAAAATTCTGCATTTTTATATCATATTTGTATTAGAAAATATAAAAATCATAAAAACCAGTTCTAAAATTCTAAAAAATTTGAAAAAAAATAACTACCTGGACTCATTCGCCACCCTTGGCTAATCAATCTAGTTGCATATTTTCCATTGAATTCTTCGGAATTTAATCCTCATTTTCTAAGTTTTTATTTTTTATTATTACCTTTCTATTTTTGTTTCTATATTTCTTGTTTCACTCAATTTCTTGCATTTATTTAAGTTTCATTCCTCTTGTGCCATCTAAAATTTACATCATGGATATGTGTTTTAATAAGATTTGGATGTCATTAAAGTATTTAGTGGATGTGTCAAGTTGCACCTTTGGAACTGATCCTAACGACATTGAACTCACTCATGCTCCTTCAACTCCTAATAAATTTCCTCCTCATGATGTTGACATCATTGGAGAAGATAATGACAAAATGAATAAGTTCCTAAATGACTTCCTTGAAAACCTTGAAGCTAATACATCCTTTTATGCATCCATGAAACAACAAGACCTCCATATAGTACCACATCTTGAGATGTTTGGTTACTTACATCCTAAAACAAAAGTAGAACCTAAGTTCCCTACACAAGGTGAACCTAGTTCTTCTAGACAAGCAAACATTTAACCATTTTATGATAACAAAGTAACAAACACTCCCATCAACCTTGAAGAAACATATGGAAAAGGCTTCACAATTTTGAGCAAACAAGGATGTGACACAACAACTTAACATGGTATTCATCAACTCTTAGAGAAAAATTAAAAAGATGAAAACACAAAAGGGTTAGGATATCAATATCCCCCTCATAGCAACAAGTCTCCTAGAGAATATCTAAGGCTTTGTGATGATGGCATGGTGATCTTTGATTCCCCTCCCGATTTGAATGTCCTCCTTCCTAGAGAGCAACCCTTGCTTAATAACAATGAGAAGGATGAGAGGATCACATTCGGTCCTCCTCCTTCAATTAGAGAGAAGGGTGAATCTAGAAAACAAAAGAGGCCTTACAAGTTACAAAAACTAAAGTTTCCTCTCCGTCCACCAACTGAAATTGAAAGGAAATTACAAATACTTTTAAACAAAGAATTAATACTCTTACCACCTATGAATAGGTTGGCGATATATCCTAAGGATGCCAAAGTTCCACATTGTTCATATCATCATGCTCTTGGACATAGTAATGATGAGTGTCGTACACTAAAAGAAATACTAAGTAGGTATCATTTCGATGGTGATAATTGTTATCCAGTGATCCCATAAAATACTCTCTTACTCCTTGTCATGTAATATTTGTAGAACATTCCCTTCTCACTATTACATGACCTTTCCCATCACCTACCTTAGCTCATTCTTTCCTTTCACCCAGTGGGGGCAAGAAGTTGCTAGAATTATCCTAACGATGTGCATTTGTCATTGTCCCTTAGTTGCATTATTCACTTTCTGCTTATATAGACTGAGATTGGGAGGGAGATGACTTTCTTGATGGTTGACTTTCCTTTTCCTTACTAGTCTTTTTCATTTTATTTTTCTTCTTTCTTTTTCTTTTGTGTGCTTTCATGTGCATAATGTGATCCCCTGTGATGTTTTGTTTGATGTTCTCTCTCTGTATGAGATTCCTCTATTTGTACCTTCATTCTTCTCTATGTTGTGCATCTCTTTTTCTTTTTTTATTTTTCTTGTGTTTTCCTTTTGGGGATGATGCAAAGCATTGAGACATCTAGGTCTCTTTCATGTTGACCCAAAAGGATTTCTTTTCCTTTTCCTTTTCTTTTGTATTTTTCTTGTGTTTTCCTTTTGGGAATGACGTAAGGCATTGAAACATCCATGTCTCTTTCATCTTGACCCAAAATACTTTCTTTTTATTTTCCTTTTGGGGATGACACAAGGCATTGAAACATCTAGGTCTCTTTCATGTTAACCCAAAAGACTTTCTTTTTCTTATGTTTTCCTTTTGGGGATGACACAAGGCATTGAGAAATTCATGTATCCTTCATGTTGACCCAAAATATTTTCCTTTTTCTTTCTCCTTTTTTTTTCATTTGCCTTGTGTTTTCCTTTTGTGGATGATGCAAAGATTCAAGACACCCTATACATCTCTTCCATATTGACCCAAAATGTTTTTCTTTTTTTTCATTCTCTTTGTGTCATTCTTCCAATTCTATGTGTATTTGGGGGATGATACTAGTTCTGAGCTCTCTAAACAACATTGTAGCAATGCACATACTGACCCCAAATCCATAGATCCCTTATGTGTTTGGTGTTTTCATTTTGGTGGCAACCCCTCTTCCTCTTCCTTTTCCTTTTCTCTTACACGATGTAGCTTTACGCAGAACCATATGACTTGGCATAGGGATTTCCAAGTTGGCTCTCATGTATTTCTTTCTTTTTTTCATTTTTCATTTGCTAATTTAAAGTAATTGGTCACAGTATGGTCTTTAACAATTCCTTTAAAGTGGGGGCATACATTAGCATTATTCTTTCACATTTTTCCTTTTCTTGGTTCTTAGTGTATCCTTCTTACTTCATACGATGTGTTTTTCACTTTCTGGATGACATTGAGTATAGTGTCCTTCATGAGCATGATCTATCTTAGCATATTAAATTCCTCTTAGTGGCTTGATATGACATGCTCCATCCCCTAAGTTGTGAATTTTATATTATTTGATTGGTCCTCTCTTGGAGTCATTAGACACAATGTTCCCTATGTTGAAGACCTCACATAAAATAAGCAAGACTCCTTTGAACATTCTTTGCATTCTTTGCATGCTGCATTTTACATTTGTTATATGGCCACCTTGAATAACATATCTTACATTTATATGGAGCCATCGCATGTGTTCATGAGCTCCAAGTATACAAAGTTTTTCTTGTCTCATGAAGCTCATAAAGACCATTTTTATTTTTGTGGCACCTTATTAAATTTATCAAGAGGTATAACTTTGGTATGATTGACTGGGAAGCCCATTCTGAGGCATGAATTTCCCCATAGCCACATGTGTGTGTGTGAGTGCATACCAACCATGAGTATGTTTCTCACCTTCTATGACTTCTCACCCAGTGGATAGCCATGATTTCCACCGCCTCAAAGTGAGTATGTATTTTTCAAAAGAACAACCTAGATCTAATCCACATTGTGTTGGACAAACGATCAAATCTTGATCTAATTCTTTTCTTTTTATCTCTTTCATCTTTGGCATTGTATGCTTGTACTTTTTCATTGTTCTTGATATCATGTGTGTTCCCTTTGTGCTTATGTTGGTTTGTCATGACATCCTGATCCTGGGGGCTTGATCACCCCTCCTGATTGTTGTTGTCCCATCTTGCTAGCATTGGTTCATGGGAACCCTTCTTGATGTGAGTTGGTTCACTTTAGTGTGAGTTTGAAGTAGGTTCATCCTCTCACTAAAGTGGGGGCTAAATGTGGACATCAAAAAAGTAACCCTTCTACTTTTTTTTGTCTTGTTTGGGTCCTCGTGATTTTGGCTTAATTGCACCTTGATTTAGTGTTGTAATGTGGATAACACATTCACATTAGGTCTTGGGCACTTTTGAATTGAAAGGAACTCAAGTGGTACCTTACTTAAGTATTGTTAAGTGTTGTAACACACTTTCACACTTTTCTAGAATCTTGTTATTATATTTCACCTAAATAACCTCGTTTTATAATTTACCAAGCCTTATTTCAAAGTGTTGTAAAGTGTTGTAACAAAATTTCACACTTTTCTAGGTTTTTCATTAATATTTGGACTTTCTTACACCTTAATTGACCTCATTTTACACTTGCAAGCCTTACTTAAACCTACTTTTCAAAATATTCTTAATAAACATCATTTAAAATATCTAAAGTTTGAAACCAATTTAAAATTCCTTAAGTGGGACCCATTCACCACTAGGGGCAAATGAGTCCTCTTTGGTACAAAATTCAAAGTAATTCAAAATTTTGGCAGGTTTTTATTTTCTAACATCTAAGGTCAGCTTGTGATGTTGTATTTTTAAGAATTATTTCTTAATCAAGTATAAATATAAGGTTTTTCTACTTATTTCACCCCTCCCCAATATCTCAATCATTCCAACAAGCAATCCAGTGATCTATCATTCAAGCATTTTGTTTACAAGAAAATTCAAGCACTTTGGAGCCATCATTCACATGTTTGTAGCATTCTACTTCAAGGGTTTGGTGAGTTGTAGCATTTATTTTGTTATTTTGTTTAATTACCAACAAGGGGTTTGACCAAGGCAAACCCATATTTACTAACCTCTCAACATTTTTTCCCTCTTTGCATGTGATTTGCATGTTGAGGTTGCAAATTTGTCAAAGAGCAAGATTGGAAAATTTTCCATCAAGTTGTCAAAGTCATTAATAGTTTTCAAAACCCTAGGAGAAGCTTGAGGAGACCTACAGGTTGAATTTGATAGTTTCAGACTTGGATCTGAACTAGGAGCAGAAGTGTAGACTAAGGGCTACAGACAGCTGATCCCACAAAGTTGGTTTACAATTTCTAGGAGATTTTGATTTTTGTTAAAATCGCATATTTTTAGAAAATATAATTATTTAATCCTTTAAAAGTTCCATTTAAAGCATTCCAATTGAAGATGGTTTGATAAAACTACCTTAGATCAAACCCCCTTGGATACAACCTCGCTAGTTTTAAACCATACCTATAACAAAGTCTCATTTAAACCTATCAAAGTACTGATAAAAAACCACTTTTGATTTACCTTTTGGGGGATCAACTATATTAATTTAAAATTTATTTTTGTAAGTATGTAGTACTTATTATAAGCTTCCCAAAAAGTATATTTTAAATAAATTTAATTTTATTATTATATTTATTTTTTATTTGTTGTGAATGTAGGTTTTTCACTAAAAATCAAGCTCTATTTTTTGCACATGCAAAAAAAGAAGATTATCAAAAAAAAGAAAAAGAAAAATATGAGTGTACCAGACATTGAAGTCCTTGATCCAACAAAAAAAAATGAATTTTGATACATACAAAAAAAGTTATATGTTATACAGTCCACCTATGTTTGAATTTTAATTGGTTTGACTTTGAAACTTGATTAACAAAAAATATTTAATAAAACACTATGAAACCAATTGGAAACACTAGATATCATAGTTACAAATCTAAATTTAATGAAAATAAAATTTTATCCTTCATGGAAAATAAGTTGTGTGTTATCTAGTGAGGGCCACTCCTTAAAAATGGTGTTTATTGAAAAAAACTAGTTTTTGAAGGAGATGGTAAAAGAAGTGCTATACGATTCCAAAAATTTTGAAAAAAATATATTTAGAATCTAATAAAAAAATTTCACAAACCACTAGTTTGCATCATCTTCAAATTCCTCACGGTTTAGTCGCTATAGGTGCCCGAAACTGAAGATTTAGTTAGAAAAAATTAGTTCAATGTCTAGTTTGGCCAACAATTATAAACTAGTGGGTATGTGCAGGATCATCATGGAAAAATAGGCCCTTAAGTGGCAAAAATTTAGAAAAATTAGAGTTAGGAAACTTGACATAAAATTTAAATAATTTATCTATATTATTTCAAAAATATGTAAGAATAGAATCTGTAGAAAATTGAATTTAGTTTCTAAACTATTAGGTTTTTTTTTTAAAAATCTATTTGGTGAAAATTTGAAATTTCAATGCAGAAGTACTTAAATTTCAAGGAAAAAATAAGAAGTAGGTGTTTCTATAACCACCCTAACCACAATAAAATGATAAAAAAAATTTATAACATTTTAGACATAAGTAGATGACTCATGTTCAGATGTGATGCATATTTTTTGTAATTTTTTTCCAAGTAAATAATTAATTATGAATTTTTTATTAAAAATTTTAAAAATATAAAAACTCGTATGTTTGACCACCTTAACTTGGTCAAAACTTCATGAAATTCAAATTTTATTTTTTTAATCCTATAGTAAGCAAAGCATAGAATGTGTTGCATGTTTTTTATTCCAAAAATGTGATACAATTTGAAAGCTATAGATGTTTTTCAATCAGCCTATCAATCAGGAGTTTAGTCGTAATTCAAATAGAAAATGAATAATAATTGTTTATTAAATTCAAAGTAAAGCATAATTTATATTGGTGGAAAGCTAAGAATTTCTTTTAAAATCCCTTTTCATTTCATCAATTTTGGGTAAAAAGAAATTCATCAGCCACATACCCTACAAATACCCATCGTATTGCCACTTTTTGTCCCATCATGATCCTAGACATACCCCAATATTGTGGGAATACCCATACTCCACTTTTGAATTTCTAAAAATTAGGAAGTGGACTGATTCACCATTAGTGGTGAATAAGTCTCACTTCCTAGGCCTAAACATAGATTCTATAGATCTAAGTACTCTTTTTCCTAAAACCTATTATGACAAAGTTTTTCTAGAAAGCAGGACTAAGTCATCCAACTTGGTGTATGAGTCCCAGTTTGCATTAATAGTGAATTCTTTAGGATTCCAAAGCTCCTTTACATATCTCTCCAATCTCTAAGTGCACACTTTCAATTTCATAAGCTTTGTTACATTTTACTTGCATTTCTAGGTCTTTTTGCATATCACATTGTGTTTTCAAACATCTTGCATTTTCAAAGTTGGCACTTAGTGGAAAACTCTTTTATTATTTTTCAGCCTTGATGAAAATACCCTTTGACATATTTCAATCTTCTTTGCATTGGAATCTAAAAGGTTTGTTCTTGAGTGTGAGCATTATGAAATCAGATCCCTCTTCCTTCATTCCCCTTTTGGTGTGAACAAGGAAGTTGTGTGTTTCATTTCCATTGTCCACACTCCAAAAGATATGAAGATGAACAATGGTCATTTTCTTTTTGATACTTCTTCAACAAGATCATTTCATTCTCTACTAAACTAGTATTCGTTGAATGCCCTCAAACCCCTATTCATGTAGTCCCTTGGAATGTTCTATTAGAGGTTCCACTTAAACTTTTATCAATCATATATCTCTATTATATCTTCTTTATTTCATCATTTCTATCCCTCATATCTCTTTCATATTTTTTAATCAAGTTCTTAACCTTGATTAGATAATCCATGGAGTCCTTATCCATATGAGACTAGGGCTTCAAATTTTTCTCAAAGAAACGTAACCCATGTCATTCTAGAATAATCATCAATCAAAAGCATGAAATACATATCACCTTGGAGACTTCTTACTCTTGTAGGACCAAAAAGGTTTGTATGCACCAATTCAAATAATCTTGTAGAATATTTTTCTTTACCTTTGAAACTTCTTGTTTTCTTTCCAATTTGACACTCCTTGTAGACAACATTGAGAGGATTTATAATCCTTGGAAAATATCTTACTACATGAAATGAATTGATTATAAAAAAAATATCAAAATTAATGTCACACATCCTCCTATGTGATAATGAGCTTTCATTAATTTGAGTCATAAATCAATGACCATAAACTCCCTTGAGATGATAAGCATTTCCATCTATCCTTTTTCTAACAACAATCATAGTTCCAAACCCTTTTTCTGATCTCACATCTATCATCTTGAAACATAATATTATATCATTTTCTACACACTTGTCCAACACTCAAGAGGTTATTCATTAATCCCTTGATGTAGTAAACATCATTAGTATTATGATTTCCATAAAAAATGATTGAACATATTCCCCAAATATTAGTACCTGAATCATCTCCAAATAGAACAAGTCCTCCATCATACTTTTCAAGTTTAAAATAATTACTCTTGTCTTTGGTCATATGATTTGAGTAGCCACTTTCAATTAACCAATAGTTATTATCATGTCTAGTAACATGAAAAGAAGATACCAAAGTACCTTCATTCTTATCCTTTGTTTCTAGAGCACATTCATTCACACATCTTTTAGAGTTAACTTGAAAAAAGATTCATCTTTTAAAACTATGAAAAAACATCCATTATCATCATCATCTCCATAATCAGATTCTTCAACATTAGAAATATTTGTATCTTCTCTTAAAGGTAATTTACCTTTGTACTTACAACACCATTTTCAATCCATATCACAAAGTTAGCTTCCACATCATCAATATCATCCTAATCTTAATCTTCATTCTTCTCTAATTTTCCAGCCTTAAAATCAATCTAAACTTTTCTAATTTTGTTAGTACCAAGCTCTCTCATCTCAAATGGAGTTAAAAATCCATGCAATTGATCTCTAGTATACTGATTTATATTTTGAGATTGCTCAATAGTAGCAACTTTATGACTGTAAGCTTTACTAAGGGTTCTAAAAAAAGTCTTTACCACTTTAGGTTCTTTGACCTTACCTCCAGGAACTCTGATAGATCTCACCACTTCATCTACCCTCTACATATAGCTTGTAATGTTTCAATCTTCTAACATCCTCAAGTTCTCAAATGTTTCTTTGAAGTTTTGCATCTTATCTTGTTTGACCATATGATTTCCTTCATAAATAGTTTTCAATTTATCCCAAATTTCTTTAGCAGTTTTTAAATCCATAACTTTCACTAATTCAAAATTTGCAAGACCACTCAAAAGAACAAACCTTTCTTTATCATTTTTTTCATAGGCCTTGATCTCATAACTTATGCTCAATCCATTTATAGGAGTGGTATATTGATTCTTTAATGATTTCCAAACATCATATCCAAGATAAGCCATATAGCCTTCCATCTTTGTCTTCTCTAATTCATAGTTTGTACCGTCAAACATATGGATCTCCTTCTTCTTTGCCATCCCAAATCTATCTCAAGCTAATAAGACTTTATCCAAGGAACCTTGCTTTGATACCAATTGTTGAATGAATAAGACAACTGAGATGGGAGTTTGGATCAATTATATCTTTTCAAAACATCAAAACCATCATTAATATTTATATCCACATGCATTAGGGTATGTGCAAGATCATCATGGAAAAAATAGGCCCTTAAATGGCAAAAAATTTAGAAAAATTAGAGTTAGGAAACTTGGCGTAAAAATTTGAATAAGTTATCTATATTATTTCAAAAATATGCAAGAGTAGAATTTTTAGAAAATTTAATGTAGCTTCTAAACTACTAGGTTTTTTTTTTTAAATTCTATTTAGTGAAAATTTGAAATTTCAATGCAGTGGTACTTAAATTTCAGGGAAAAAATAAGAAGTAGGTGTCTATCTAACCACCCTAACCACAATAAAATGATAATATTTTTTTATAAGACTTTAGATATAAGTAGAGGACTCATGCCCCAATGTGATACATGTATTTTTGTAATTTTTTTCCAAGTAAATAATTAATTATGAATTTTTTATTACAAATTTAAAAAAAATAAAAACTCGTATGTCTAACCACCTTAACTTGGTAAAAACTTAATGAAATTCATTTTTTCTTTTTTAATCCTATAGTATGTTTAGATAGAATGTGACACATGTTTTGGATTCAAAAAATGTGATACCATTTGAAAGTTATAGATGTTTTTCAATCAGCCTATCAATCAGGACTTTAGTCATAATTTGAATAGAAAATGAATATTAATTACTTATTAAATTCAAATTAAATCATAGTTTATATTGGTGGAAATCTGAGAATCTCCTCTAAAAACCCTTTTCGTTTCATCAATTTTGGATTAAAAAAATAGTCGTCGGCCACATACCCATCATATTGCCACTTTTTGGCCCATCATGATCTTACACATACCCATTAGTTAAACCTCAGATCTATTATGAAGAATTAGGATAAAAATAAAATAACAAAATTGAAACAACTTTAATACCATGCACAAGAGAAAACTAGATTTATGTCATGCCCAAAAATTTTGTTAGAAAATCCAACACTTTTTTTTTTTTTTTGCTTAGCAGCATCTTACAATGGTTACAAATTAAAGATATTATATTATATTTTTTTATTTATCATTTAACCAAATATTACTATTTATATCATCTTCAAATATTGTTAATGTTTTTTGTCATGATATTACTTTTTAATTTTATTTTTTTAAATTAACATTAAGCATGTGATTGTCATTTAACCCCAACAATATTGCTAATATCAATAATGATATTATTATTATTAATCACATAAATATTATTATTGTTTGTTTATTATACACAAATTAATATATTTTTTAAATAACCACAATATTAAAAATATATGCTTAGAGATACCAACATTCTTCCATAAGTTAAAGTAAAATGTGAATATCAATTAATAATAGCGGCTAGTTAACTCAACCTTCTAAACAACCCTTTTTTTTTAACTACTTGATAAACATTTTGTTATTTCTCCATTTTAAAATTAAGAATATTCTTGAGAATAAGCTACTGCGTATAGTTACCCAAAAGAAAGTTAAGAAAAAAAACAAACATAAAATTATTATGATTATCCATAATGTTACCAAGATAAAAATATTGTTACGAATGACTTGGTTTCAATATTTACATACCCATATCATTACTAAGAATGATATTAATATTTACCACAGGTTTTCTCCTATTTTCCTTTTTATTTATACTATTCTTTAATTTTATTTATTTATTTAAATTTAAATAACACTCATCGTTTAAAAAAAAAATACCAATTAATCATATATATTTTTTTAACCATTTATAATATTTTAATATTACTACTTTTGAACTTCTGATATTATTACTCCTTACTAACGATAGACATATTAATGTTTATCTTCATATTGATACTAATGTAATTGATAATTCACCGTGATCATAAGGATATCATAATTAATATAATTATTAACTATTTTAATTAATTTTAATATATAAATATATACTTTATATCATCTTTATTTATTATCGCATAGCATAGAGTTTGATACTCTTTTCCTTTTGGAATATGTATTTATTGGCATCAATGGAGCAGTCCATTCTCAACTATAATAAATTTTTCTATAGGGTAAATTTCAACTTCTAATTTTACTTGATAAAGTCTCATCATTCATTACAACTATTTTATTATTATTATCACTTGATATTAAATACTGAGAACAATAAAATAATATTTTATTTTTATTTTATAAAATCTATTTAAAGAATGGAAAATATAATGCTTATGCATTTACACTTTTAAAATTAATGACAACATTAAATTTAACCCAATTTAATATCTAAATCTTATATTCACCAACATTTTCACAAAACTATTCATATATGTGATTATTTGCAATATAATTTAACCATAAATATATTATATTTAAATCTTATGACTTGTATTTACACCACAAGAATAAATTGACAATGAAAATGGAAAGAGTCCCCGTACATTTTGCGGAGTCCAAAGAAGGGTTGAACAAATATTAATAAAATCTTCATGTCCATTTAAAAAAGATAAATTTAATGTAAGGTAAGCATTGCCCTAAATCTGGGCACTAAAACTCTTTCATTGTGTTGCAGGGTAGAATTGAAGTGGCGGCGGATGTTTGGAATAGAGCAGATTTTTTTGGTTTAAATTGTTGCTAGAAGGATTTCAACCCAACGCCTTCTATTGTAGGGGGTCGATCAAATATGTTACTTCCATTTCCTTTCTCTTTCTGCTACATGAGAAACAAACGCAGGTTTTGTCCATTTTATTTATCTCTTTTTTTTTTTCAGTGTTCATTTATTTGAAACCCTTATTTATTTATTTTACACTGTAGTGCAGGGATTTTAGATTTGCAATCTCAATGTCTATACCCCCATTTCACACAGCGATCTCCACCTATTATTCATTGTTGCAAAGTAAATCTGTATATTTATTGTAAGCCAACAGAGGATATATTTATATAAGTTTATTATTATTGATTTCACAAATTCCTGCATTTGGATTTTATTTTTATTTTTATTTTATGTGCAAATGCTTGTGTTTTAGCTAAAGTAAAAACAAATAAATCATAAATTTTTCTTCCACTACTATGTTGTGGGTTGGTCTTTCTTTCTTTCTTTATTTTTATTTTATTTTTATTTTTATAAATCTGCCCTCAAATGTATATTGCAAGTTTTATAGATCTCAATTATTATTATTTTTTTTAAATTAGCAACCCTCGTGTACATTTTTTTTTTACTGCTGTGTAGGCCCATTTCCTGCATCTTAATCCACCCTCTCCATTTTATTTTATTTTATATACAAATCTTTAGCAGCTTAAAAATCCCCTTTTTTTTATTATAAGAAAATAAGGTTAAATTTTATTTACCAGTATAAAAACAGTATATAGTTCTAGATGAATATAATTTATTTTATGGTTTAAAAATGTCAAATATATCTGAAATGAATATATATTTTAAATAAGTATATATTTAATCCATTTACATATAGGTATATCAAGTGGGTATTTTTCATATACTTATATTTGCATTTTACTTGCATAAAATATAACATTTGAATACTAGAAAAACCCTAAACATTCATAAAATATAAGACATATATGTATTCTATAAATTGTTTTGTAAATCAAACTTTGACTTAAGGATGCGTAAACTTATATTGATGTCTATTGCTTCCATTTGCAATAAAAGTACACATGATATGACTAGACACGATTTCAGCCTTATTTCATATACTTGTAGATGCTTAAACTTATTTCACATATATTTAAATGGTAACTTGAATATCTATTTCCTTTCATGAGAGGCAATGTAAACAATACATTACAAGCTTCAAATAGAAAAAAAAACGAGAAGACTTCCACTTTTTTTTTTGGTTAGCATGAACCTTTCGCATACTTACTATCAAACACAATACATCATTTTTCTTTTAAAGTAAAAACCCAAAAACACATCCTTCTCATTGTGAATAAATACCCCTTTCCTATCCCAAACTCTCTTTTTTTTAACAAGGTTCATGGGTTTATTTTTTTGTTCCTTCTAATTACAACAATACATGGAAATAAAATAAATAATAAACCATTATACAAAGGCTTGCTCTCCACCCTACCATAAATGGCATCATGAAGCCTCAAAGGGCTCTAGCCATTCCCCCGAGCAAGATGTAAACTACCAAATAATCTTGGTATGATAATGAAAATAATTTGTTTTGATTTATTTATTTTTAACCAAAACTCTCAAATCACTTATTGGAAAATTTGAACTCTTCTTCTTCAAAAATAACAAAACTAACACAACAAATAAAAGGAAACTAACTTGATAGAGGAAGGAAGAAGAGCTTATCTTTGAATTCTTCCTTTTTGAACTCCATTCTGAATGTGAGAACTCTTTCTTTCTTTCCAACTTTTTCTTCTTTTCCTTTCCAATCTCCAAATTCAAAGATTCTCCAAAAAGGAGAAGTGGGCAACACCCCTTTCCTCTTTTCCATCCCAATATAAATGAACTCAACTTGAAGTCATTTGAATGAGGGAGCGACACTTGTCACTCTCTCATTCAATCTTGCAACACATATCCCAACAAGTTCTCACACATGTGTGAGACTTTTAGGGAGATGGGGAATGTACAATGACACTCTACCCAACATCCTTACAAGGTGGCTTCACACATGTGAAATCCTTGGTTGTCTTCCCAAGTTCATTAATGAACTTTGTGAAGTGGAGTGGGAGAGTGACAAGTCACTTCTCCCAAGACCCGAAGACTCAAATTCGTCACACTCCTTGAAGTGGAATTTTGAAGGGTCATATCATACCTCAAGGACAAAGTCACATGTCCAAAAGGTCCCCCTTCCATAGCCATAGGCCATAGGGGTCTATTTTTGCACTAATATCAATAAAATTGACCAAACAACACCCTTGAAAGACCATTTTAATGAGTAATCCGAAATTGAAGGCCTAACTAAAGATCTCAAAACCCTAATTATATTTGCATTCCTAATAACCTAGTTTTATTCAAAAAAATACTCCATAAAACATACTTAGATTAACTACCCATCATTAAAATCCTAAACAAAATTAAAGCTTACACAAAACACTTACTACCTCCTAGGTCATAAGGTCAAAATTAGAAATTGAAAAGTAACCATTTAACTTGGGCCTAGATAATTCTCCTCTTTTCCCTTTGACACTTCTCTCACATGTATATATATATATATATTTCCCAATATATGTTTGGTTAGAAATATAATGATCACCTGTCAAAAATATTAACAAGATCAAACTCAATAGTTAGCAAATCATATACATACCTTCATTTCCTTCCCCTATGCTAGGTATAAATTTGAGCATGCATATAATAATAATGAAGAATAACTTTAGCTAAATCATTTATTTACGCAACTAAATTTACCCTTACATATTTCCTCTAATAACATTCATCATGCAAATTTGATATCTATTTTATACCTTTTTCCTTACTAACCTACCTTGGTTATACCTGTCATTGATTCAAATAGTCTTAACTTACCTCGATGATGCTTGGCTAGTGATCCTTTTGAAACCTCTTTATGATCTTCAAATTCTTGCTTCATTCCTATCTATTACAATTTCCAAGTAACATAAAACATATTAGAAACTCATTCGAACCATTATTAGGTACATGTCATTTCTTCTCTCATATTGATTTAAATGTATTCTTCATATGATATTAGTACACAAATCTAAATCTTATGTGCTCACATATATTCTTAACAGTTTTCTAGATCACCTTCAATAAAGAACATTTGTCACCATAGTTATTTAATCTATTTTATTGGATAATCACCACATTAAGCATGGAATTAGGTTCAATTATCTATTTGTTCACCAAACTAGTATACTTTGACTAATCAAGGTGTCACACAATTTATAAACAGGGTTGAGCCTCACAATTTACATGGAAAACCCATGGAGGGAAAAACCACAGTGAGGATTAGCTCACACAATAAGTAATTGCAAAACCTATTATAAAGGCTCACTTCCAAAATAGGCTAGATTGTTTAGAAAGGCTCACAATGAAGGCTCACTACCAAAATGAAAATGAAGATAGAATATAAATGTTACATAGATAACATGATCTCAATGCAATAGAAATTTCACCATAATAGCTCCAACACCTTCATAGTTTGCTTGAATGATTGTATACACCTTCTAACTCACAACATCTAATAATTTAACACTTGAAATTTCACACTGATCTACTTAATTTCAAACCTTATAACTCTACAATTTTCATCATTCACCTCACTCACTTCACACTTTCATCTATTATATCCCCCTTCAATAATTCAACTCATACTTATACCGTCCTCAACCTTCAAACATTTTCCAAGGTTGGCTATGCACTTCAAACATGCAAATTCAAATTAGGTTGGCACCAAAACACTTCCGTGGTGGATATAAGAGAATATGGACCACATCAAAAATTAATTAGGACCCAAATCAACAGCACTTAACCACATTCTACCACAACCAATATTTATCCTTTGTATGTAGTGTAAACATCAATTCAGTTGTTACCTATGCAAACACCAATAATCAATTAAGTACATGCTTCCTCAAACTCAAAGAAAACTTGCAAACCACACACCACACTTGAACACAATCTAGAATATTCCTCAAACACCTTGAAATCCAACAAAATCTTTCAAAAAAACTTCCTCTTGAAGAATATACAAACCTAGTACACTCAAACAACTTTGTCATACAATGTTACTCGAAAAAAAATCTTCCAAACCACCAAACCTCAAATCCTCTTGAATAAGGTAAACTACCAACACTATCAACACACCTTTGAAATTGCAAAACCTAAAGCATGACTATAGAGAAATGTAGAGAAAAAACATTTCTCCCAAACACCTTTGTAATGCATATTCACACACTATTGAACACATCTTCTATTGTATAACAATCCACCATACCATCTCTTAAATTTATAACATTTCTAATAAACTCTCACCATATATTTGAATCACATAGGTAGATCTTCAACCAAGAATAAATGTGGAGAAATACTAGAACATGTCTCTATAACCTAGAACAACACTACAACACATTGTTTCCTCCTTTTATAAAATGTTCTCAAAAGAACTTGGAAACCAAGCACCAAAGACACATACACAACATCTTCATCACTATTACATCCATAGATAGAATCTTATCAAAGTAACATTAGAAGTTAATACCAATAGCTTAACTGATGACAACATAATACAACAAATCAAAACATGGACAACACCAACTATTCATCTTCAACATCAATCTCCCTCAACACATATAGTTAACACCAATGACAACACCAATCTGTACATACTTGAAACAATATTTACATATAAGTCTTTCTTTGTTTTTGACCACCTCAACTTCTCCATTCAGCTTGATTTTGAACACACACTTCGTTCCAATCACATTTTTTTTGTAGGCCTTGAGACAAGTTTCCAAGTTTTATTCTTCATGATTTGGTTCAATTCTTTTTCCATAGCATCTTTCTATCCTTTCTTAGTGCTCAATTCCTTATATGTTTTAGGTTCTATCTTTTCTAATAAAGAAAAGTGTATATATTATTTTGATCTTTCTAGCCTCATCTAGGTTAGAACCCCACTATCTTTGTCACCAATAATTTGATCTTCAAAGTGATTTTTTTGAACATACTTAGCTGAAGTCTTTAAAATAACTTCCTCTTCAAGTTCTTCAATATTTTTATGAAATTATTCCTCTTACTCGTCAACTTCCAAAATAGTAGTCCTTTCAATATTTTTATCAATCTTTACATTTTCACTTTCAACTATCCTCTTCAGCATTTTTTTATAATATCTATAATCTTTTCTTCTTAAGAAGTAACCAAGAAAAATAGATTCATTTTATATTGAATCAAACTTACCCAAATTCTCTTAATCTCTTTTGATGTAGCACTTTCCCTAAAAATTATTTAGATGCCTTATTGATGTTGATCTTCCTTTACATATCTCATATATAGTCTTCTAGATATTTTGTGTCTAATCTAAAATCTATTAAGAATGTACATAAATATCTATGTAGCCTCTCTCTAGTGCATATCTACCATATTTTCCTGACATAGAATACTCCTTTCCATTTCCTATACTATTCAGTTCTTTCTTTCAACAACCCCATTTTTTGTGGTGTTCTAGGAGCAAAAAACTGCCTCTAAATTCCATGCTCTTCATTAAATATCTCATAATTCTTTACTATAAATTATCCACCTATATATAATCTTAGGATCTTGATTCTTCTTCTGGTTTCATTCTCCACCATCACCTTGAATGCTTTGAACTTCTCAAAGGCTTCTAATTTCTCTTTTAGATATGTAATCCAAGTCATTCTAAAATAATCATTAATTAACATCATGAAGTAAATGTCTCCTTATGGGATTTTAGTCCTCATTGGTCCACAAAAATATGTATATACTATATCTAATAGATTTGATGTACATTACTCCGTAGTTGGATATTTATTCCTTTTATGCTTCCCTTCATGGCATGGCTTACAACTTGTTGACTTAGGTTTCTTGATTCTTAGCATATCCCAAACTAGTATATTTAAACTAACCTTGACAATATCACCAAAATTCATATGCTCTAACCTTTTGTGGTAAATCCAAATCTTATCCTTCTAAGTAGTGAAAAAACTTTTTCCATTCAACTCACTGAGATTATAAATATCATTTTTTGTCCTACTTCCTTTCACAATCAACTCATTGGTACTTGATTTTCTTATTTCACAAACATTAGTACTAAATAATAACATATATATATCCATTATCACACATTTGACTATCAATCAAAAAATTATGTTTTAAACCTTCAACATACAAAACATCATGTGTCTTTCTCTTACCACCATCAAGACTTAATGCACCTTTACTAAATATTTCAGAAATTGAATTATTTCCAAGGGTAATTGAACCACCTTCAAATTATTTTAAATTCATGAACTTACTTTCATCTTTTATCATATGACTAGATAAATTGCTATAAATAATCCACACGTTCTTTCTCTCCTTCTAAGCATGTAATGAATTTTACGCAATCAAAGAGTTCTCAAACTTATTCTCCTTCAAAACCTTCTTCTAGGCCTTCTTCGAAACATAAGTCTTTCTTCTTTTTCAATAATGGGGAACTCATAGAATTGCTTCTACAGCTCCTTGCAATATGCCCAAAATTGTTGCACTTGAAATAGATAACATTGAAATTAAACAGAGGAAAAAATACATTATTTCTAAAAAAATTATTTCTTCCACACTCCACATCCTTATGTCCATTCTCATTACAACTAAAACAATAACCAAAAAAAAACATTGACTTGGTATTGAATCCTTGTCTTCCATATCTCCTCCTTTTGTTGTGCACTTGAACAAATACATCATTCTGAGTCATGCTTCTATTACTTATTGATGTCCTCTCTGATTTTGAACTCTCAAAACCAATCACTTCAAGACTTGCCTTACTAGACTTCTTTGACTATTTTTTCACCTTTTTCTTTTGATCATCAAAAATAACACAAGTTTTTTCATGCAAAACTTTTTGACCTTCCAATATCTAATCTATGGTTTCAATAGTTTTATTGAACTTCAACTACAACTAGTGGTTTTTCTTCTCAAGCTCTTTTTTTCTGCAACAATATCTACCTCAGGCTTTTCATAGTCCTTTTCTTTTTTTGACAACTTCTTCAACTCCTTTTTCTTATTCTACCTAAATCTTCAAACCAACAATCATCTTTTTGTAACCTTTAGATCTTTTGGTAACTTCTCTTTGGTTCTTAGTCTTCTAGAATTCTCATATTAAGTTTCTTGGTCTCCTCCCTTTCTCATAAAAAATTCTCCAAAAGATTTACTTCTTCACCCTTTTCTCAAAAACTCATTTTAGTATCACCATCAGCAATTTCAAAAGCCATAAATACTTTTCCATTTTCATCATTGTATGCATCTTCATTATTGTCTTCTATGGAATATTCTTCTTCTTCTTCATTACTATAAATTTTATTATTATTTCTCTATCCTTTAAATATTTTCTCAAAAGGCTTCTTTCCATACTTTTGATCAAAATTATTAGTATTCTTACATTTGAAACATTTGAAATGGAATTTTCCTTTGTACTTACTAGAACCTCTTTTCTACTTTCTGAGAAAATTTTCTTCTATATTTGGTCCACAATTAGAATCTTGACCACCCTACTTTAGAGATACTCTAAAAGAAACATCTTTTCTTATAGAATCCTTATTATCAAATCTCGTCTCAAATGTAGTTAATGTTCCATGCAACTGAATCAAATTTAAAGAATTCACATATTTAGCTTCTTCAGTAGAATTTTTTTGGATCAAACATTATAGGTAAGGATCTAAGTACCTTATTTATAACAATTTTCTCCTCTAATGTTTCACCAAGACCTAGAATATTATTGACAATTTCTTCAACTCAAAGCATAAATCCAACTATGTTCTCATCTTCTTTCATCCCCAAACCTTGAAAATGAGCTCCATAAGTATGAAACTAAGCTATATAAGAGAAAACATGGAATCAAGATAATATATCAACATAGATGAACACCAATATTTTTACATGGAAAACCCAAAATGGGAAAGACTGTAGTGAGGGTTAGCTCACAATTAATATATTTGGATATAAAATATAACAAGGGATCACTACCAAGAATCACTATCCTTGAAAGGCTCAAAATTTGAAGTAAATACAAAATGATCTAGCTCACTACCAAGATACAAAATCATATGGCTTACTACCAAAATATGAATAGATGAAATGGACCTTCCTTGTGCTAGGGTTCAATTCTAGTACACCACAACACATAAGTAACACACTTATCTACTCATCAATACAATTTCATATATACACATTCTCATCTCTATCTTCATGTATCCTTTTACACACTCATTCTCTTCTCCCAAAAAAAATCTTATATATACACATATGCATATCCATGTTCACTAATTACGCTAGCCTAATTGGAGAAACCTTAAGTCTCAATCAACATATTCATCTTCAAATATAAGTAGTTAGTGTGGACCTAAGATAGATCCATTTATAATTCACAACACACATTAAAAATTCTTAATATTAATACATAATTAGGTTGGCTAGAGTTAGACCCAAAACTTCAAACATGTATGCAATCCATCAAACGTGTAACCCAAAATCTTGTTAGAATATTGAATTATCCCTTAGACAACATCAAGCTACTTGTCTTCAACATCAAACAGTATGATAATCAAGTATGAGAAAATGCAGAGTCTCCCACCTAATTGTACTATATGAAAACTCATTCTAGACCACATACCATAATATTATCATTCATACATTCCAAATTCTTTCACACATCATTATCAAACTCCAATGTAGAATGCATCTTGTACTCTCAAATCTATGTACAAAGTCATGCAATAATATATTTTTATGTGATAGAATCGAGACCCAAAAATCAACATATAGAGCCACTGCATAGGTATGACAATATTTCCAAAACTATGGGTAATTGTACCTTTCCAACCATACAACCTAGTTAGCTGAAACAATGTTAGTAGATGAAACTGATAACAAGATAGAACATATTATCAGATTCTAAGTAGATTTTACAAAATAAGCTTATTTGGACCAAGATATTCGATTAACAAAGTTCATTACCGAAGCATACAGTCAACAACATTCCATTGTGATAGTTATCCAAATCCCACTATCCATTGACATCAGTGACAACCTCTCAATTTCCAACAATCTCCTCCTTTGTGATTGATGGAAACATATGATGTGAAAACCATAAAAATGCTTCTTCCTAATTTTAATTTTATCTCCCAAAAATAATTTACATGATACCTCTCTCTCCAAAAATTATTTTACAAAAATTTATTTTCACGTGATCTTTTTTTCTCTCTCCCCAGTTGACATCAATGGAGAAGGAAAGGAGTTGTAATTCTTTGCATACCTAAACACTTCCCCTAAGGAGTACATCCAAGAAAGATGAGAATGATCAACTGGAGGTGGTTGATCCCTGGAGCTTGCTAATAATCCCCATGCATGAGGATCTCCCTTCATCCCAAAGCCTTTTTTCTCTAAAAATGTACTCCATAGATAATTGAGATCAATTCAGACATCTTTTCCTTCAACCACAGTTTCAGGAGTAACATTTGATTTCAAAATCTTGTCAGGTACTGAGAGGACATAATATATAGGTGTACACATAACTTTTTGATTACATCTCTAAGATTCCCATATTGTTCAACCATCTCCCCTTTCTCTTTATGCAATGAAAGATATTCTTCGTGTATCCTTGTCAATCTATAACCAAGTATGATTATCCAACTCAAGAGCAGGATCAAATGTGCTAGATGCAAGCTTGATCTAGGTTTCAATTATGTTCTCATCAGGCCAAGTCTAGAAAAATTTGAATAGACTCTTGACCTCTTTCTCACATTCTTTAACATCTTTGAGTTTTTCAAGTGTCATGTTGTGAGTAGATTTTCACTTCTCTAAAATTTCCAACAATCCTTTATCTTCAACCCAACACACCATGTCAATTTTTATTTTCTCTTTAATTCATTGTGTAGATAGGCTAAAAATCAATTAGATTTAGTGTAATGAAAACAATAAATTAATTAGATCCTATCAAGCACAATAGAGTACGAAACAACACGAAAATCACAATAGGAAGCACAAATGCAAACCGATCTCCATGCTAACTCGATTTATCTCCATTTCTCTTCTCCACTTGCACAAGGATGCAAGATTTCGAAGGGTTGACAATAGAGGAGGAATGTTGATTGCTCACTATTGCAGTGTAATGACTCGATATGATGACAAATGGAGAATGATAGAAATAGATGAAAGATGGAGGAATGATTTTGACATAATCTGGATGCTAGATGAAGATCCCTCCCAAATGGCCTTTGAAAGGTTGGATTTACAGAGCCTTGATTTGGACAGAGATAAGATTTGACAAGATTTGATAAGGATTTGATTTTTGTTTTATTTGATCAAAGAGGAAATAAAACAAGATAAGATAAGATTGTAAAAAGATAGAAGGATTCCATTTCCTGTTTTAAAGGAAATATATCTTGAAAAAGACGAGAAGGATAATTGATGAATTATCTAATTAAGTAAATTAATTAGATACACATGAGTTCAGTTTTGGAAAGAAAGCAAGAAGATCTTTTTAGGATTTTATTAATTAAATAAATTTTGGGTTTATTTAATTAACGTTGAATTTATGATTTCATTAATTAAATAATATAAATTATTTAGTTAACATTAAGAGGAATGGATGGAAATGATTTAATTAATTAAATAATATAAATTATTTAATTAACATTAGAGGAATGGATGTAAATGATTTAATTAATTAGAAAATATAAATTATTTAATTAACATTAGAGAAATGGATGGATTATGAATATGAATTTAATTAAATAAATAAAATTTATTTAATTAAATAGATGATGACATGGGTACCTAGGGCAAAGCATGCTACAAGATGCCTAAATGATGTAATGTTGAGACAGGTGTTGTAAGAGGACAATTTTTTATGTCTACATTTGTTGTAAGAGACAGGTGTAGACTTAGAGCATTAAAGTCCTAATGCACAAAAGGTATGATGTGACCTTAGATGCAAAGGATAGTGCAAAAACTACTCTAACATACACAAGATATGAATATTAACTAGAATGATATGGATTTAATAAAAATGCAAGATAAAATGATAACACATACAAGGAAGCAAGTAAGCATGCACAAATGATACAAAAAAAAACAAGGAATTGCCCTTGTCAAGCTATAAACCGTTGATTGATTGATTGATCGATGATGATGATAGTGTTGTCATTGTGGGGAGCGACATGTCCCTAGAGCAACACAAGGATGACTGATAGTTGATTGATTGATTGGTTGATTTGGTTTACGACAAGATTAGGATCAAGACCAAAGAATGTGATTGGGTAATTTGACAAGATTGATTGACTTAAATGTTATGGATTAAGGATTGACTTGCATTTGGATTATTGTGTGGATTGATTCGATTGATTTGATTGGATGAAATGGTTTTGATGAAGATGATTGATTTGGTTGAATGGTTGAATGATTGGATTGATTTGAATTGAGATGATGGATTTATTAGATGACATTGGAAGAATTAATTGGATGGATTGATTTTATTGCTTGGTTTTTTGTCAGATTGACTTTGATTTTACTTTTTTTGGATTTTTGAAATGTTTAGAATTGTTTTGGATTTTTGAAATGTTTTGATTTTTTTGTATTTTTGACATGTTTTGAATTTTTTTAATTTTGAAATGTTTTGATTTTTGGATTTTGAAATGTTTTGAATTTTTTCAATTTTGAAATGTTTTGAATTTTGATTTTTGAAATGTTATGATTTTTTTTGTATTTTTGAAATGTTTTATTTTGATTTTGAAATGTTTTGAATTTTTGTGTTTTAAAATGTTTTGATTTTTGTATTTTGAAATGTTTTGAATTTTTTTTGGATTTTGAAATGTTTTGAATTTTTTTGTGTTTTGAAATGTTTTGATTTTTGTATTTTGAAATGTTTTGAATTTTTTTTGGATTTTTGAAATGTTTTGAATTTTTTGTGTTTTTCATATGTTTTGAATTTTTTTGTATTTTTGACATGTTTTGAATTTTTTTGTATTTTTGAAATGTTTTGAGGTGTCAAAGGATGAAAATTTGAGTAGCCTTTGTGCTAGATACCAATGACAAGGGGAAAACCAAGTCTAGGTGCAAGGAGATAGATGGGATTGATGGATGAAAGGGTGGGTGATGGGATAAGGTATAAAAGACTCATGATATATGGATGGATGGAAAGGATATGTCATAGTGAATGGAATTGATGTATGTATCATAGGAGAGCAAGGATGTGATTTCCAAAGACCATGTCGCATACGAATAACATGCCCCATTGTAGGTACAATACTTAGGATTTTTCATGACAAAACTTATGACAATAGGTTAATGATAGGCTTGTTTGGAAGGATGAGGTATGTCAAGAGATACCCAAAAAAAATGTTTCAACATTTTTCCCCTATATCTTCATCCAGATCAAAAGAAGAAGGGTGGATGAATGGACTCAATATAATAGGTATGTATGAATAGACTCACTATGATGGCTAAAGATGGAAGTTAAGATGGAAATGATATGACATGAAAATGATAGGTTGGATAGATAAGACATTGTGCCCCGAAGTGTAAGTGGCACAGAAGATCAACCTACATGTGATGCCTATTTGCTAGTTTTTCATCATGGTACTTATCCAAGGCTCCTGTTTACCAGGTTTTCACCGTTGGACGAAGGGATTTCTCTTTACTTTACTTTACTTTTCTTTTTTTTGTATTTTTGTAGGACTTTTTTTCTAATTTTTTGTTTTGTCTTTTTGGATAGAAGGGTAATATGGATAGGAGGGACTCAAGTTTCTAGTCCCATGAAAGGTGGTAGTCCCACTAGATATGGATGTCCTTTCATGGACCATGTCAAGTGCTCATAGATGTTGATAAGGAATTGCATGAGTGTGAGATGGATTAGGTAGATGGAAAATTATGAGGTGGATTATGGAGGAAAAAAGTTGATTATGATGTGGATTATGTAGGGAAGATGATAGGGATTATATGGGACTTATGAAAAAGACGAATGGGGAGGCTTAGCCAAAAGCATGGACCATAGGAAGGTGGCGGGGGAGATATTTAGGATAATGGGTGAAGGACGAGGAGATGGAGGTATGTGGAATTGTTGGAAAATGGAAGGGAACCATGACCAATGGTTGAACACATTGTGATAAACGTTGAAGCTTTTGATGTGGATGGGGTGTAGGAAGCAATGAAGTTGTTTTCTTAGGAGATGGTGGACGAAGTGCTTTAGGTACCCACATAGACTTGATATTGTTATGATTTTTGTTTGGCTTGTGGGATGGAAGATGAGATTCTTGAATAGCATGTTCACTTTGGATGGGAGGGGAAGGTTGGGATTTTTGTGATGTGGATGCCTCATTTGAATTGCTTTCTTTTTGCTTAGGTACCCAAACCAATTTATTTTTGGACTTTTCTTTTGGAGGTATGGGCTTATATAACTTTTTGGATGTATTTTGCTTTGAATTTTTGTATTGATGTCCTAAGGCATGAGAAACCTTAGGAATTTTTACTTTATAGGTAGAGGCATTGAAATTCTCACTTTTGAATCCCATGGGTATGGTGGAATGGGTGGAAGCTTCATGTTTATACAATGTGTGCATTTGTTGGTCGTGATTAGGAATGTTAGGGTATTTATGGATAAATGGATAAAAGGATTGGATAATGGGGATATTAGGTGTTGGGAGAATTGGAGGTAGATTAGATGGAGGGATATTAGGAGTTGGAAGTAATGGTGGCAGATTTGATGGTGGAAGGTGTATGGTCACATGCTTTTGACATTTGTAGGATGATGGAGGTGGAATTGCAACATATTTTTTGGGTCTATGATAGGCTTTATGATGGAAAGTGGACTTAGGAGGCATGGAGGAATACCAACATCTTTAGGTTGTTGTCCTTGGGGTGTATGTCCAAGGCCATAAGGGCATGGAGGAACTTTGAGTGTGCAATGGACAATGGGAATAGGTGTTGCTGGAACACTAGACATGATTTCCTTATTGGGTGGAGAAGATAATGGTTGTTGTTGTTCTAAGGAAGAACATTCATGAGTGAGGGTGGAGAGACCAATAGGATAGGATGGAGGACTTGCAATGGGGTACATAGTGGGTGATGGAGGATCATTAGGATCTTGATTAGCATTTTGTTCACTTAGATCCAGGGTATTTGTTTGATCTTATATGTGTGTTAGGGACGCATATGTCTCATCATGGGAAGTGGATGTTTTTGTATCATGGATGGGCGAGGTGGAAATCTCTTGACCATGGAATGCATAAATTTGGCTAAGGGGATCATCATGGTCTTCTTGATCATAAAAGGGTTCTTGATCAAAGATGAAAGATTGATCAAGAATAGTATTAGGTGTGTTATGAACATAATCATTAGGAGGGTGTTGATCTTTATGTGGATGAGGGGGTAATGTTTCCTCATGTTTAGGGTTGTGCTCTTGACATACCTCATGACTTATTTGAATGGAGGTGGAAGGGGATTTCTCATGGAGAGACTTGACATGTTCTTGATGGTCAACAATATAGGAGCATGACAAAGGGTGACTTGGACTTAAGGGGGGGGACTCTTGAATTGACTCAAGGGGTTGTGGATGACATGATTGGATTGAAGGGCTTGGCATGATGTTGGAGGACTCTTTTGTATGTTCAAGTATATGTGTTGAACGACATGACGACAATTGATTCCTTGCTTGTAGCCCTTGGGTGACATCCCTTGGAGGTGTAGGGGTGGAAGGTGTTGGCTTAGGGTTTTGATTTTGATTGGAGGATGGTATGATAAAGTTATAGGGTGCATGTGCTAGATTGGTATTCCCATTGTAAATAGTTGCAATAGAACATGATGAAGTTTGACCATGTTGCAAGGTAGAACTTAAAGTCACATGTGTTTGTCGTGATGTGGCATTGACATATGAAGAAGTGGAAGTATTAGATTGGTATGAGGTGGAAGGAGATGACACATTAGGTTGACGTGGCATTGGTTGATAATAAATGGATAGGGGATGACGTTGTGGTTGTTGGATTTGACAAGTGGAAATGAATTGATTGGCTTGAGCTAGGAGGTGTTGGATTTTAGGTGATTTAATTTGTTGAAAATTTTGGAAGAGGGTTTGAAAGATTTGTATTGTTTGGTGGTCTAGGGGTTGGGGTATTTGGTGAAGTTTCTGAAGGAGGTTTCAAAGTTGGTATGCTAGGGATTTGTGTTTGAATGTGGGCATGGTGTCACACATGTGTGTAAGCTCTTGCATATCAATTTGTTCTTCAAAGTATGCAACATAGTTCATGTCATCATTAGAAGTGGTAGGAGGAGCCCCTTGAAGTCTGATTTTATGTTTTGGTTTTGTTTCATGATTTGAACTAGAGAAAGAGACTCCTTGAATTATGACTTTAGGCTTAGGTTTTGTCTCATGATTTGGCCTAGAGGGATAGCCCTCTTGGATTATGATTCTGGGCCTATGATTAGGATTGGGCTTGTTTATGATTATGACCATTTTGACAAGTGGTGACTAGGACTTTGTTGGTGATGGTGATGATGTGGAATGATTAGATTGGATGACTTGATTGATTAGGATGAAATGGATAGGATGTGGCTAAGAAGAATGATTAGGATGAAAGTGATTGGATATGAATGTGTTGGAAGAACATGTAGAGTGACTTGTCTTTATGTGTTTGGTGTTTAGCTTGATTTGGAAATGTTTAAATGAATGATCACACATGTACACACATAAATCACTCACGCAAGACACATAAGAAAGTTTAAATTTTGAAATCTGAATAATGTAATGATGATTATTAAACAAGCACACATGGAAGACACATCAACAAGCCCTATGACTATTCAAGTGGGGTATGGCCAATTAGGTCTCAAGCTAAGCTACACAACGTTGACTAAGGAATGATTTGAAAGCAAAATCTTGTCACACAGCTGGGAGAAAGAGGTAACCCACCCTTCACCTTCACTTCAGAAAGGTATAAATTTCTTTGGGGCTTAGCCAAGAGTGACAAGAATTTAACTCCCAAAAAAGTGTGTCTTTCGATTCACACTCTGATTGAGGTCATCCCTAGGGGTGATGAAATCCCCTAGTAGGCCTCCTAGAAAGGGTTTGACAAAAGAAAACCAAGTGAGGTGTTTGTGATCACACACACAATTGTTAATTGACCCTTAGAAATGAAATGTGTGTAAGAAATCAATGAAGCACCCGTTCTTTTTAAATCCCAAATCAAATGTGTAGGAAGACAGTGGTTAATTTTAGACCTAATTTTTGATATGTGATTGAAGACAAGATTCATTTTAAACCAATTGCAATGATGTGATCAAACAAGATTTGATTTTATACCCCAAATTAAAATGTGTGACAAACAAGATTAAGAGATTAAAAATATAATGTGTGCACCTGATTATTTTTGCTTTCCAATTTGATGTGTGTGACCGGTGCTAACATTGTTCCAACTCCTTAGATCCCTCCTGAAAGTCACCAAGACAAGAAGAAATACCAACTCGCAAGCCAACGTGAGATTAGGTCAAAAAACATGTAATCTATTACAAATCCAAACTTAAATTAAAATAAATAAAACTAAACTAGATTAAAAAAGTTAAAAAAAATCTAAGTTAAATTAGAAAATGGAAATCCAACAAAATTTAAAAATTTAAAAATCTAAGTTAAAAATCTAATTTAAGAAAATAATCTAACCTAATATCTAAAATCTACTAAAAAATCTAATTTAAAAATTCTAACCGAAAATCTAAAATCTAATTAAAAAAAACTAATTTAAAAAATAAAAATAAAAAATCTAACCTAATATCTAAAATCTAATAAAAAATCTAATTAAAAAAACCTAATTTAAAAATCTAATTTAAAAATCTAATTTTGAAAATGCTAACCTAAAATCTAAAATCTACTAAAAAATCTAATTAAATTTTTTTTTTTTGAAAATTCTAAACTAAAATCTAAAATCTACTAAAATCGAATAAAAATCTACGAAAAGAAAGATCTAATTAAAAATAAAGTAATATCTGATTTTAAGCTATGAAAATCATTCTCAAAGTATTTCCATTAACTTACCCCATGAAAAGCCATCATTTATGATAAGATTTGGAGGATATTATTACCTCTTCTGTATGGAAATTACATGGGAGATTTTAGGCAGCGTTCTCTTGTTGCAAAGAAATGGGTTGAGGTTAAAACCATGCACTACAATGGGACTAAAAATGAAGAAGTTTATGTAAAACCTTCCCGAATATGATGCATACGGTATGGTTTGCAATCAACACAGAAAATCTAATGCCACTGTCATAGAATGCAGATTAGTTTAAAGAAAAATAAAAATTGATTGCTTATCCTTATACTGCAACTATTTTACATGGAGGCCCAAGTAGCAGAGGTCCTTCCATTAGAAAATATGTCTGATGATGTGCGTATTGATAAAGCGAATGCAAACAAAGTGGGTTTTGCTTGTTTGGTTAAATCTAGCAACGATGGCAAAACTTTGGGGTACCCAAGTGCAGAAGATTTGGTTTCCAAAGCCAGGGCTCCGATGAAGAAAGAATATGTGACAGCTACTCCTGCTATAAGGCCTATTAATGAATGTAAGAAAGTTTCTATATAGAAGAAATCGAAAAGGAAGCTCAAAAGAGAAAGGCAACAGGAAAAAAAAAAATCATCACAAAATATCTACAATGGTTTACTCTCAAAACTCGATTGAACGAGGGTTAAAACATGCAAATTTTGTAACAATAACAAAACTTGAATTAACTAATGATTTTATCCTTGGAGCATGTTCACGTCAGGTTCACCAAATGTAGATAGGTTAAAAATCAATTAGATTTAGTGTAATAAAAACAATAAATTAATTATATCCTATCAAGCACAATAGAGTATGAAACAACACGAAAATCACAATAGGAAGCACAAATGAAAACCGATCTCCATGCTAACTCAATTTATCTTTATTGCTCTTCTCCACCTACACAAGGATGCAAGATTTCAAAGGGTTGACAATAGAGGAGGAATGTCGATTGCTCACTATTGCAGTGTAACGACTTGATATGATGACAAATGGAGAATGATAGAAACGGATGAAAGATGGAGGAATGATTTTGATAGAATCTAGATGATAGATGAAGATCCCTCCCAAATGGCCTTTGAAAGGTTGGATTTATATAGCCTTGATTTGGACAGAGATAAGATTTGACAAGATTTGATAAGGATTTGATTTTTGTTTTATTTGATCAAAGAGGAAATAAAACAAGATAAGATAAGATTGTAAAAAGATAGAAGGATTCCATTTTCTGTTTTAAAGGAAATAAATCTTGAAAAAAGATGAGAAGGATAATTGATGAATTAACTAATTAAATAAATTAATTAGATACACATGAGTTCAGTTTTGGAAAGAAAGCGAGAGGATCTTTTTAGGATTTTATTAATTAAATAAATTTTGGATTTATTTAATTAAAGTTGAATTTATGATTTCATTAATTAAATAATATAAATTATTTAATTGACATTAAGAGGAATGGATGGAAATGATTTAATTAATTAAATAATATAAATTATTTAATTAACATTAGAGGAATGGATGGAAATTATTTAATTAATTAAATAGTATAAATTATTTAATTAACATTAGAGGAATGGATGGAAATGATTTAATTAATTAAATAATATAAATTATTTAATTAACATTAGAGAAATGGATGGATTATGAATATGAATTTAATTAAATAAATAAAATTTATTTAATTAAATAGATGATGACATGGGTACCTAGGGTAAAGCATGCTACAAGATGCCTAAATGATGTAATGTCGAAACAGGTGTTGTAAGAGGACAATTTTTTGATGTCTATACATTGAATCCATCATTTAATTCATTTAATCTTTCTTTAGTCAACTATGACAAACTAGTGATCACACTAGGAGCTACCTAGAAATGTGTCCTTTTGGCTAGTTGCTTGAGTCTTCTTGGAGCAGGTTCAACTTGAGCTACTAATGCATAAACCTTAGTGACTTTCCTCTTTTCTCTAGTGGTAGGAATTGTTTTACTAGAGAAAAATTTAGATTTGAACTTTCACTACTTCAGTGTAGGTTCCAAACCTAGTTTTGCTAGGGTCCTACGGTTGTTAATCAACCATTCTATGCAACCAATAACATAGTCATTCTCAATCTCATATCCAAAATCGCGTATGCATGAATTTCTTGGTTCAACTTCCTTAATAATTCAACTATTAGTGGTTACCAAGAAAGTTATATCATTCTTATATTTTGTAACCAATTCTCTATAAAGTCTCCTTTTGTTCATCTTGCTTTGAAACTTTCCAAAGAAAGTAGCAAGGGCATCTCCTTATGCATCCAAATGGATTGCCAATGTTTCTCATAAGGTCCTCAATCTAATGAGAGATTGGTTTGGTATTCTCCCAACTAACTTCACTTATTCTAGGAATATCCTTCATAAAATAGAAGATTAAACATAAAACCAATGTACCATATCTGAATGTACCTTTCTTCTTCTTGATATCTCTCAGATTCTCCAATAGTTGTTGTTGGATTATCTCACATAGGTTATATTATGTTCTATTCTTAGCCATATCCAATGCAAGATCAATTAGAGTAGTGGAGACATAATTGTGACCAAAGATCATCTATGAAATAACTAGACTTGCATACTAAAGTACCGTGTTAGTGATTTCAGGTTGAGTGTTCCTTATTAAACCTTTACCCTCATCAACATTACATTCAGGAGTCATTTTGGAGAATGATAAGCTAGTAACTTCAATAATTACATCTCTAGATATCACATATGATTCATCAAGGCACACATATTTATCATGAAATCTACTAAGATCCATTCTAATACATATTTCTTCATTGCTAAAGTCTAGAAAATTATTACATACATCCAATTTCATTTTCGAAAGCACATTGTATTCCAGTTTCAAGGTAAAATAATTTCCAATTAATTATTCAACCCACAATATGGGAGCTTTTCAATAAGACGGTTCTTCCAAATTTCTATGAATGTATACCCCAACATCTTCAATTGGTATAAAATCAAGGGGGATATCTGAAAAAGCACCCAAAAGATATAGTTCCAAGGTTTTAACATGGTACATTTTGAGTTCTTGTTTTGGTCTTATTGAATTTTCTATAATTCAAGATATATCCATCACATTCAACAAAATTTGACAAATAATTTAGATGAAATAGTGCATAGAAACAATGACTTACCTCTTCCTTTTCTACCAAGATCAAATTATGATTTTTTCTCATGAAAACAACTAAGAGGGGGGGTGAATTATTTGTAGCAAATTTTAATCCATAAAACATTAACTGGAACTTAGATTAATTACAAATTACTACTCTAGGTTGAATGATTAAACATTCAATGCAAAGGAAAAAATTAAAAAGAATCACACATACACAATAACACCAAATTTATGTGGAAAACCCAATAAGGGAAAAACCACGATTAGGATTAGCTCACACTATAGAGAATATCAAAATCGATTACAAAAGGATCACTACTTATTAAAGCTCACTGCCATAACGAGGACTCATTTTTTGGATTAGAGCTCACTCTCCAACAAGGGTTAATCACCTGGAAGGCTCACTAACATAGATATACAAAGAAGATTGAAGAGATATGTTACATAGAGAAGAAAATCTCAATGCAACAGAGATTTCCACCACTATTCAATCAACTACTTGTAGACATGCATGAATGATAGAGTACACCTTCATCTCGCTACATCCAACTCAACATTTAGGATTCACACTAATCTACCATGCTTGCATCACATATACACACTATTTCACATCTATCTGCTCTATTTATTTGTACTTATCTCTTTTATACTTTCACCACACACTCATCATGTATCTATACCATCCATTATTCAATTTAAAGTTAGGTCGATGCCAAAAAATATCTAGGGTGGAATTAGAATGAGGGTTACACAAACAAATGCTTGATGAGGATGCAAATAATTCCCAACATGCTTCATTAACTTTGAAAGTAGTGTTTAACACAAGGTCAACCAAACCAATGTAGAACACATAGAACAATTAATCACACACAACCCTTAGCATGATCCAATCCTTCTAGATACCAAAATTATCTTCAAAGTGATCATAACCACTTAACTCTAGAAATGCAAGTCATAAGACTTGACGAAGAAAAAATCCAAACCAACAATATTTCTCCTAGACCTCAACCAAATAGCCTAAAAAACAAAGTTCACAATTGGTGAACATAACTTGCACTGTTCAACAATCCAGAAGCCCAAATCCTAGATATATTAGCTTCCAAAAATCATGACCAACATATATAAACCATACAAACATAGGAGAAAATCTGGAGCAACCATTGAACATCTGCAACCTTCCTCCATTACAATTTTCTCAATATCCTCAACATATACAACCAATAACCTACATGCATGATATTAATGACAACAACTAGTTGATAACTAGCTAACCAATTGACATCAATTACAATACCTTCATTCTTGTAACAATCTCCCTCTTTGTCATTGATGGCAACACATGATGTGAAAAACCATCAAAGACAACACACTAGCTCTGAACACACTTTACATGATTTTTATTTCTATATATTTTCTCTCTTTTCTCACTCTTCATCTCTCATCTTCGATCTCCCCCTTTGACATCAATGGAAAAGGAAAAAGATGTTTTACATTGATTTCCCCTTTGACATTAACAACAAAATACTCTTTCAATGCGAACACATGACACTACCTTCTCCCCCTGAGAGGTAGCCACCAAAACATCAGCCTAGAAGAAAGACATATCCATAGACTCACCAGATTGATGCATCTCCATATGCATCAAGTTCAAGAAAGGAGGTGCAAAAAGCCCTAACTTCTCCTGGAGATACTCAAAAGTATCTTTAAGAAGAGTCGTTGTAAATATGTCAACAATCTGATCCTTCGTAGGTACATACTCAAGCTTTAATTCATTCTCCAAAACCTTTTGTCTCAAGAAATGATACCTAATAGATATATGTTTTTTCCTTGAGTGAATCATAAGATTCTTTGAAATGTTAATTGCACTTGTATTATCACAGAAGATAGAAATATGATCATCATACATTACTTTGATTTCTTTCAATTTTTGTTTCATCGATATAACTTCTGTACAACAAGATGCATCAACAATATACTTAGTTTCAATAGTAGATAAGAAAAATGAATCATGCTTTTTACTCAACCATGCCACCAATCTGCAACCAAGAAAGAATGCACCACCACTACTTTTTCTATCATCTGCACAACCAACCCAATCTGCATCTGTATAATCACTTAGTGTAAAGTAAAAATCCCTAGGATACTATAAGCAATAATATGGTGTTCCATTCAAATATTTAAATTTTCTTTTAACAATAGCAACATGTTTTTCTTTATGATCTTCTTGAAATATAGCCACAAGATAGACAACATGCATAATATCTAGTCTAGTAGCAGTCAAATACAACAAACATCCAATCATAGATCTATATTTTCTTTGATCATCCTTAGGTGAATCATCATCTTTATCTTATATACAACTAGTCACCATCAAAGTGTATACCAGTTTGAAACCATCCATCCCAAACTTCTTCAACATCTCTTTCAGGGTGATCCCACAATACTAGTTTACAATTTATGGGAGATCCTAATTTTTGCTAAAATCACATATTTTTAGAAAATGTAATGATTTAATCCTTGAAAATTTCCATTTAAAGGATTCCAATTGAAAAGGGTTTGATCAAACCACCTTAGATCAAACCCCCCTAGATAGAACCCCGCTAGTTTTAGACCATACCTATAATGGAGTCTCATTTACACCTATACAAAATCCTGATAAAAAACTACTTTTGATATACCTTTTTGGGGATCAAATGAATTCATTTCAAATTTATTTTTGTAAGTATGTAGTCCTTATTATAAGCTTCCCAAAAATTATAATTTTAAATAAATTTAATTTTATTATTATATTTATTTATTATTTCTTGTGAATCTAGGTTTTTACCAAAAAATCAAGCTCTTTGTTCTACACTTGTGGAAAAATAGTAGATTATCAAAAAAAATTGAAAAATATCAATACACTAGATATTGAAGTCCTTGATCCAAAAAAATATATATATTGAATTTTGATACATACAAAAAAGTTATGTTGTATACAGTCCGCCTATGCCTAAATTGTAATTGGTTTGACTTCAAAAATTGATTAAGGAAAAAATATTAAATAAAACACTATGAAACCAAATGAAAGAACTAGATATTTTATTTACAAATCTAAATTCAAAAAAAAAAAAAAAATTATCCTTCATGGAAAAAAGTTATGTTGTATACGGAGAGCATCACTCCTTAAAAATGGTGTTTATTGAAAAAAACTAGTTTTTGAAGGAGATGGGAAAAGAAGTCCAATCTGATTCCAAAAAATTTGAAAAATATATATTTAGAATCTATAGACAAAATTTCACAAATCATAATGTTTACTGAAAAAAAAATTATTTTTGAAGGAGATGGGAAAAGAAGTGTAATCTAATTCCAATAAAAATGAAAAAAAAAATTTAGAATCTATAGACAAAATTTCACAAATCACTAGTTTTCATCATCTTCAAATTCCTCATGGTTTAGCCACTATAGGTGCCTGAAAGTGAAGATTTAGTTAGAAAAAATCAGTTCAGTGTCTTGTTTGGCCAAAAATTGTAAACTAGTATTATTGGATCACCCTTCACATACTTAGACTATGAAATAAAAATTATTTTCTCTATTTGATTAATTTGTAGCGCAAGAAATAAATTCATCTCTCCAAACATAGACATCTCAAATTCTTTTTGCATTTCTTTTGAAAACATCTTACACATAGTTTCATTTCCTCCAAAATTATGTCATGAACATATACAGCCACAATCAAGATTTTATCATTCTCAATTTTAAAATATAGATTACTATATGTTGTGCCTTTGTTCAAACCTTTCTAAATCAAATTCCTATCTAACCTTGCATACCAAATTTTAGGAGCTTGCTTCAATCCATATAAAGCTTTCTTCAATTTGTAGACCATATTTGATTTATCTAACAACTGGAATCCTTTCGATTATTCCATGTAGACCTCTTCTTCCAGATCGCCATTGAAAAATGCAGACTTAACATCCAACTAATAGACCTTGAAATATTTATGAGCAGCAAATGCTAAGAACATCTGAATGGATTCCATTCTTGCCACTGGAGAAAAAATCTCTTAAAAATCCATGCCTTATACTTGTGAGTAGCCTTTACACAAAAGCCTTTCTTTATTTCTAACAACTCTATTCTCATTTTTTAGCTTATTTCTAAACACCCACTTTGATCCAATTGTTTTTATCTATCGATGGGTATGTGCAGGATCATCATGGAAAAAATAGGCCCTTAAGTGGCAAAAGGTTTTAAAAAATTAGTGTTAGGCAACTTGACGTAAAAATTTGAATAAGTTATCTATATTATTTCAAAAATATGTAAGAATAGAATCTATAGAAAATTGAATGTAGTTCTCAACTACTAGGTTTATTTAAAAATAAATAAAATCTATTTGGTGAAAATTTGAAATTTCAATGCAGTAGTACTTAAATTTCAGGGAAAAAATAAGAAGTATGTGTCTGTCTAACCACTCTAACCATAATAAAATGATGATATTTTTTATAATATTTTATATATAAGTAGATGAATCATTTCCGGATGTGATGCATGTTTTTGTGTAATTTTTTTCCAAGTAAACAATTAATTATGAATTTTTTATTACAACTTTTAAAAAATATAAAAACTTGTATGTCTGACCACCTTAACTTGGTCAAAACTTCATGAAATTTATTTTCAATCAGCCTATCAGTCAGGACTTTAGTCGTAATTCTAATAGAAAATGAATAATAACTATTTATTAAATTCAAATTAAAGAATAATTTATATTGGTGGAAATCTGAGAATCTCCTCTAAAAAAACCCTTTTCATTTCATCAATTTTGAGTGAAAAAAAAGTCATCAGCCACATACCCTACAAATACCCATAATATTGCCACTTTTTGGCCCATCATGATCCTGCACGTACCCCGGTCTTGGGACCAATTCCCAAGTCTAATTCTTCTTGATCTGTATAAGTTCTTCTTTCATAACTTCCATCCAATGCTCATCTTTACATGCTTCACTTACAATCTTTGGTTCCATTTCAGAAAGTAAACACATTATCTCACCACCAACAACTCGGCTTCCTCTCAATACTCCTTTTGTCTTGTCTCCAAAGATCTAATTTTCTAAATGAATTTTTTGCACATACTTAGGTTTCTTAGGGGATACCACCTAAGATTCATTTTATTCTTCATTCTACTTCTTTTTCTAACCCTTCTCCTATTCTTCCATGATTTCTTCAATCCTTACGCAATCAGGTTCATCAGATACATATCCATCAACATCAATTGGATTCTTCATTGCTTCATCAGCCTTGACATTTGGGCTTTCTAGAATCTTCCTTAGTATTTTATTGAAACATATGTAGGCTTTGATTTTAGTAGAATATCCAAGAAAAATACCTTCATTACTTCTTACATCAAAATTTCCTAAATTTTCTTCATCACTTCTTACATCAAAATTTCCTAAATTTTCTTCATCCCTTTTGATATAACATTTGCTTCTAGACAAATACTTTGAAATACTTAATAGTAGGAATTCTTCCACATCATAGCTCATAGGGGGTCTTTGTATTGTTTTCTCTTCCTTGAATTTAATTGAATACATAAATAGTAGTGTGAAAAGCTTCTCTCTAGTAAACTTCCAATAGAACTGCTTCAATAATCATTGATCTAGCAACTTCTTGAATTGTTATGTTCTTGTACCATAGAAAAATTGATCTTAGACACTTTCATGTTCTTTTAGGTCTTTCTCTCATGATGCTTGGTCCATTTTGCTTTGATTTAATGTTACAATGTGGCTTGAACATTCACATTAGGTCCTTAAAATTCAAATAATGGTATCTTGTGAAGGTGTTGTGAAGTGTTGTAAAACATTTCTACACTTTTCTAGACTCTATTCATTACAATTCACATAAAAAACCACCTTTTCATCACTTATTAAGTCCTATTTTGAAGTGTTATAAAGTCTTGTAACAAGATTTCACACTTTTCTAGGCTTAATTTCACTATTTACACCTTTCTTATGCTTTATTTGACCCCTTTATGCACTCATAAGGCTTGATTAAGTTTGTTTTTAATGTAAACCCAAGAAACCACATTAAATGTGACTTAATTCCAGTCACCCACTTTCAAGTCCAAGGTGGGACCCATTCGCCATGGGTGGAAAATGATCCCCTCTTGACTCAAAATTCAAAATATTTCAAATTTTATTTTGGGTTTTTATTCAAAGTTACCTTATGTCAACCTATGATGAGGTATCAATGGGTTACTGAGGAACAAGTGTGCATAAATAAGTGTTTTTCTCCTCATTTTACACTGAATTAATTCAACCATTCAATTAGCATTTGAACACTTTGCATCATTCAATCAAGCATTAATCAAGTATCTTGGAGTAGCCATTGACATATCTTTAGATTTCTTCAACAAGGTTGTGGTGATTTTAGGACATTTGCATGTTGTTTATTCATATTTCCTTGTTCATTTTGTTCCATTTCTTTATTAAGGGATAGATTACCAAAGTGGGATTTGACCAAGGCAAATTCCTCTAACCTGACCCTTAATCATTTTTCCCCTTTTGCATGTGTGTTTGTAGACTTTTGTATGCAGATTTTTCAAGCAATTAGGTGTTGAAAAGTGGAAAAAAAGTCAAAAAAGTGTTTCAAGTCAAATAAAACCTATTTGAAGCTTGGAGATAGCCTACAATCCATTTTTTGCATATTTGACTCTGTCAACCCAAGAAGAACTCAAGTATAGATCTGGTGTTACAGAATTGGTCCTTGATTTCATAGAATTTCGGTGGAGGACTAATTTTCCATTAGTGGCAAATGACTCCCACCTTAAGGCTAGAAAACTAGATTTTGTTAGATTCCAAAGCCTGATAGCCAGAAACTAGTTTTCATAAGTTTTTTCCAGTACTTGGACTAATTTTTCATCAGTGGTGAATGAGTTCCATTGGTGATTTTCACTTATTTCTACTAGGATTCAATATAGTTCAAATTCATCATTCATTACCCAAGTTCACTCTGATTCAATGTTCTTCATTTCTATTTTGCATTTATTCATCTTTCAGTTCATGCTTTCATATCACATTGTGTTTCCAAACATTGCATATTTCTTAGGTTTTCCGTTCATAATCAGTCAATTACATTATTTAGTTGCATTTAGATCATCTCATTTAGTCTTGATCACATCATACATAAATTATATTGAGTGAACCACATTGATTTTTAGTGAGGTTTATCTCTCTTCTTTTAGGTGAAACATCCTTAGAGTGCAAGAGTAGTCTATAAACTCCATTCCCAAAAATCTATGGTTCAGTTCTTCCTTTCAAAAAATCCATTCCATTGAGGAGTTCTTGAAGCAGATAACTATCTTTTTATACCATGAACTTCGCAAAACATATTAAATTCATGGGAAGTGAATTCACCACCTTTGTCAGATCTTAAACATTTTATCCACAAATTTACTTCATTTTTACCATATCTTTGAATGTCTTGAATCTATCTAATGCATTAGAATTTTCTCTAAGAAATGTAACCCATGTATACCTATAGTAATCATCAATAAAAAGCATAAAGTACCTTTCACCTTGTATAATTATCACTCTTGTAGGACCACAAAGATCTATATGAATTAAATCAAATAGTCTAGTAGTAGATTATTCCTTTGATCTGAAACAATTTCTTGCTTGCTTTCCAAACTAACAATTTGTGCAAATAGCATTAACATGATTTGTTATCCTTGGTAAATCTCTCATGGCCTGAACAACACTAATCCTCATCAATTTATCAAAATTCATATGACACATTCTCCAATTCTATGGCCAACTATCATGAATATGACTCATAAAGCATCATCCATCTATACCCTTAAGTTGATATATATTTCTTTCAGATTTCTTTCCTACTGCAATCATTGTTCCAAAGTATTTCCTAATTTCACATTTTTTATCCTCGAATACAAGATTATATCCTTTACTACACATCTATCCAACACTCAAAATATTAGGCCTTAAGCCCTTAACATAGTATACATCATCAGTATTGTGCTTTCCATCAAAACTTAATGAACCTATCCCACAAATCTTAGCACCAATATCATCTCCAAACATAACTAAGCCACCATCATATTTATAATGTTTAACAAACTTACTCTTATCACTGGTCATGTGATGTGAACAACCACTATCAACAACCCAATAGTTCTTTTCTTGTTTAGCATGTAGGGAATATATTACAATACCAATTCACTTTTCTCCTTCTCTAGAGGACATTCCCTCACCTATCTTTTAAAATTAGTAGAAGTAGGGTCATCTTTTATAGCCAAGAACAAGCATTCATTGTCATCAAGATCTCCATAATTAGATTCCTCATCAGAAATACTAGAATCCTCATTCACATAATATGCTTTGTTGATCTTCTTATCTTTATTTTCTTTCTCCTATATTTAGTTATTCCTCTTATCTCTTTCTGGATACCTCAAAGCATAATGACCTATTCCCCCACAACTAAAGCATTTAAAGGGTAACTTACCTTCATACTTATGGGAGCCTTTCTTCATCCTTGTCACAAAGTTAGCTTCTACTTCATCAAGATTTTCTTCATTCGGATCTTCAAATTTTGTAGCCTTGAAAGTAGTTTATGATTTGGATCCATTTCTCAAGTTCATCTTTCTCATCGCATAAGATGTTAGAGTTCCCAATAATTGATCTTTAGTGTAAGTCTTGTATTGCATATGTTCTTCAATAGCACATACCTTTTCACTATATGCATCATGAAGTTTTCTAAGAATCTTGTTTACTATCCTAGATTCATCTATTGTAGCACTAAGTACTCACATTCCAACTTCTACCTCATCCAATCTTTGTACATAGGATTTAGCATTCTGATCTTCAGGCATATGTAGGAGCTCAAACTATGTCTCCAAATTCTAAAACTTTGCTTCTTTGACCCTTTCATCACCTACATGCACTTTTTCGAAAGTATCCCAGAACTCTTTAGCAATCTTCAAGTTTTGAACCTTAATCAACTCAGAATGTACAAGACTATTCTTCAAAATGAACTCTGCCTTATTGTTTGCTTCATGTGCCTTGATTTCATTAGGTTTACTCAAACCATTAGTAGGAGGAGTGTAAGGAGTATTGTATGATTTCTCCACATCATATCCACAATACTCCAAATATTCTTCCATCATTATTTTCTAGATAGCATAATTAGTTCCATCAAACTTCAAATATTCATAAGTAATTTTCTAGCCATCTTGGACCTTCCTTAAGTAGTTAAGCTCTTCTCTAAGGAACCAAGCTTTGCTACCAATTATTGAGCAATAAAATTGAGAGGAGGGTGAATAAGTTGTAGAAAATTTTATTCCTTAAAACATTCACCAAAACTTAGATCAAACAAAAATCACTACTCTGGTAAATGATTAAACATTCAATGCAAAGGCAGAAACTGAAAAGCATCATACATACACAATAACACCAGATTTACGTTGAAAACCCAATAAGGGAAAAACCATGGAGAGGATTATCTCACACTATAGAGAATATAAAAACCAATTACGAAAGGATCACTACCTCATAAGGCTCATTTCCAAAACAAGGACTCACTGTTTGGATTAGGACTCACTATCCGGATCAAGACTCACTATCTAGACTAGGACTCACAATCCAACAAGGGTCAACCACCTAGAAGGCTCACTAACATAAAGATACAAAGAAGATAGAAGAGATATGTTACATAGAGAAGACAATCTCAATGCAACAAATATTTCCACCATGATTCACTCAACCACTTGTAGACATGCATGAATGATAAAGTACACCTTCAACTCACTGCATCTAGAAACATAGCATTTAGGATTCCTATTGGAAAAACAAGGACAAAAAACTAAGAGGGGGGGGTGAGTATGTTGTCACAAAATATTTAAAATTTTCAAACTTTCCTTATCTTAACCTCAAATTTGATGAATGGACAATAAACCATAAACAATCAACACATCAGAAGCACAAAGAACACCAAGATTTTTTACGTAAAAAATTTGTTAGGGGAAAAAACACGGTGGATGTTAGTCCACAATATTATACCTTGTTAAAAGTATAATGAGGGTATGTGCAAGATCATGATGGGCCAATAAGTGGCAATATGATGGGTATGTGGATGACGACTTATTTTTTACCCAAAATTGATGAAACGAAAAGGGTTTTTAAAGGAGATTCTCAGCTTTCCACCAACATAAATTATGCTTTACTTTGAATTTAATAAGTAATTATTATTCATTTTCTATTCAAATTATGACTAAAGTCCTGATTGATAAACTGATTGAAAACCATCTATAGCTTACAAAGGATAGCACATTTTTTGAATCCAAAAAATGTGTCACATTATATGCTTTGCATACTATAGGATTAAAAAAAGAAAATTTGAATTTCATGAACTTTTGACCAAGTTAAGGTGGTCATACATACAAGCTTTTTATATTTTTTAAAATTTGTAATAAAAAATCATAATTAATTATTTAAATGGAAAAAATTACAAAAAAATATGCATCACATCGGGACATGAGTCCTCTACTTATATCTAAAATCTTATAAAAAAATATTATCATTTTATTGTGGTTAGGGTGGTCAGAAAGACATTACTTCTTTCTTTTTCCCTGAAATTTAAGTACTATTGCATTAAAATTTTAAAATTTCACCAAAGAGATTATTATTTTTTAAACAAACCTAGTAGTTTAGAAACTACATTCAATTTTCTACAGATTCTATTCTTACATATTTTTGAAATAATATAGATAACTTATTCAAATTTTTATGTCAAGTTGCTTGACTTTGATTTTTCTTATTTTTTTGCCACTTAAGGGCCTGATTTTTCCATGATGATCCTGCACATACCCATGAGAATAATAATGGGAATGCACATGCATTTAGCAACACTGCCTAGAGCTCACTACTCAAATACAAGAGGGCTCACTGCCCAAAAATACACAGTAATTTGGATTAGATCCACAGGGTGTGAACTGAGAAAATAGCTTCTACACAAGCCTGATTATAGTTCTAGTTAAGCACAAAAAACCTTCTTCACACTTCTCTCAACCTTCTTCTCACTCTACTCAACAATAAAATGATTAGATAAATTTTTGTGCACTTTCTCTTTCTCTATCTTTCCTTTCTCTCACATTCACCAACTTCACTCAAACAATTACTCTTATATATTTGCAACATGAAATACATCGACTTAGTCAGCGAAAAATATAAAACATATTTACAATGTCAGCCCAAGTTTACAAATAAATTTTAATGCAAATAAAATACCATCAACTAATAATATGATGAGACCCAAAATAATATCCTCGAGAGCTCCAAACATTCAAATTTTAATCTTCAAGGATCTGAAACACGTTACAACCATCATGTTGCCCAAGAACGTGAAAACCTGAACACAAATGAGAAAAATCTTTGACCACGAACAAACTGATCAACATGGATCTACAAAAAAGATAGATAATGATCTAGAAGCATCTAAAAACAACCAAAACTAATAGAGAGGCATCCACAACAACAAAAATTATCAGAATTTAATAATCTTCAATCAAGAACACTGACATAACCCACAAAAACACTATCAAAACACAACTGCTCATAGCACAATCAAATCTTCACATGGACCTCTGAAACTTCTGATAGATGATCTAGATACTCACAAAAATAAACCCTTTATTCCACAACAATTGATCTTCAACGAAACACCTTCATGACCTTCACTATTCCACTAGCAACATGCAACTCTTCCTTTAACAATTTTCTTAATATCCTCAACATATATAGCCTTCACTACAAAAATGCTAATAGTGTTGGCATTAATGAGAACCACATATCATCAACACATCAACAACATCCAATAATCTCACCCTTTGGCATTGATGGCAACATATGATGTGAAAAATACCATGAACATAATTGCACTAACTCTCCCTTAGATTCTAACTCTTCTCCTCAACTACTTTTCTCTCCAAAAGGATTTTTCACATTTCTCTTCTCCCCCTTTGACATCAATGGAAAAGGTAAGCATTAACTTCCCACATACAATCTTTGAACCACACATTTGCACATTTAACTACTCCCGCTAAGTAGCAGCCATAGAAAAATCAATCCAGATTAGAAAATATATATGAAGCACATGGGTTGATGCAAGAAAATGCATCATTTTTTTATATCAAAAGGGGTAGTCACCCCTAACATCCCTCCAAGATACTCAAAAGTATCCTTCGGAAATGACTTAGTGAAAATTTCTTCAACTTGTTATTTGGTAGGCACATACTCTAGTCTGAATTCTTTCTCCTTCACTTTCTCCCTTAAGAAGTGAAACTTGAATGACATATGCTTAGTCTTAGAGTGTAGTTCCAGATTCTTTGATATGTTAATTGCACTTGAGTTTTCATAGTATATGGCAATAGGTTCTTGATATACTACTTTGATATCTTTCAACATTTGTTTGATCCACATTACTTGAGTACACTTATTTGTAGTAGCAATATACTCTACCTCAGCAGTAGATAGAGAAATGGAATTCTATTTTTTACTCAACCAAGACACCAGCTTCTTCCCTAAGAAGAAGGCACCACCACTAGTACTCTTCCTATCATCAACATCTCCTAGGTACACAATCTACATCACTATATGCTCTCAAAGTAAGATCATCATCCTTAGGATACCAAATTCCAAAATCAACTATTCCTTTTAGATATCTAAAGATTCTCTTTACAACAGTCACATGAGACTCTTCTAGATCAGCCTAAAATCTAGCAACCATACATACAACATTCATAATGTCTGGTCTGGTCTGAGATAAATAAAGAAATCCACCAATAATTGACCTGTATCATGTTTGATTTTCCTTAGGAGAATCATCATTCTATGTTAACTTGCATCCAATCACCATGGGAGTACCAACAAGCTTTGAGTCTTCCATGCCAAACTTCTTCAATAGTTCTTTCATATATTTGGACTGAGATATGAAAATCCCATTGTCTAACTAAGTAACTTGTAATCCCAAAAAGAACTTCATCTCTCCAATCATACTCATGTCAAATTCACTATTCATATCTTTACCAAACTTCATACATATATTATCATCTCCTCCAAAAATAATGTCATAACAAAGACCTCAATAATCAACTCTTTGTCATGATCCAACTTGAAATACAAGTTGTTGTTAGCAGTACCTTTATTGAATCCAAGATTTAGTAAATGTTTATCTAGTCTAGAATACCAGGCTCTGGGGGCTTGCTTGAGTCCATATAGAGCTTTCTTTAATAGAAAAACCATGTTCTCCTTTTCATTCAGTTGAAATCCATCTGGTTGTTCAATATATACTCCTTCTAGCTCACCATTCAGAAAAGATTACTTTACATCCATTTGATAAACTTTATATTTCTTATATGCAGCATAAGTAAGAAATAATATCTAACAACTTCAATTCTAGAAACACAGGAAAAGGTTTCTTCAAAATCAATACCTTCCATTTGTGAATACCCTTTACATACCAACCTTTCTTTATTCTAGACCACTTCACCTTGTTCATTTAGCTTATTCTGAAATACCCATTTAGCACCAATCACATTTTTGTCTTTAGGTCTAGGAACAAGTGTACGTGTATCATTCTTTTCAATTTGCATTAGTTCCTCTTTCATAGCTTACATCTGTTATTCATCATTGCAAGCTTCATTGACATATTTAGGCCCAATCTTGGATATCAGGCAATACTCTTCTGCAATCTTTCTTCTAGTTTGTACACCTTTATTCTTCTCTCCTATAATTTTATTTTCAGAATGATTTAGCTTTACATACCTTGGAACTTTGGGACTCTCTGGAGCTTTTGGTTCTTATGTTCTTTCTTTTACACTTGCACTTGTCTCTCCTTCTTGAATTGATTTACCAGAACAAATTTAAGTTGTTTTACCAGAACATATGGAACAATTTGAAGTTGATTCTATGTTTGAGTATTCTTCTCTTTGTTTGTGCTATCTTCCTGGTCATCTGAATCATATCCACAATATCTGAATGATCTAGAAGAGTCCTCATCAACTCTGAAATTTTCACTCTCAACCATTTTTCTCAGTCTTCTGTTATAGCACTGGTAGGCCTTGCTTTTAGTAGAGTAACCTATAAAGATTCCTTCATCACTTCTTGCATCAAAATTTACTATATCCTCATCTCTCTTGATATAAAACTTGATTCCAAAGATCTTGAAATATCTAACAATAGACTTATAACCAAACCATAGTTCAAAGGGAGTCTTACCAGAATTACCATTGACATTTACCCATTTCAAAGTGTACACAGTAGTTCTTACAGCTTCATTCCAATAGATGTGAGGCACATTTCCTTCTATCATCATTGTTCTAGCAGCATCCGAAATTATTTTATTCTTCCTCTCTGCAACTCCATTTTATTGAGGGGTTCGGGGAAAACATAGTTGTCTTCGGATTCCATGCTCTTCACAACAGGAATTGAACTCCTTGGAGGTGAACTCACCACCTTTTTCTGACCTTAAGCATTTGATTTTCAGACCTTTCTCATTCTCTGCCATAGATTTGAAACTTTTGAACTTCTCTAATGCTTCACATTTTTCTCTTAAGAAAGCAACCCATATCATCCTAGAATAATCATCAATAAGCAACATAAATTACCTTTATCCATGAAGACTTCTAACTCTGGAGGTACCACATAGATTAGTATGTACTAGCTCTATTAATCCATTTGTATGATGTTGTTTGCTCTGAAAATAAACTTTAGTCTATTTTCCCATCTAACATTGCTTGCAAATTGTGTTAGTAGGCTTTACTAGCTTAGGTAGATCTCTTATTGCTTGAGTGGAGCTTACTTTGACAATGTTATCAAAATTCACACGACATAGCCTCATATTCCATAACTAGCTTTTATCTACTTGAGCAATTAAACAATTTTCACTAGTAGCATTCATGTAAAAAATTACCTTCTATCTTTTTACTTGAAGAAATTACTTTTCCATATCTTCCAAGTATCCTGCATCTTCCATCTTTGAAATGAAGATCATAACCCTTTTCAACCATATGTCCAACACTCAGCAATTTGTGCTTCAAACCTTCAACATAAAGAACATCATCAATGTTATGCTTACCACCAAGACAAATAGATCCTCTACCACAAATCACACTAGTATTTTTATCTCCAAATCTTACAACCCCGCTGTCATACTTCTTTAGACTTAGAAATTCGCTTTTGTCACTAGTCATATGATAGTAGATTTCTTCAATTCAGGTTGCAAGAGCTTTCTCAACTTTAGCAGATTTAGTAGCCACTAGAACATTTTCCTTGATAGCAAGGAACACCCATTATCTTTATTAGGCTCATCATCAGTCACTCCTTCTTCAGCATAGTAACATTTCTTTTGGAATCTATATTTGTTAGGCTTAGATCTAGGAACTCCTTTAGGAAACCTTGATGCAAAATGACCTATTTTACTACAAGAAAAAAAATTAATAGGCAACACTCCTTTATACTTACCTTGTCCTTTGCCTTATTTCTTCACAATCAATGCTTCCAATTCTTCTACTCTCTTTCTTCATCTTCAAGCTATTTCAATTCTTCATCATACTTGGATAAATTTCTGTAACACTCTCCTAGATCATATCTTTTCTTGTTTCTTTCGGATATAGTAGCCTTGAATGCAAATTAGGTCTTGGGAGTAGATTCACCAAATTCACTCAACTCAAAGGCAACATTTTTTCCAATCAATGTATCTCTTGTCATATTCATCAATGATCTAGTTTCTTCAATAGCATGAGACTTTGCTTTGTAAGAGGCAGGCAATGATTTGAGAATTTTAGCTACAATTTATTCCTTCTCCAAGGTACCACTGACACATCTAATACCCATCACTAGCTCATTTACTTTTTGCATAAAAGAAGAGATATTTTCATCTTCACCCATATTCAAATTTTCATACTTTCCTTTCAAACTCCGCAGCTTATCCATCTTCACATGTACATCTCCATCATACAAAGTTTCTAGCTTCGTCGAAATCTCATGAGTTGTCTTTAGACCTTTTACATTTGTCATTTCTGAATCTGTTAGAGTGCTCAGCAAAGCTTCCATAACCTTGACATTATTCTTAGCCTCTTTAATCTCATCAGCAATGTAAGGACCATTCTGAGGAATAACATATGGATTATTTGTAATCTTCCAGAAGGGTTCTCTAATACACCTCAAATGGAATTCCATCTTGTCTTTCCACAATGAGTAGTTTGTTCCATCAAATCTAGGGCATTCCTTCTTGTATGATGCCATCTCAAATCACCTCAAGCTTTTAAACTTCTTCAGAGGAACTTTCTTTTATACCAATTGTTGGAAAAAAAAGGATAGACAATTGAGAGGGGGCATGAATTAGTTCTCAAAAAATATTTAAATTTTTCAAACTTTACTTAAATTAACCTCAAATTTGATGAATGGACAATAAACCATAAATAATCAACACATCAGAAGCACAAAGAACACCAAGATTTTTTACGTGGAAACCCTATTAGGGGAAAAACCACAGTGGATGTTATTCCACAATATTATACCCTATTAAAATTATAATGAGAATAATAATGGGAATGCACATGCATTTGGGTACAATGCCTAGAGATCACTACTCAAATACAAGAGGGCTCACTGCCCAACAATACATAGTTATTTCGATTAGATCCACAGGGTGTGAACTGAGAAAATTTATTCTACACAAGCCTAATTATAGTTCCAGCTAAGCATAGAAAACCTTCTTCTCACTCTACTCAATAATCAGATGATTATATCAATGTTTGTGCACTTTCTCTTTCTCTAGCTTTCCTTTCTTTCACACTCACTAACTTCACTCAAACAATTACTCTTACATATCCAAAATATGAAATACATTAATGAATTAGTCAGGAAGAAATATAAAACATATTTACAATGTTGGCCCAAGTTTACAAATAAATTTTAATGTGAATCAAATGTCATCTAATATGATGATGAGACCCAAAACAATATTCTCAAGCACAATCAGAACACAATTGTTCATAGCATGATCAAATATTTACACTGACCTCTGAAACTTCTAGCAGATGATCTAGATACTCACAACAATAAACCCTTTAGTCCACAACAATTTATGTTCAAAGAAACACCTTCATGACCTTCATTGTTCCACTGGCAATGTGCAACTCTTGATTTAACAATTTTCTGAATATCCTCAACATATACAACCTTCACTACAACAATGCTAATAGTGTTGACATCAATGACAACCACATATCAAAACACATCCACAACATCCAACAGTTCCCAATGATCTGCCACACTTGCATCACATACACACACTATTTCACATCTATATGCTCTATTTTTTTGCACTTATCTCTTTTCCATTTTCACCACTAACTTATCCTATATCTATACCATCTTCAACTTTGAAACATATCCAAAGTTGGCCATCCATTATTCAATTTCAAATTAGGTCAATGTCAGAACATTCTAGGGTTGAAGTAGAATGAGGGTGACCCAAACACATGCTTAATGAGGACCCAAATAAGTCCCAACATGCTTCATTAACTTTCAAAGTAGTGTTTAGCACAAGGTCGGCCAAACCAATATAAAACACGTAGAAAAATTAAGCACACACAACCCTTAGCAAGGTCCAATCCTTCCAAATAGCAAAATTATCTTCAACACAATCAGAACAACTTAACTATAGAACTACAAGTCATAAGACTTGACCATGAAGAAATTTGGACCAACAATATTTCTCTCAGACTTCAACCAAATACCTTGAAAAACATAGTTTACAAATAGTGAACATAACTCACATTGTTCAATGATCCAAAAGCCCAAATCTTGGATATAATAGCTTCCAACAATCAAGATCAACATATTTGAACCATATGAACATAGGAGAAAATTGTGGACCAAAACCTGGAGCAACCATTGAACATCTAGGAAACCTTTCTCCATTACAATTTTCTCTATATCCTCAACATATACAACCAATAACCTGCATCCATGACATTAGTGGCAACAACAACCAATTGACAACTATTTAACCAGTTGACATCAATGACAAAACCTTCATTCTTGCAACAAATTTTTGTTGTATGAAGTTGCTCTAGTTTCTTCAATTTTTCTCTCCATGCTTCTCCTCTCTTACATTTTTTTTTCATCAACTGCATATTTGAATTTGTTTCTTTCATCCCAAATTCTTCTATAATAAATGATTCAGACCACAAGTAGATCACCTTGAAATCCATGTAAATTTCCATCCTTCCAAACTCTACGAAATACATGTGTTTTTGCAAATTCCTTTCACATGAAATCTTGAATTCGTACCCTCAATAAATGCACTTATGTCATGATATGGCATCATGTATCGAAATAGGGGTTATTAACTATTCTAATTATTTCTCCCCCTTAGCCATTTTCTGAATTAATTTCTAGTGGGAGTATCTGCACCAAAGGACGACATAGAAAAGACTACTAATTTTGATTCACCTTTCTTAGATTCTCCTTCCTTTCTCCAAATTCTTCCCATTTCCTTCTTTACTTCTACCAGATCAAGCTTAATGACCAGTTCACATCTCTTTACCAGATTGTTATTTCTCATATATCTACTTTTTCAATCTATAGAAAATGTTTTGAATTACTATAATCATAACACACAACATTCTTCAATCCAATTTTTCTTTTATTCAATCTGTATTTACAATGGTTAGCCTTATTTCCAAATGAATTACAGTGATAACAATAGCCACTAAATGAATAAACTATCTTATTTAACCTCTAATTTCTGCAATCTTTAGTTTTATGTTCAATTCTTTTTTATTCAAAACATTTACCAAAGAATAATAAGGTATTTCTATCTATTCCATTATTTTGTTCTTCTTTCTTTTCACAATATTTTTCCCTATATCCAAACTTATTGCAAGAATAGCATACACCATTAAAAGATAAATACCTTTGAGCATTATGTTGTATGATGGGAATCCTTCTAGTATTTCTTCTTAGACTCTTGAATTTTCCACCATTGCTTTAAATATTCATTCCAGGAGATTTATTCGCCTTTGAAAATTTTCCTTCTTCAAAGCCTAAACCACTTTTATCCATAACAGGTCTTTGAAAGTCAATCAACTCATCAAGCATTGCAATACTTTCCTTGAATATATCCTTGTGTATTTTTTCCTTTTCCAGATCTGATTTTATAATTACCATGTCTTGTCAAGCTTTGCACATTTTTCCATCTTCCTTTCAATTTCAACTTTCTGACAATCTTCAATCTTTCTCTTTTCTTCCAATTGTTCTTTCAATCTAATGATGTCCTCATCTAATTTCTTTAATTGAACATTGAATTCTCCATATATTTCCCTTAGATTCTTAATACACTCATTTTCTTCCTTCATCCTATCCTTCAAATATTTATTTTCTTCTATACGTCCAACAAATATCACTTCCGAAGGAATAATTTTTTTTATCTTCCATGTATTCAACATTTGAGACCTTCCCCAAGTTGTTAGGCTTCTCCAAAGGAACCAAGCTATGATACCAATTGTTGAACATCCAAAATACCGAGAGGGGGGTGAATCAATATTCTATAAAACCATTCACATAAAATCCATTTAAACATTATCAAAAATTTGACTAAATCAACAAGAGCAAACATGGAATCAAGAGAATATATCAACACACATGAACACTAGTATTTTTACATGGAAAACCAAAAATGGGAAAAACCACAGTGAGGGTTAGCTCACAATATAATATATCTAAATATAGAATATTACACAGAATCACTACCAAGACTCACCATCCTTGAAAGGCTGACAACTTGAAGTAAATATGGATTACTACCAACATATTAACTAATGAAATGCACCTTCCTTGTGTTGGGATTCAATTCCAGTGAAGCATTGTATATAAGTAACACGCTTATATTCTCATCCATACAATTTTGCACATACACATTCTCATCTTTGTCTTCATGTATCCTTTTACATGCTCTACTACACTCTCATTCTCTTCTTCCCAAAAATTTCTTATATGTACACATATAAATATCCATGTTCATTAATTAGGTCAGCCTAATTGGATAAACCTTAAGTCACAATAAACAAATTCATCTTCACATATAAGTAGTTGAAATTTACCTAAGATAGATCCCTTTATCATTTGCAACACATAAAATCTTTTCAATATTACTACATAATTAGGTCAACTAAAGTTAGACCAAAAACTTCAAACATGTATACAATCCATCAAATGTGTAACACAAAATCTTGTTAGTATATTGAATTCTCCCTTAGATAACATCGAGCTACTTATCCTCAAAAACACACAATAAGGTAATCAAGTATGAGAAAATAAGGAGTCTCCCACCTTAGTGTACAATATGAAAACTCATTGTAGACCATAGATCAAAATACTATCATTCAAACCTTCCAAATTCCTTCACATATCATTATGAAACTACAATGTAGAATGCATCTTGTAGTCTCAAATATATGTACAAAGTCTTATAATGATATATTTTTTTCGATAGAATCCAGATTGAAAAATTGACATATAGAGCGAGTGTATAGGTATGACAATGTTTCCAAAAATATTGATAATTGTACCTTTCCAACCATACAACCTAGTCAACTGAAACCATTTCAGTAGATGCAATTGATAACAAGAAAGAAAATATTATGAGATTTTGAGCATATCTTACTAAATAGGATAATCTAGACCAAGGTGTCAGATTAACAGACTTCATTACTAGAGTAGATAATCGACGACATTCCATTGTGATAGCTAGCTAATTCCCACTATCTATTGACATCAATGATAACCTCTCAATTTCCAATAGGTTGAGCCTCCACCTTATCTTTTCATGGGATACACTAAGCAAAGAAAGCAACCTAAAAGGTATAGAATACCTAGTTTAAGATAGATTTTTTAGTACTAACACTAATGAGACTAGAGCTATACAAATAATTATGATGAGTTATAGTAAATCCTAGATGATAAAAATGGATGAAAATATAACTATATTAGAAAAAATATAATATAGGGTATTTAATTTAATTCATTAAAATTAGGAAACACATTGGATGAAAATGTGTTTCTATGAATATTTTCAGTTAATATTACATAGTGTTGACAAGTACAAAGAAGGCATGGATGCAACAAAATATGCCTAGGCTAATTGGAGTTGATTTTGGAAAGATTTATTCTCTTCCTACTAAGTTGACATCGATTAGATCCATTTCATCTTTTGTTGTTACATTTAACCATAAGGTTAATAAAATGAATGTGAAGAAAAATTATTACATTGTAGATTGGAGGAAGATATCTCTATGCAATAGCTAAAGCACCACTTTAAGAAATGTAAAAAACAGTTTGTTTGTCAAGTAAAGAAATATATGTAACATTTCAAATAGTTTCCAAGAATGTGGTACCGAGTCAATATTTGACTCATGTTTTAGGGTTGGGATTTATTTTGTTTAAATTAGATTATTATGTTTATTACACAATGGGAATTTATCATTGTGTTTATTTTTCTCACTATATATACCAATGATATGATGTTATTTGAAAATAATTAGGGTTTAATTAAAATCATTTTACATTCTCAACTTTCTTCATAGTTTAAAGAGAAAAAAAATCTAGAGATACTAATTTTATCTTAAGGATGGAGATTAATGGTTATATAGATAAAATAATAATTTATTTGTGGAAAATTAATCATGTAAAATTTATTTTGTAGCATTTTATCATAGCTAATAATAAACTAGTGAGTGTTGCTATTTGAATGGAAATAAAGACTTATGTTGATTATTGTGATTAGAAATATAAAGATATGAAGGGTATGATTTATATACCTTAATCTAGTGTTAGTGGGATCATTGCATATGCTATTATATACATCAAATTGGAGAATTCTTGAGTATTAGGAGTCTTCAGTGATTTCATGGTTAATACTAGAAGGGATCAATAGGAAATAGTCAAGATGGTTCTCAAATATTTTTTAAGGTGTTTCTGAAATACTTTATATGGTTCTCAAATATTTTTTAAGGTGTTTCTGAAATACTTTATATGTTATTAGGGAGTTAATTCCTTAAGGTACATATAACATTTATTGGAAATTCAAGGATATGTATATTTATATTTGGAAAGTGATTTTTTTATAGTAGAAGATCTACTAGTGGTTAGGTCTTTAGCTTCATTAAAGTGCAGTGAGTTAGATAAGAAATACATATTTTTTTGGTGAATTTATCTATTGTTGAGGTAGAGTATATATAAGGTACTTATGCTTTTAAACACAACATTGTCTTCAAAGATTATGTTTGGATTCTAAATTGAATTATAAAGCAATATATGAGTTTTTTTCCAATAGAGAGAGTATTATTTGTTGTGTAGTTTTTGTACACACACCCGTTGAAAGCAAGGACCCTCTTTCACTTTGGTTTTGGGGTTTTGGCCCTTCAATTTTGAGGATTTATCTTGCTTTGGCATGAGCCTAAATGTTTATTTTGTTTTCCCAAGTGGTTCCCCTAAGTTATTCATTGGAAATCTTAAATTCTGATGAATTTTGGGTTTTTACCTTGATTTGGGATTTTCCACCTCGTGCGGATTTTCTCGGATCCTACTCAGACTACGGCTGAATGTTGTGGTTTAGAGATTTCCAGTCATCATGGATTTCCACGTGCGCTAGATTTTTTTAATTCCATCCTGTGATTGGGTTCCCAAATTTTCTTGCTTGTCTTGTCGGTGACATTAATGTTGTTACGTACTATTGTAAGGGGGTGTATTTAATTAATTTATTGAGGAGATTTTTCCATTATGCTTTATTGTATGTGATTGATTGAGCTGAGGAGTGCATTCTTTGGGTGTTGAACTTGATTTGTGGCATTTGATTGGCGAGTTATTGTCTTTGGTGGAGATTTCATGCACATTTTCATTGTTGTTCTTTGTTGGACGCCATTAAACTGATATTTGTTGCTGCATTTGGTTTCTACTCTATCAAATAGTACGTATGTGATTGCCTTGTTGTTGATTGATAAATGTAAGCAATGCCTTGGCATTTTGGCTAGTTCAAGGTTCAAATTCCTATGGTTTTGAGAGTTTATGCTAGGCTTGCATGATATTATTCGATTTATGGTCTCCCGAGCAATCTCTAAGCTTATTCATTTCTTTGCATCATGAGATGGCTTGCTTGTGAGCCATGAATCCCCCCTAGAAAACACATTGTAGTTGAAATGTTTGAATCTTGAGCTTCCCTATTCCTCAATGGTGGATTTGTAGGGTTTGATACTTAAGGCATCACCATTTCACCTTATTTTGCCTTTGAATTTTCCTAGAATTCTAAGAAAATCTATAGGAGGTCCATATCAAACTTGTCTCAAACCTAGATTCTTGAAATTTATGACTGATCCATTAAAATGGGCGAAATCATTATTGAATGCCGAAGTTCAGGTTTTTCACTCATCTCGTTATTTTCTGACTAGGGTGGATTTTCTCGATTGTCCTTGTCTCCTTTGTTTTTATAGAATCTATTATTTTTCGAAGATTCATCTTCTTTGTGGATTTTCGTCAACTCCAGATTTTCCCGAAATTCTTTGTTCCCCAATTTTTTTAAAATTTGGTAGTGTTTCCTCCTTTCCAGAAATCTGTCCCGTATAGATTTTCCCAGAATTTGATGAAATGTGAAGAAATATGAAATAGCAAGACTTGTTATCAAATGATGGTGCATCTTATGATTACTTTATGCTATTTTGGGATCTGATATGTTGTTCCTTGATTAATAATGATCGGATTGAAATAGTAATAGGTGTTTTTATGTTCACTCTACTGGAATCCATCTAGCCCAAAATTCTTTGAAATTCCTCCCTTGGTTGGATTCCGCAGATGCGCCTGAAACCCAAAGTTTGATATGATCATTTTATTTTAAATTTAATGACACCTTTCTTATCTAAGATTCATTTTTAATGATGATTTTGAATGCTTAGCCTCTATTTGTGTGATCTTTACTATGGATTCCTTTGTTGAGTGTAGGCAGAATCTAGCAAGGTAGTAGCTAGATGCTAAGGGTGACATGGAGGGATCTTCCATGTCTGAGGTAGAAAGGATTAAGATGCACATCAAGAGAAAAATCCCAGAGAGAAAGGTTACCTCTATCTGGTTAGAGGTGACAAACAAGAATGTTGGGCTATAGGATTATGAGGAGTTCAAAGGCAGAATGGCAGTGCAAGATCTTCCTCTGGTGGCTACAAGAATGTTGGAATCAGGATTGGCACATGTAGCTAGTTTTCCCTCTACAGTGCAATGTTATGAGTTAGTCCTTGAGTGTGCCAGACATTATGACAGTGATACTCAGAAAAAAAATTGGTCCTCAAGGGAGGATTGTGGAAATTTTGAATCCTGAATCCATAGCTCAAACCTTTGATATGCCAGACACATCTCATGTGGTGGCTTTCAACATGGAGAAAGCTAAAATTTTCTATGAAGAGAAGACTATTAAATCTCAATAGCTTGTCAATTCCTGGCTAGAGAAACCCAAGTATCACTATTCAAAACTACCCAAATAGTTGTTCAGAGCAAGGTTCAAGGAGTATTATGATGCTATCACTCTTCTTAGCAAGGTGGTTGGATTAAAGAGTGCAGGTATGTTTGAGAATTGGATGTGCCATGTCATTGCAAGGATGGAATGAGAGAGAATTGAGTATCATTGGGCAGGTGTCATAAGTAGGGTGATTCATGAGAAATTGTCCAATGTGCTACAAATGAAGACTTTCACCATGAACTCATACTTAGTCTATGCGCTTGCAAGATTTCATCCCTAGAAAGGACTAAGCACCCAGGGAATCTTTGGATAGCATGTAATTTTATGAGGTTTACCCTCAATTTCACTTGGGAAGCTCGAGTTATAGGAGGGTGAATGATACATTCACCATGCATATCACTAGATTGCTTCAATGTTTAGAACACAGGAATTTCTGACCAGGCTAAGGAGCTCATCAAGAAATATGGTGCTTGGTTCATTTAGTTCCCAACCTTCTCATACATTTGGATTGATGGTTGTTAAAGGTCTCCATATCAACTTCCAAGGTATCCCACTGATCACATCTTGCTTTCATAGGTCACTAGACAGATATGTGATTTTGATGTTATTTTCAAAAGAGATAAACATAAGACTGGCTTTGGTGGAGACTTCCCTTTGAGGATAGGCAATGGAGAGGCATGCCCTTGTATCAGTTACACTCAGGATTCAGTAGAAGAAATGAGTTCTATTGGTTTTTCCTTCCATTCCAAGACATCTAGATTCGACATAATAGGTGAGGCATAAAAGAAGGCCAGTAGAGAATATAGCCATAAGGTTGATCTGAAAGATTACTGGGCCAACTGTAGTGATGAATATGAGGTCAGAAAGAAGAAATTTTCTTGGCTTCCAATTGAATTAGTTCGATTATATAATATGAAGGAAGTTCCTAATCAACTCAAAGATGATGGGGACCTAATTCAAGGACATTCTTATGCGGCAGTTAAAGACATGCCAATTGGTGATGTGGATTGGCTAGAAGAAGAAAAGATAGAGTTAGGACAGATAAAGGATCCGGTCACCAAGTATACCACGATACGGCTAAAACATAAAATGTGGGAGTTGGAAAAGGAAGGTGTACAATGCACCTATGATCTGATGGGAGATTTGGACCCTCATTCTACCTTTGAGGAGTCAACCGAGTAGGATCCTAAAGGTAAAGGCCAGGTGGGTTCTCCTTTTAAAATAAAGATTAAGGGTGTTCAAGTGGAAGAAGCCCAAGAAGCAGAAAAAAAAAGAAAGTAAATTGCTAAGAAAAGGGGGCATACTTCAAGAACTAAGAAGTCTAGAAAGGAGGAAACTGAAAAGAAAGGTGCTGAGGTTGGTGCTCCTATGCCTAAAAGGAGAAGAATCATAAGATTGTCATGAAAAGTAAGTTATAAAGATGAGGAAGAATTTGTTCCACCTATGGTAAATTTAGAGAGTTTAGGAGAAAAGACACGTGTATACAAGGAAGTCAGGGACTCCTCCAAAAGATAATATGCCAAAGAAAGATCCTCCTCTGGCTACTTCTCATGAAGAACAACATGATGATGCCCGTGAATCTCAAAATGAATAACTAGGTGAATCTAAGAAGGTTGAGGATCATCAAGACCCAGAAGGAGAATCATTTCATAAGGGTGAGCTTTATAATGTCGAGGAAAAAGTTGAGAAAGTAATGAAATCTCCCTTGGTCACATATGAGGATTCACTAGTTAGAACTGAAGGAGTTAAATCTCCTCAAAGGGAGGAAGTTTCAGAAAAGATTTTGTCACCTATGCATAGAGAGGAACATACTGAAGAATAGGAACATAAGGATGAAGAAGTTCTTGAGAAGCAAAATTTGAATGAAGGTCAGCAGGAGGAAGTAGGAAAAAGTGAAGTGCAGTTAGCTTCCACTATTCCAGAGTGGTTGGAAAAATAGATAAGGAGAAAGCAAGTTGTTGTGGATGATACTCCACCCAATTGGGATGAGTTTCTAGCTAAGATTGGAAATGATAAAGGAAATAAAAAGGCTAGGGTCATTTCAAAGATTGAAAGAGATGAGGCAAGCAATGGGGTGGTTCACATTGCAACTCCTACTCCAGATAAGAAAATGGTCTATTTAACTAAAAAAGATTACAACCTCGACACTATCAATTTAGGGCCCACTTCCATTGATTAAGACATTGAAGAATATGAGGAATCTAGCGCAGTCATCCTGGGTAGATTAAGAAAGGAATTCCAAACTAAGTAGGAGCTAAAGAAAGAGAATGAAAAACTTAGGAAGTGTTTGGAGGATCTGATGAAACCCTTGCAATCCATTAGTTCCTCATCCTCTATTGCTAATCTCTGACCCCAAGAAACTATCACTAAGCTTGAAAGAATGAAGGCTTCCACTCTTGCTACTACAAATTAGCTATAAGGGGTGCAATCTAAATGAAATGATGCTATTAGGGATATTCTCTCAACAAGAAAAGATGATATGAGGTAAATTGATTGGTTGGAGGTATTAGCTCGAGATAAAGAAGATACAGATCTCTTGTTGCAGAGAACTAGGACCATCATGGAGTATACCAAGAATAAGATTATAAATGATGAAATTATCCCTTCCTCCAGAGCTCCCAAACCTTGGGAGTGGTTTGAAGCATTACAAATAAGTTAGAAGGTTTTAAAGAATATATACAAGTAGAGGAGGCAAATTGAAGATAACCTAACTGTAGTTTATAATGGATGCATTGCTTTCTTTGAGATAATGACATGAAGAAGAAAGATTGTACCTAAGTATTTAAGCTTAGAATAGTTGAGAAAGTGGTGGCAAGATGTTTATACTCTAGTCAGTGATGATCCTATTACTGAACACCAATTAGATGATGTGGCCACCTACATTGTTGTTATTGATAAATATCTAACATATAAGGTTGAGTGGGATAAATCGGTGAAACAATCAAGGGAAGATATTATGTCAATTGAGAGACAACTTAAGGTTTCTTCTTTACCACCTATGGATGACTTGGACAGGGTTCTTTTAAAGGTGCATGAAATGCTGGATCGAAATAAAGACAAAGGGGAAGATAGTTAATGATGGGCTACATTGAGATTTGTGCTTCCCTATTATTTTGCATGCATTGGTTTGAGGTACATTGGAGATCCCAGGTAGACCTGGATGAAGTTTGAGCATTTAATACAAAGTTGATCTTATTTTGAATTTCTCTCGGCTGGCTTGTTTTGTGGCCAATTATTATTGTAAAACATTAGTTGGGCCGACATGTTCTGGGGGTCTCTATTAGTGTGGCATTTTTCCTCATTTGAAAAGGAGATAGCAATACATAGACAAGTAAATAGATAGTTGATATTGAAGCGAATTAGGAATTAGCAAGTAGTTATTCTCAAGCAAGTATTGTAACAAAAAACTTGAATTGTTGCTTCAAGTGGATAATCTAATGCAAGTAATGTCATTGTGATTTGGTGCCATACTTGTGTTCTTCTTATCTTGCATGGTTCTAACTATTCTATCTTTAAAATTTCTTTCAGGAGATATTTCAATATTTAGGATTAGAGTTGATTTAATGATGTTTATTGTTTAATTCCTAGAGTGTTGCTACGATCCCTGGTCCATAATTTTTGCAGCTAGTTGATTGTTAGTTGCTTTGCAAAGTTAGCCTAGACCATATATCTATTGTGCTTAGTTCAATTTTGAGGGTTTATTCATTTCAATTGCTTTATGGTTGTTTTGGATGAATGTTCATAATTTGAAAATCTTTGACACCATAGAAGATTGCATTGTTCTTGTGAGATTGTAGATTCATCTAGGTTAAGCAAGGATTAGTTAATGAGGGATTGGTCCATTTCAAGTATTCCATCATTTGCATTGTTAATCTTAGGTGTATTTTTTAATCTAGAAATCTCTTTGAAACATTATATCTTTTCTTATTTCTTTTATCATTGGGTTAGATTTAAGAATAAAGTATCATCATATTGCTAGATCTGATAAATTGAAGGTTCAATTTTTGCTTGTATTAAGGTCCCATTATGATTACCAGCATTTTCACATTTATCACTTAGTTGTTTATGCATTGTCAAGACCCGACATTAGAGACCTTGGGTTATCTCTTGAGGCTTACTGATAGAGATTTACCTTTTAAGAGATATACGATATTATATTTTGTCTGAGTTGTTGTTGTGCAAAAAACATCATCAACACTATTATCTTGGAAAATAACTTGACCTTTCACACATTGATGAAACATATCAATTTGATGTTTAGTACCATTTTATTCATGAAAAATTGGGGATGAGAGGGCATTGTTGTAGAAAACTAATACTTTAGATATATTATAGATGCATTGAAAATATTGGCATGAGTACAAAAATATTTAGATGCTAGAGTGAGTGTGATCCCACAATATTGGTTTCGTAGAGGTCAATATTTAGATACAATAATGATAGGGGACAATCCTTAGGCCAAAATTCGATAGAGGTCAAGTTGGTGGACAAGGTTTTGATAGAAGACAACCACCTAGACAAAATAAGATTTGGAATACTAGGCCTAACAATGGAGGATTCCCCACCCTATTGGATCAACTAGTCAACCAATCAATTAATCATCCAACTAATGAAGAGAAGCCTCCTAGTGGTGTGTTTTTGGCAAAAGTTACTTTATCAAGATGGTGCAGGCTTCACAAAACTAGTTAGCATTCTGAGTTAGATTGTTAAGAGTTCCAAATAGCAGCCTCAATATTTTAGTATGAAGTGGAGAATAATTCAAGTGGTCAAGAAATGGTACCCTCTACTCCTTATGATTCATTAGTGTTAGTTCTAAATTATGCTCCTTTTCCATAGAGCAAAGACAATGTGCCTAAGGATGAATCAAACCAACTCAAGGAGGAAGTAGATCAGGTATGTAATGGAGATGATATTTCATAGTTATTTGATGAGAATCCAGTGAATGAAAATGGCCCCTTGGATGAGGAAGAAGCTTATGTCAAAGAAGTGCAGACCTTCGAGAGGCCTACCAAGAAGTATGATTTAAGGGACATGCCACATAGGCATCCACATGTTAGAGGCCCCTTCACCACTTCCATCCCTCCAAACAACTTCACCATACCTCCAAATCCTAATGCAAGTAATAATAAATTGTATACTCATGTGTCAAAGTAGTATCTATCAAAGGAAGGACAAAAACAGGTGGACATGTCGAAAGGAAGGAATGTTGAAGCAAGCAAAGATAGGGTGATGGACTATCCAACAGAGACTCTTGTGGATCTAAATGAAGAAAAATTATTCATATATGTTGCAAAATATCTCAAGAAACTTAAGGTAAGTCTCTTTGCATTTGAGTTATTGAGAGTTCCATCCATTAGGAATGTAGTCCTAGGAGCCTATAATGAAAACTCTAAATCACACGAGAAATTAGTTAGTGAAAGTGTCAATAGAGTATCTAGCTCTCAAACAGTAGGAAGGAAAAATTAGACTCACAATCAATTTCATGTGCCTTCTAAAGATAAGGGAAAAGAAAAAGATAAAACCCAGGTTTCCCAAGTAGATACTCCCTTAACTCTATTTCAAGGGAAAACAGACTCCTCCATTCTTGATTTATGTTTGTATATTTGGTAAGCACTTGCATAATTGTTTGTTAGATTCTGGTGCTTCCACCAATGTAATGCCATACGGTATCTGTAGAGCTTTGCGAATTACTCCTGTTGATTCCTAGAAGAAGGTTACCCAATTGGATAGAATTGAAGTTAACATTGTAGGGGAATTAAACATGATTCATATGCAGGTTTCTTTTGACCCAAGAATTCAAAGGTCATCAATATACAGGTGGCAGATATATTTGATGCTTATGGTTTGATCTTAGGAAGGGACTTTACTAGGGCCTTGAATGGATATGCATCAACTGAAAACTCTCATATGTGGCTTCCTTGGAAAGGAGTGCCAAACCAAATTAGAATTGAAAGAGAACCTAGAATGAAGTACATGATCATAGAATATCATAATACTTCCAATGAAATGTTGATATCAGAAGTAAGTATGGGTAATTATGTGCTTGCAGCTTCTTTTGAGGAATCATATGTAGAGGAAGTTCTAATGTTCCACACAACACCTATTGACCTTATAGTAGAATCTAGTAACTTACTAAAGTCTTGGTGGAACTAGTTGAAAGTGAAGATGACCTTGAAGATAATCAGCTCAGTTTACTAGATAATTTCCAGGAATTCATTCAAAAGTGCATTGAGGATCAAGTTCAATTGGGTAGGAAGATGAATTTCAGAGATTTTCTTTTCCCAAATTGGTGCAAGGTCCATAATGCCTCTCACTCTAAGTTAGATTGTTGCTTATGCCAGACTAGAGTGGAACAAGTGAAGAAGTGTATCAACCCCACTCCAGCAGTCAAACTTGATATCCAGAATATTCAAGAAGACCAAAAAGGAAAGAAACTGATGTCTTTAGAAGAACCTTTAAGTAGTAGTAGTGCAAAAGATACAACTAGAAAATCTGCAGTTGATGGTTGTTGGACTTTAAGGTTTGATGGATCCAAATCAAAGCAGGGAGCTAGAGCAAGATTTGAGTTAATCAGTCCAAAAGGTAAAAAATTCTTTTCTACTCATAGACTTAAATTTCATTGTACAAACAATATAGAAAAATATGAAGCTTTGGTACATGGATTATTAATGGAATTAAAGAAAAAGGTTAAGATCTTGCAAGTCTTTGGAGATTCAGAGTTAGTAGTCAAGCAAGTTGGAAGAAAATACTCTTGTCATGATAGAAGAATGACCAATTATAGACACATAGTGTGGGACCTCATTGAAGGATTTGATGCCTTCAACATTCAGTTGATATCACGAAGTAAGAATCAGACAACTAACTCCCTTGCTCAGGCAACCAGTATATTGCAACCTATGTCTCTGTCTAGATTGAAGGAGTTTATAGTCAAGTTAACTCCAGTACCTTCATTACTTGACAACGTCACCAAATTATAGGTATTTGAAGACGATCACCATATTCTAGATTTTATCACAATCATAAATGATTTTGCTTCTCAGATTATTGATGAAACTGAACCTCAAGAAGCAAAAATGGATTGGAAGGAATAATGAATTTGAAGACAAATACTATTCCTAGAGGAATGGTATAGTTAGAGAGGATTTTTTATTTGGACAAAGTCAGGGAATAGGAACATGATACTAAGAAGTCTATCAGTGGACAATGTGAAACATATAACATGGGAACTAATGAGGATGTCAATAATGTTTTTATTGGAAAAGTGTGCACTCTAGAAGAAAGGAAAGGAATAATGGATGCATTACATAGATATACAGATGTGATAGCCTAGAGTTATGAAGACTTGAAGACTTATGATACATCAATTATAACTCATACTATCCCTTTGAAGCTAGGAACGAAACCTTTCAGATAGAGGCAAAGGCCAATTAATGCTCTACTGGAACAAATAATTCAAAAAGAGGTGCAAAAATTACTATTTGCAAGAATCATATTTCCGGTTAGACACTCAACTTGGGTTGCAAATTTGGTCCCAGTGTGAAAGAAAAATGGTGAAATCAGGTTGTGTGTAGATTTTATAAATCTTAACAGGGCATCAAGAAAGGATAATTACCTAGTACCTTCATTGGATGAAGTACTTCAAGTTATTAATGACTCTCAGATGATGTCCTTTCTTGATGGTTACTCTGGGTACAACCAGTTCATGGTGCAGTATGAAGATAGGCATAAGATTGCTTTCACCACAAAGTGGGGCACTTTTTCCTATAGAAGAATGCCCTTCAGTTTGATCAATGCTAGAGCCACATTTCAGAGGGCTATGGACATTGCTTTTAAAGATATCATTGGAAAATGTATAATCATTTACATGGATGATCTGATAGTATTTTCGAAGAAGAGGGGAGACCACATAGTAGACTTGTGCAAAGTGTTTTAGAAGTGTAGGGAGTTTGGAATATCCCTTAATCCAAAGAAATGCATCTTTGGGGTGATAGAAGGAAAGTTGCTAGGGCACGTTATCTCTAAGAAAGGAATTGCCATTGATCTGGAATTAGTAGAAGCCATACTCAAGATCCCACCACCTAATAGCAAGAAAGAAATGAATTCATTCTTTGGAAAGATCAACTTTGTAAGGAATTTCATCATTGGGTTCGTAGAAATAGTCAAGCCACTGAATGCAATGTTGAAGCAAGAGGCCAAGGTTGAATGGAGTGTAGAGGCAAAAGAGGCATTTGTAGAAATTAAACTAGCTATTGTTGAAGCTCTTGTTTCGGTGAATCTAGATTATGCTAAACCATTTTACATATATTTATTTTCTTTTGATCATTCCTATGCTGGAATGTTGACCCAAAAGTTTGACCAAGGAAATGAACACCCTATAGCATTTATGAGTGCACCACTCAAGGATGCAGAATTGAGATATCCAAGTGTGGAGAAATAGGCCTATGCCTTGGTTAGAGCTATAAAGAAGTTTAGACATTAGATTCTCAGAAACAAGGTGTTTGCAATAGTCCCTGACCCTGTAGTTAAATTTCTACTGATGCAAAATGAGTTGGGGGAATGTACAGCGAAGTGGGTAACGATGTTGCAGGAATATGACATTGAAATTCAGCCTATGAAATTGGTAAGAGGGCAAGGGCTTACAAGAACAATGACAAAGATGGGCCCTAATCTTACATTCCAACATTACAATATTGAAAATGTTTCTCCAGGAGGCTGGTATGATGATATTATTCACTATCTACTGAAGCAAAGGTGCCCTAACCATCACAATTCAATATAAAGGAGAGCTCTACATTTGAAGAGTGATGGTTTCATGTTGAAGGGAGTTGTGTTATATAAGAGAAATCATGAAGGCATATACTTAAGGTGCTTAGGACAACAGGAAGCTGAGAGGTTCATGACTGAAATTCACGATAAATATGGTATTGGCCATGGATTTGCACATTCTACTATGAACCAAATTCTGAGGGATGGTTATTATTGGTCTACATTATTCAAGGATACACATAGTCATGTTAGAACCTACCATGTGCACTAGACTGTGGCAACTAGGGAGAAGTATGCAGCTCTTCCTCTCCAACCGGTCTTCGAGGTAAAGCCCTTTGCAAAGTGGGGCATGGACTTCATTGGCCCTATCAATCCACCTTCTTTTGCTGGTCATAGGTATATTCTAACCATTACTAATTATTTTACATGATGGACTGAAGCTCTTGCATGCAAACAGTGTATTTCTGAGGTGGTAATTGAATTCCTCGAATAAGGTATTATCAATCACTTTGGATGTCCTTTATCTTTAGTTTGTGATAATCATCCTAAATTTGCATCTTTGAGATTTTCCAATAGGGCCTTTGATCATGGGATCATAATCAAATTTGCATCCATTACTATCCACAAGGTAACGGGTTAGATGAGTCTTCTAATAAAAACCTCTTAACAGTCATCCGTAAGTTACTAGAGAAAAATCCTAAGGATTGGCACACTCAACTTAGATTTTCCCTATGGGAAGATCGTGCTAGACAAAAGAATTCCTTAGGGATTTCTCCTTATCACCTTGTGCATGGCCTAGAACTAGTATTTCCAATCCAATTAAGAATCCCTACTTTGTAGTTTATTAATGAGTATTATGATAAAGAGAATAGGCGTCAAACCCACCTGTAAGAACTGTTACACCTGAAAGAGAAAAGAGACAAAGCCTTAGAGAACTTTTCCAAGCATCAGGGTGTAGTTACAAGATTGTTTGATAAGAGAGCCAAGGTAAAAGGATTTAGGATTTCTGACTTGGTTCTTTACAGGAATAAAGCCCATGACCATAAGGGAGAGCATGGAAAATTTGACAAACTTTGGCTTGGCCCTTACTAGATTTCAGAAATCTTGGGTGATAATTCTTTTCATTTGAAAACTCTCACTGGGGAGGATATCGCACTACCTATGAATGGGAATTACCTGAAGCATTATTTCCAATCCTGAGTTGTCTGTAGCTCTTTCCTTGTATATAGTTAGATTAGGTTTTTCTTTCTATTCTATTTTGTTTTTCTTTGGTTAGAGTAGGTTTTCCTTTCTACTTTCAGTTTTGTGTTTTCTCTACTTTTTCTTTGGAGGTTCTCTTGTTTTCTCCTGGTTGTGTTGCACCTGTATGACAAATATGCCTTTATCTAGGACTGTTCTAATTATTTTATTGATGAAATTTTATCCAGTGTCCTAAATGGATGGTTGAGGTCTTTATTATCATCAAGCAATCTAAATGTTCAATTTAAGGATGATGGGTCACTGGTTTGATTTGAATTTGAAGTATTCTAAAATATTATACTTTTTTTATACATCTTAAGAGTCTTGAGGTTGCAGTAGGATCCTTGTGAAGTCTTTTCAGGTGAAAAATCTTATTTCTACTTCAGCGCCACTATGGTTCTCAACCCTGAGTGTGAACTTCATTTTTCAAAGGTTAAAATAAAAAATGAACAGAAAAGAATATAAAAAAAAGGGGGAGAAAAGAGAAAATATTGAAAATAAAAAGAACGAATTCAACTTATCGTGGGTATCTGAATATCTCTAACGGGGCTATGGACGCCTAGCTGGAAATAGAGCTATGCTCGGGAGAGTCATAATGATAACCTCGTCGGGACTATAGATGCCTGACTGGCAACGAGGCTCTATCTGGGTTGCTTTTGAAGTTAGAATATTTATGTAGCCTATCTTGACTGAACTTGGTTTCTGTAGTAGCTCAAGGAGGGAAATAAACTCATGTCAACACACTTGGATTTTTTAGTTTATGGAAGGTTCGATCTGACTTTGGTTTTGATTCTTTAATTTGTGCACTTTAATTTTTTTTTTTGATAGTGAGATTGAAACCAGAGATCCTGGGTTCTTGATTCTTGTTCGTCATAGAAATTCTCTAGAACATTTCCCTAGTAGAGTTGCCATTTGTTGTGCAGTTCTTGCACACACACCCCGCTGAAAACAAGGACCCTCTTTCGCTTTGGTTTTGGTGTTTTGGCCCTTCAATTTTGAGGATTTATCTTGCTTTGGCATGAGCCTGAATGTTTTTTTTTCCCCAAAAGATTCCCCTAAGTTATTCATTGAAAATCTTAAATTCTGGTGAATTTTGGGTTTTTACCCTAATTCAGGATTTTCCACCTCATGCAGATTTTCCTAGATCCTGCTCAGACTCTAGCTGAATGCTATGGTTCAGAGATTTTCAGTCATCATGGATTTCCGTGTGGGCTAGATTTTTCTGAATTTCATCTTGTCGTCAAGTTCCTGGATTTTCCTGCTTGTCTTGTCGGCATCATTAATGTCCTTCATACTATTGTAAGGAGGTGTATTTAATTAATTTCTTGAGGATTTTTTGCCATTATGCTTTATTTTCTATGATTGATTGAGCTCAGGAGTGCATTCATTGGGCATTGAACTTGATTTGTGGCATTTGATTGGTGAGTTATTGTATTTGGTGGAGATTTCATACACATTTTTGTTGTTGTTCTTCATTAGATCCCATTAAACTGATATGTTTTGTCGCATTTGGTTTCTACTTGGTCAAATGGTATGTATGTGATTGCCTTGCTAGTGATTGATAAATGTAAGCGATGCCTTGGCATTTTGGTTTGTTCAAGGTTCAAATTCCTATGGTTTTGAGAGTTTATGCTAGACTTGCATGATATTATTTGATTTATGGTCTCCTGAGCAATCTCTGAGCTTATTCATTTCTTTGCATCATAAGATGTCTTTCTTGTGAGCCATGAATCACCCTTAGTAAAGACCCAATAGTTGAAATGTTTGAATCTTGAGCTTCCTTATGCGTCAATGGAGGATTTGTAAGCTTTGATATTTAGGGCATCACCATTTCACTTTAGTTTGCTTTTGAATTGGCCTAGAATTCTAAGAAAATCTATAGAAGGTCCATATCAAACTTGTCTCAAACCTAGATTCTTGAAATTTATGATTGATCCATTAATCTGGGTGAAATCGTTATTGAATGCCAAAGTTCTAGTTTTTCACTCATCTTGGTATTTTTTGACTTGGGTGGATTTTCCCAATTGTCCTTATCTCCTTCGTTTGTCTGAAATCCATTATTTTTATGAGATTCATCTTCTTCGTGAATTTTTGTCGACTCCATATTTTCCCAAAATTCTTTGTTCCCCAAAATTTCCAAAATTTTACAGTGTTTCCTCCTTCACAGAAATTCGTCGCATGCAAATTTTCCTAGAATTTGATGGAATGTGAAGAAATATGAAATAAAAGGACTTGTTAACAAATGATGGTGCATCTTATGATTAATTTATGCTATTTTTGGATCTCATATGTTGTTCCTTGATTAATAATGATCCGATTGAGTTACTAATAGGTTTTTTCATGTTCATTCCGCTAGAATCCATCTGGCCCAAAATTCTCTGAAATTCCTACCTGGATTGGATTCTGCGGATGGGTCTGAAACCCAAAGTTTGATATGATCATTTTATTTGAAATTTAATGACACCATGCTTATCTGGGATTCATTTTTAATGATGATTTTGAATGATTAACCTCTATTTTTGTGATCTTTACTATGGATTCCTTTGTTGAGTACAGGAAGAATCTAGCAAGGTAGTAGCTAGAAAGGCGAAGGGTGGCATGGAGGGATCTTTCATGTCTGAGGCAGAAAAGATTAAGATGGACATTAGGAGAAAAATCCTGAAGAGAAAGGTTACCTCTATCTGGTCAGAGGTGATAGACACGAATGTTGGACTATGGGATTGTGAGGAGTTCAAAGGTAGAATGGCAGCACACCATCATCCTCTAGTGGCTACAAGAATGTTAGAATCAGGATTGGAACTTGTAGCTAGTTTTCCCTCTATAGTGCAATGTTATGAAATTGTCCTTGAGTGTGCCAGACATTATGACAGTGATAACTAGAGAATAATTGGTCCTGAAGGGAGGATTGTGGCAAATTTGAATCCCATCTCCATAGCTCAGATCTTTGATATGCTGGGAAAATATCATATGGTGGCTTTCAACATGGAGGTAGCTAAATTTTTTTGTGAAGACAAGACTATTAAATCTCAATAGCTTATCAATTCCTGGCTAGAGAAGCCAAAGTCTCATTGTTCAAAACTACCCAAACAGCTGTTCAGAGCAAAGTTCAAGAAGGAGTATTATGATGCTATCACTCTTCTTAGTAGGGTGGTTGGAATAAAGAGTGCATGTATGTTTGATAATTGGATGTACCATGTCATTGCAAGGATGGAATGGGAGAGAATCAACTATCATTGGGCAGGTGTCATAAGTAGGGTGATTCTTGAGCAATTGTCCAATGTGCTTCAAACAAATACTTTAACCATGACCTTGTACTTAGTCTATGTGCTTTCAAGATTTTATCCCTAGAAAGGACTGAGTACCTAGGGCATCTTTGGATAGAATGTAATATATGAGGCTTACCCTCAATTGTGCTTGGGAAGCTCAAGTTATAGGAGGGTGAATGATGCATTCACCATGCATATCACCAAATTGCTTCAAGGTGTAGAACACATAAGAATTTCTGACTAGGCTAAGGAGTTCATCAAGAAATATGGTGCTTGGTTCATTTAGTTCCCAACCTTCTCATACATCTGGATTGATGGTTGTCAAAGGGCTCCATATTGACTTCCAAGGTATCCCACTGATCACATCTTTCTTTTGGAGGTCACTAGATAGATATGTGATTTTGATGCTATTGTCAAAAGAGACAAACATAAGAATGGCTTTGGTGGAAACTTCCCTTTGAGGATAGACAATGGAGAGGCATTTCCTTTTATTAGTTCAACTCAGGATTCAAAAGAAGAAATGAGTGCTCTTGGTTTGTCCTTCCATTCCAAGAGATCTATATTTGACATAAGAGGTGAAGAAAAAAAGAAGGCCAGTAGAGAATATAGCCATAAGGTTGATCTAGAAGATTTCTTGGCAAACTTCAGTGATAAATATGAGGTTAGAAATAAGAAGTGTTCTTGGATTCTAGTTGAATTAGTTCGACTATATAATGTGTAGTTCTTGATCAACTCAAAGATGATGGGGACTAGATTCAAGGCCATTCTCATGAGGCAATTAAGGACATGCCAACTGGTGATGTGGATAGGCTAGAAGAAGAAAAGATAGAGTTAGGAGAGAAAATGGATCCGGTCACCAAGTATACCAAGATGTGGCTAAAACATAAAATGTGGGAGTTGGAAAAAGAAGGTGTAGATTGCACCTATGATCTGATGGGAGATTTGGACTGTCATTCTACCTATGAGGAGTCAGCCAGGCATGATCCTAAAGGTAAAGGCTAGGTGGTTTCTCCTTTTAAAATCAAGATTAAGGGTGTTCAAGTGGAGGAAGCCCAAGAAACAAAAAAAATCAGAAATCCAATTGCTAAGAAAAGGGGGCATACTTCAAGGACTAAAAATTCTGGAAAGGAGGAAACTGAAAAGCAAGGTCCCAAGGTTGGTGCTCTTGTGCCTAATAGGAGAAGAATCATAATATTGTCACAAAAGGTAAGTTCTAAAGATGAGGAAGAAGTTGCTCCGCCTGTTGTAAATGTAGAGAGTTAAGGAGAAAAGACATAGGTGTATACAAGGAAGTCAGGGACTCCTTCTCCAAAAGATAGTATGCCAAAGAAAGATCCTCCTCTACATACTTCTCATGAAGAACAACATGATGATGTACCTAAAGCTCAAAACGAAGAACTAGGTGAATTTGAGAAGGTTGAGGATCATCAAGACCTAGAAGGAGAATCATTTCATGAGGGTGAGCTTTATAATGTTGAGGCCGAAGTTGAGAAAGTAATGCAATCTCCCTTGGTCGCATATGAGGATTCACCAGTTAGAACTAAAGGAGTTAAATCTCCTCAAAGGGAGGAAGATTCAAAAAAGGTTTCATCACCTATGCACAGAGAGGAACATATTAAAGAAGAGGAACATAAGGGTGAAGAAGTTCCTGAGAAGAAAAATTTCAATGAAGGTTAGTAGGAGGAAGTAGGAAAAAGTGAAGTGCAGTTAGATTCCACTATTCCAGAGTGGTTGGACAAAGAAATAAGGATAAAGCAAGTTGTTGTGGAGGATACTCCACCCAATTGGGATGAGTTGTTGGCTAAGATTGGAAAAGATAAAGGAAAGAAAAATGCCAAGGTCATTTCAAAGATTGAAAGAGATGAGGCAAGCAATAGGGTGGTTCACATTGCAACTCCTGCTCTGGATAAGAATAGGGATGATATAACTGCAAAACATTACAACCTGCACACTATAAATTTAGGGCCCACTTCCATTGAGCAAGACATTGAAGAATATGAGGGATCTAGCGTAGTCATCCTAGGTAGATTAAGAAAGGAAGTCCAAACTAAGTAGGATCTAAAGGAAGAGAATGAAAAACTTAGGAAGTGTTTGGAAGATCTGATGAAACCCTTGCAATCCATTAGTTCCTCATCCTCTGTTGCAAATCTCTGACCCCAAGAAACTATCACTAAGCTTGAAAGAATGAAGGCTTCCACTCTTGCTACTATAAATTGGTTACAAGGGATGCAATCTAAAGGAAATTATGCTATTAGGGATATTCTCTCAATAGGAAAAGATGATATGAGGTAAATTGATTGGTTGGAGGTATTAGCTCAAGATAAAGAAGATATAGATCTCTTGTTGCAGAGAACTAGGACCATCATGGAGTATACCAAGGATAAGATTATAAATGATGGAATTCTCCCTTCCTCCAGAGCTCTCGAACCTTGGGAGTGGTTTGAAGCATTGCAAATAAGTTAGAAGGTTTTGAAGAATATCTACAAGTAGAGGAGGCAAATTGAAGATAACCTAACTGGAGTTTATAATGGATGCATTGCTTTCTTTGAGATAATGACATGAAGAAAGATTTTACCTAAGTATTTAAGCTTAGAATAGTTGAGAAAGTGGTGGCAAGATGTTTATACTCCAATCAGTGATGATCCTATTACTGAACACGAATTAGATGATGCAGCTATCTACATTGTTGTTATTGATAAATATGGGTATGTGCAAGATTATCATGGAAAAAACAGGCCCTTAAGTGGCAATGAAAATTCAGAAAAATTAGATTTAGGGAACTTCACATAAAAATTTGAATAAGTTACCTATATTATTTCAAAAATATGTAAGAATAGAATCTATGGAAAATTGAATGTAGTTTCTAAACTACTAAGTTTATTTAATTTTTTTTAAAGTCTATTTGGTGAAAAATTGAAATTTCAATGCTGCAGTACTTAAATTTTAGAGAAAAAATAAGAAGTAGGTGTCTGTCTGACCACCCTAACCACAATAAAATGATAATATTTTTTTATAAGATTTTAGATATAAGTAGAGGACTCATGTCCAGATGTGATGCATATTTTTTTGTAATTTTTTTCCAAGTAAATAATTAATTATGAATTTTTTATTACAACTTTTAAAAAATATAAAAACGCGTATGTCTAACCATGTTAACTTGGTCAAAACTTAAATTTTTTTTTTTTTTTTTTAAATCCTATAGTATATGAAACATAGAATGTGACGCATATTTTGGATTCAAAAAATATGATACCCTTTGAAAGTTATAGATGTTTTTCAATCAGCGTATCAATTAGCACTTTAGTCGTAATTCTAATAGAAAATGAATAATAATTATTTATTAAATTCAAAGTGAAGAATAATTTATATTGGTGGAAAGCTGAAAGTCTCCTCTACAAACCCTTTTCGTTTCATCAATTTTGGCTAAAAATAAAGTCGTCAGCCACATGGACAAAGTCTAGAAAAACAAGGTGAGTTGTCAAACATGTTTTTTGCATTGACTTCTTAGGATTGGCATGTCCAAGCCAAATACCAAAGAAAGCCCAAGGCTAATCCCAAGGCAATAAATTCTTTGTCAGAAATATCGGATATCCGTTTCAAATTGGATATCCATTTTGAATCGGATATCCGATTTG
>VDFB02105785.1:450217322-450362749 GCA_007258455.2 Sequoia sempervirens
AGTTGTAGAACTAAAATTATATCGTTACAAGTATTGTAAATTTTTTTCAAATGAATCGGATATCAAATCATAACGGATATTATATATGTGGGCCATAGAAAAGCCCCATGTGGGCCGTTTTGTGCATTCCAATGGACCCTACATTCTGTTTGCAGGTGACACACACGCGGTTTCAGACAGGAAGAGACAAAGATCAACTTTTTGGAACATCTTCTATTGAAATTTGTCATAAAAGCAATGATTTTTTAACATCTTTATGAGGGTATAATGGGAGTAGTAGTCATCGAGGAAAACAAAAATGTAAGAGAAGCTTACAAAAGAAGGAATTAAACATATAGACAAAAGATGAGAGAAAGTCATAGGAAGAAGACAAGGTATGTTAAATGTGGTGAACCTAACCCCTATGGTCTTTCAAGAGTGAGAGAGTGAGATGTTCAAATTGAAAATATTCAAGGTAGAAATGTTGGAATTGAATATGTTGAACATGATATTCAAATTAGGAATGAAATTATTAGGAATTGATAATGAAAATGTTCAAGGTGATAATGTTGGATTTGAAGATGTTGAACATGATATTGAAATTGGGAATGGAATTATTCAAATTGATATTGAAAATGTTCAAGGTGAAAATGTTGGAAATGAAGATTTTGAACATAATATTGAAGCAAGTGTAAATTATGTTTCACCAAATTACATGAGAATGAAGAACCTTGTATGGAAGAAAAACATATTCCAATTTCAATACCTTCAAGAACCCCTAAATGGATTTACTTGAATTTGATGAGAATATTATAAACAATTTTGAAGGCAAAGGAGGTCAACACGAACTGTTTGGTTGTGGGATAGAAGACTTTTCAACCAATATTTTAGTGATAAGACATTGACCGAGCAATGCCAACTTTTTGTACAATTGCTAAAGATGCAAAAGATGAGACCTTTGCTAGCCAAATTGAAGATTTGTGTGAGCTAGAAGACTGAAAAAATTCTATTATTGTCAAAAAAAATTTAATGCTCTCAAGTCTATTGGAAAAAGTAACAAGGAAAAGGATAAGAGAGCTGCTCAAAGAGTCATTACAACCGCCCTAGTAAGCCATCAATTGAAAAGGAAAAGGCTCGCTTTATGAGACAAACTTGTATTGATTTTGACATAAATCATAAAACTTTGGATAGAGCACTTGCAAGAAGAGAAAGAATAGATGATCCTCTTGAAAATGATACATGGGCTTTTGCTGGGAGGCTTCCATGTGTTTGTAAGAAGCTAATCGATAATGTAAACAAGGTAATTCAACAATTTTGGCATGATAACTCTAGAGTATCACCCAATGAAAAGGATGTTTTAAAGTTAAGAATTGGCAATCAAGACCGCACACCACATCCTAAAAATTTCTTGGAATCAAGGCAAACAATGTTGTTCAAAAAAATTATTGAAACACATAAAAATATGGAAATCTCACAAAGGACTTTTGAGGGTTTGAAGCCATTTTATTGTGTGCCTCTTAAGATTCGTAATACTTGTTATTGCAAATACCATGTGGAGTTTTCAATGTACCATGAGCTATTATGCTATATCCGTTCTACTTTGCATACTAATGAAATGTTGCAGGAGTGTGGTGCAATGCATCTTCGAAATCATCAAGGGACTTGCTAGATCTATTTTTATGTTCTAGAGATGATGGTTGCTTTTCTATAGAAATGATTGTTTAAATGCAAAGTGCTCACAATGTGGTGGCTTGTCAAAGTTTCTTCAATGTTTTCATGAGAGTTCCGAACATGTATTTGGAAAGAAGCTTGTTGAGAAAAAGAGATATGAGATATTCAAATATACTTTTCAAAGTGGAGGTGAAGGTTCTAGATGTGAGTTGGTTACAAAAGAATGCAGTGTTGTTGATTTTATTTCAGATTTTAAGGACAATCTTTTCTACAAGTATGCAAGGCATAGTCATAGGTCTCAGTGGTTGGATCAACAATTTAGGATGTGTAAGGACTCTTTCTTGATTGGAACTAATATATCAATGGTTGAATTTGTAGAAAATTACACATTGCAACCACAAAATGAGGTATAATCTCAGTATTACAATTCCATTCAGATTGCTATTTTTGTCCACATAACATATAGACATGCACCTGATAGTACAGAGGAGGATCGAAAGATAATTAGAGAGTATCATTTTTATATGAGTGATGATAGATCTCACTTGTCTGAGTATGTCCAACATTGTTTTGAGATTTTTTTTGAGTTCTTGCAGGAGCATGATATAGCATTGGGCCAACATCTAATTTGGTCAGATAATTGCACAGGTCAATTCAAGAATGCTTGTATGTTTTATTGGTTGAGTAGAATGCATGTAGAGAGGGGTTTACCTCATATTTGGAATTTTTTTGAAGCTAGACATGGGAAAGGGGAGCATGATGGAGCAGGTGCATGCATAAAGAGAGCTCTAGTTAAGTAGCAATTGAAGATTTCAGGAGAAAAATTCAATGAGGCACATTCTATAGTTGATTGGTGTAGTTCAGCATTGTCACAGGGAGGGACACTTGATTCAACAGTGCACGGATTCTTTTGGTTCATTGAGGAGGGTACAATGGGAGGTAGATTAGATTGTCATACAATCAAAGATTCTTCAAAGATGCATTCATTTCAAAGCTTAAATGCAGGCACATGGACCATTTGGACACGAGAGTTGGCTTGTTTTTGTTAGAGTTGTATTCAATAAGAGTGGGATCAATGTGAGTCAAGTGAGTGGGTGGATACATGGGTACCACAGTATCTAACTCCTTTATCTCAAACAATATCCATGACAAATGACACAATGGAAATTTCAGTTGATTACGACTTACTTTCAGATCTACTATAGCTAGGACATATTTTTGTAGTTGTTGCACCACAAGGGAATGAAGAGAGATCATACTATTGGTTGGCTCGATGTGTGCAGGTAAAACATAAGCTAACACAACCGATGGAAGATGATGGTGGTTTCATGTATCCTACAGGTTCAGTTGTGGTTGCAAGAACTTGGTTGCAAACATACATGATTAGAAAGAATAGCATACCTACATTTGAAGACTATGAGAAACACAAAACCATTATCATGTATTCGCACCTTGTTATAGAAATAAATGTTAAGTTGTTGAAGTATCATACCAGACCAAAGACAAAACAACTATGGACACTTAGTAATGTTGATCATGAAGCAATATTGGATACTCTTAAGCAAAGAGATGACCCTTCAAGCACACTTGAATAACATTTTCAAGAATGGAAGGTAGAATGCTTATGTTCATTATGATTAAGTTCATTAGTGTTCTTTATTTAATACTAATATTTTATATACTATTGCAATGCAGGTGTCTTTAATAGTGATATTTTGTATGCAATTTTGTGATATTTTTGGCAAGATTGATCATGGATCTGTTGCAACAATAGCTAGCTCTGATCCTTTCGAAGAGGTATGCATCTTTTATAGTTTGCATCACTAGCTCATCATCATTCAAGTTGTTTAGATTAATATAGATACATTATTGTAAGCATATTTTCTATTGTGACAATATAGATTTCTCATTTTCCCACTTTTGTGATATTCCTGGCACGATTGATCATGGACCTACTACAACAATAGCCAACTCTGATCCTTTTGAAGAGGTATGCATCTTTTATAGTTTGCATCACCAACTCATCATCATTCAGGTTGTTTAGATTAATATAGATATGTTAGTCTAACATCTTTTCTATTGTGACAATATAGATTTCTCATTTTCCCACTTTTACGATATTCTTGACATGATTGATCATGGACTTGCTGCAACAATAGTCGGCTTTGATCCTTTTAGAGAGGTATGCAAAAAATTACAACAATATAGATTGGTTATTCTAAGCTACCTTGATGGTTTGTACAGGTGCTTGTCAGCGCAGAACATGAACATACTACTATTGTTGAAGACTGTGCCCTGAATGCCTCTAATAGGAAAATTTTGTAAAATTTGAATTCTCAAATTGGAAACAATGTAAAATGGTCATAATTGTGTATGGGCATAATCTATACCCAGTGATGTTTTTTGAAATATGGGTCAAATGTCGGCATTGTATAAAGGGTATGTTTAAAATGTAAACATGCTTGTATTTTGGAAACTCATACGTTTTTGTAAAGGGGTCTATTTTTGTACTTAATCAAGCTACAACTGAAGGTTTTCTTCCTGGTTCTTTCCTGTCGGTATGCTCGTTTGAACCAGGTTTTGTAACATTTCCCATTTATATATAATAAATTATAGTGGCTTGCAACTTTTTCTCCTCAAACCCAATTCTTTAATTCACAAGGGTGACCTCATAGTCACAAACCTATTCCCTTTCATTTTAAAATTCAAAATTCAAACTTTTCGCTAAGTGGTGTCATTCACCCACTTTGAGTCAACTAAACACATGTTTGGCATAATTTGATGATATACGCTAGCATTAATAACATACAATATATTCATTATAATCATGAAAACATTCATTTATCTTATAGCATTGGAGCAATTAATAGTGAGACATTTTGATTCAATGCAATAAAAATGAGTAACAAATTTCTAAATACCACCAAGTCCCTAGATATTCAAGAGTAGATGCAAAGACAAAAAATCATACCCTTATCAACCCTTAATTATGCTAGGTTGATTGTGTGTTGATTGATTGGATTTTATACATTCTTGTATCTCATTGATACATTGTTCTATTTGGTTTTGCATTTTTTATGTTAAGATATAGTAAATTATATTCACTTGCAATTTGAAGTGTAAATCTCTTATATTGTTAGAATGAGTACTTGAATGATCATGAGGTGTTGAGGGAAATATTGTTTTCATTAGTATTCTTTGGAATGCTTTGGATATTGTTGTAATGGAATTGAATAAAGAAGGTCATCAATGGGAGTCACACAACCGTTCCTATCAATGAAATTGACCATCTCTCACATGTAATGCTTGGGAGTTACATTGGGAGAAGTGGATCATGTTTCCATAATGTTATGGGTTCCTACTTAGTTGATATGTTCATGGTGGAGGGCTATATTGAGTGCTATCATAATTACACGTTGGGGTGGTTCGTGGTTTTAAACTATCAAGAATGGTTTTGGTGGCAATTAGTTTGGGGAAACCACTTACATGGTTTTATCTCCCCATTTCTTTGTATAAAAATTTCATGTAGAAACGTTATTACATGTCTTGATGTTATTTCAAGAGTGGAAGGCATGGATAATTGGGTTTTGAACTAGCTTTGTACAAGTTGCGGAGTGAAAGTTGAATCACTTTGAAACTTTACACTGCTTGTATCTGGCAACTTTTCCCTCCACATAAAAGTCATCACCACAGGAAAACACCTCCAAGATAGCAAAAACCAAGAGAGGTTTTTGTAGATGGTCCTAACATGATCCCATAGCCTCAGACAGAGAGTCTGTAAGAATCATGGTCTCCGAGAAATAGACCTTCAAAGATTGTTGTCTTTTAGCACTTTGGACTCTTAAGGGAAATCATCGGTCCAATGTAGCTCGGAGTGATTCAGCGTATTTGGGTGCAAGAGAGGACCATCCCTAGCATAAACGTACCCATCCAGAAATGTTGGAACAGTCTGTTTGGTCATATTAGCTATGGAGTGAAAGTTGCACCACTTTGGAACTTTACATTGCTTGCATCTGACAACTTTTCCCTCCACTGAAAAGTCATCACCATAGGAAAACACCTCCGAGATAGCAAAAACCGAGAAAGGTTTTTGTATATGGTCCCAACACAATCCCATAGCCTCACAGGGAGAGTCTATAAGCATCACAGTCTCTAAGAAAATAGACCTTTAAAGATTGTTGCCTTTTAGCACTTTGGACTCTTAATGGAAATCGCCGGTCCAATGTAGCTCAGAGTGATTCAGTGTATTTGGGTGCAAGAGAGGACCATCCCTAGTGTAAATGTACCCATCTAGACGTGTTGGAACAGTCCGTTTGGTAGTACGAGCTGCAGAGTGAAAGTTGCACCACTTTGAAATGTTACACTGCTTGCATCTAACAACTTTTCCCCCCACTGAAAAGTCATCACCACAAGAAAATTCCTCCAAGATAGTAAAATCCAAGAGAGGTTTTTGTATATGGTCCCAACATGATCCCATAGCCTTGGACGGAGATTCTGTAAGCATCACGGCCTCTGAGAAATAGACCTTCAAAGATTGCTGCCTTTTAGCACTTCAAACTCTTAAGGGAAATTGTCGGTCCAATGTAGCTCAGAGTGATTCGACATATTTGGGTGTAAGAGAGGACCATCCCTAGCATAAACATACACCTCCGGACATGTTGGAATAGTCCATTTGGTTGTATGAGCTGTGGAGTGAAAGTTGCACCACTTTGCAACTTTGCACTACTTGCATCTGACAACTTTTCCCTCCACTGAAAAGTCATCACCACAGCAAAATTCCTCTGAGATAGAAAAAACCGAGAGACATTTTTGTAGATGGTCCCAACATGATCTCATAGCCTTAGACGGAGAGTCTATACCATCCCACGGTCTCCAGAAATAGACCTTCAAAGATTGCTTCCCTTTTTAGCACTTTGGACTCTTAAAATCGCGGTCAATGTAGCTCAGTCCCGGTCGGCATATTTGGGTGCAGAGGGACCATCCCTAGTGTAAGCATTACCCATCGCGTGTTGGGCCGATGTTTGAGTGTCGCGAGCTGCGGTGAAAGTTGCACCACTTTGCAACTTTACCGCGCTACATCGACAACTTTTCCCTCAGCGAAAAGTCATCACCACGAAATAACCTCGGGGATAGTAAAATTGATAGGATTTTTTGTATATGGTCCCAACGATCCCATAGCTTCAGACGGAGAGTCTTTAAGCATCGGTCTCGAAATAGACCTTCAAAGATTGCTGCCTTTTAGCACTTTAGACTCTTAGGAAATGCTGGTCTAATGTAGCTCGAGTGATTCGGTGTATTTGGGTGCAAGAGACCATCCCTACCATAAACATACCCATCTAGATGTGTTGGAATAGTCTGTTTGGTTGTACGAATTGTGGAGTGAAAGTTGCACCACTTTGCAACTTTACACTGCTTGCATCTGACAACTTTTCCCTCCACTGAAAACTCATCACCACAGGAAAATGTCTCCAAGATAGCAAAAAATGAGAGAGGTTTTGTAGATGGTCCCAACATGATCCTGTAGCCTCAGACGAAGATTCTATAAGCATCACGGTCTCTGAGAAATAGACCTTCAAAGATTGTTTCCTTTTAGCACTTTGGACTCTTAAGGGAAATCACCGGTCCAATGTAGCTCAGAGTGATTCAGCGTATTTGGGTGCAAGAGAGGACCATCCCTAGCGTAAACGTACCCATCCAGATGTGTTGGAATAGTTTGTTTGGTCATACGAGCTGTGGAGTGAAAGTTGCACCACTTTGCAACTTTACACGGCTTGCATCTGGCAACTTTTCCCTCCATTGAAAAGTTATCACCACAGGAAAATTCCTTTGAGATAGTAAAAACCGAGAGAGGTTTTTGTTGATGGTCCCAACACAATCCCATAGCCTCAGAGGGAGAGTCTGTAAGCATCATGGTCTCTGAGAAATAGACCTTAAAAGATTGTTTCCTTTTAGCACTTTGGACTCTTAAGGGAAATCGCTGGTCCAATGTAGCTCGGAGTGATTCGGCGTATCTGGGTGCAAGAAAGGACCATCCCTAGCGTAAACATACCCATTCGGACGTGTTGGAAGAGTCTGTTTGGTCGTACGAGCTGCGGAGTGAAAGTTGCACCACTTTGAAACTTTACATTGCTTGCATCTGGCAACTTTTCCCTCCACTGAAAAGTCATCACCACAGGAAAACGCCTCCAGGATAGTAAAAACCAAGAGAGGTTTTTGTAGATGGTCCCAACACGATCCCATAGCCTTAGACAGAGAGTCTATAAGCATCATGGTCTCTGAGAAATAGACCTTCAAAGATTGCTGCCTTTTAGCACTTTGGACTCTAGAGGGAAATCACCGGTCCAATGTAGCTCAGAGTGATTTGGTGTATTTGGGTGCAAGAGAGGACCATCCCTAGCGTAAATGTACCCATCTAAACATGTTGGAACAGTTTGTTTCATCGTATGAGCTACGAAGTGAAAGTTGCACCACTTTGCAACTTTACATTACTTGCGTTTAACAACTTTTCCCTCCACTGAAAAGCCATCACCACAGAAAAATGCCTCCAAGATAGCAAAAATCAAGAGAGGTTTTTGTAGATGGTTCCAACATGATCCCATAGCCTTGGACAGAGAGTCTGTAAGCATCACGGTCTCCGAGAAATAGACCTTCAAAGATTGCTTCCTTTTAGCACTTCAGACTCAAGGGAAATCGTCGGTCCAATGTAGCTCGGAGTGATTCGGACTATTTGGTGCATGAAAGGACCATCCCTAGTGTAAACGTACCCATTCGGGCATGTTGGAACAGTCCGTTCAGTTGTACGAGCTGCGGAGTGAATGTTGCACCACTTTGCAACTTTACACTGCTTGCATCTGGCAACTTTTCCCTCCACTGAAAAGTCATCACCACAAGAAAATGCCTATGAGATAGTAAAAACTGAGAGATTTTTTTGTAGATGGTCCCAACACAATCCCATAGACTTAGATGGAGAGTATCTAAGCATCACGGTCTCTGAGAAATAGACCTTCAAAGATTGCTGCCTTTTAGCACATTGGACTCTTAAGGGAAATTTCTGGTCCAATGTAGCTCAGAGTGATTCAGTGTATTTGGGTGCAAGAGAGGACTATCCCTAGTGTAAACGTACCCATCCGGATGTGTTGGAATAGTCCATTTGGTTGTACGAGCTTCGGAGTGAAAGTTGCACCACTTTGCAACTTTACACTACTTGCATCTGGCAACTTTTCCCTCCACTGAAAAGTCATCACCACAGGAAAACTTCTCCAAGCTAGCAAAAACCGAGGGAGGTTTTTGTAGATGGTCCCAACACAATCCCATAGCCTCAAACGGAGAGTCTATAAGCATCATGGTCTCTAAGAAATAGACCTTCAAAGATTGTTTCCTTTTAGCACTTTGGACTCTTAAGCAAAATCGTTGGTCCAATGTAGCTCAGAGTGATTCGGCGTATTTGGGTGCAAGAGTGGACCATCCCTAGTGTAAATGTACCCATCTGAATGTGTTGGAACAGTCCATTTGGTCATACGATTTATGGAGTGAAAGTTGCACCACTTTGCAACTTTACACTGCTTGCATCTGGCAACTTTTCCCTCCACTGAAAAAGTCATCACCACAGGAAAATGCCTTTGAGATAGTAAAAAATGAGAGAGTTTTTTGTAGATGGTCCCAACACAATCCCATAGCCTTGGATGGAGTGTCTGTAAGCATCACCGTCTCTGAGAAATAGACCTTCAGAGATTGCTGCCTTTTAGCACTTTGGACTCTTAAGGGAAATCGTTGGTCCAATGTAGCTCGAAGTGATTCGGCATATTTGGGTTCAAGAGAGGACCATCCCTAGCATAAACATACCCATCTGGACGTGTTGGAATAGTCCATTTGGTCGTACAAGCTACGGAGTTAAAGTTGTACCACTTTGCAACTTTACACTGCTTGCATCTGGCAACTTTTCCCTCCATTGAAAAGTCATCACCACAGGAAAAAGCCTCCGAGATAGTAAAAACCGAGAGAGGTTTTTGTAGATGGTCCCAATACAATCCCATATCCTAAGACAAAGAGTCTGTAAGCATCACAGTCTCTGAGAAATAGACCTTCAAATATTGTTGTCTTGTAGCACTTTGGACTCTTAAGGGAAACTAGTGGGCAACATAGTTAACCTCTTCACAAACTTGGTTTGAAGTAATTTCATTCTTTTTTGTGCATTTAAAATGGAGTTTTAAGCCTTCCACCCTAAAAGTGACCTCTAAATAACTTCAAACACATTAACTACCTCATTCTTATTCATTTGTTTTGCAAACAAGCATTTTCATTTGAAGAGGCTGAGCTTTGATTTTTGCTTGTTGGATTGAATGCGGACCGTGACACAACTTTCTTTTCTCTAAAATTGTTCAACTGCTATGTTACTTGCATCATCTTAACTTTCTTGGCTTAGGAAGGCTCCTACTGCTATGTTACTTGCATCACATTCTACTATGAATGGTTTGTCAAAACTTGGTAAAACTAAGATAGGTTGGGTAGCTATCTCCCTCTTCAACCTTTCAAATCCTTCATTGGCTTATTTGCTCCACACAAACTTTGTTTTCAATCCTCCTTTGATGGTGTCAAGAACCGGTGCACAAATTTCACTAAACCTTCTCACAAATTTCCTTTAGAACTGAGCTAATCCATGGAAACTCCTAACTTTTGTCCCTGTCTTTAGAGTAGGCCAATTGAGAATGGGGTATCTTGATGAGTTTCAACTTTTGTACTACCTCCTCTGAGATGACATTATCAATTGATCTTGACTCTATGATGACCTTGCAAAACTTACCTTGTATCTTGCACTTGACTCTAAAAAGAGCTCTCCTTTGTTTGTGTTCATCCTCGGTAGGTGCTTTGATCAAAATCCTTCTTAACATGAGCTGTTTTCCTTTCTCTGAGTTGTCCACCTCTAGAGTCTCTACCTCTTCCTTTACCAATTTGATGGGGAGACTTCCCCTTCAAGAGCACTCTTGCTCTTCCCAAGACCTATTCTCTGGTCTTCCTAGGGTATTCCTCTCTACCCTATTCAAGGATCTCTCCTAAACCCCTCTCACCTCATAAGACTCTCCACCAATTTCAAATTCTTCTCCATTACTCTCAATTCGCCACTAGGCTTCCCTGGGCTCCAAACTAACCCAAAGTGTCCTAACCACTCCACGGGCTAGGAAAGGTTATTCTACTATCTCTTTGTTGATTTGACACCTCACTGATCCATCTCATTGGATTCTTTCACCATTCTCCCATCGCTTTCTTGAAAAACTCCATTTTAGGCCTTGTAGCCTTTTGCCCCAACTAGGCCTCCTAGAACCCGTTTTCTTGGCTTTTCTCAAAAATTGTCTTAACAACCCCAAAATATTTTTTGATATTCTTTCTAGTGGTATGCTAGGCTTCAATATTTACTTGGTGTAAGGTCTCCCAAGTGGCTGTTCATATGAATGTCCTCATACCTCCCTAATTTCAAGGGTTTCAAGGGTTTTAGCTCCTTTTTCCAACTTTGAGGGCTTCAATGACCTCCTCAACTCTCCTCCTTGTACACACATGTCTAGAATACATGTTCCCACACTCCCATGCTCTTGATTGGCACAAACCAATCCATTTCACAGCTTTCTTTACTACTGTCCTCTCCAAGCCACTAGCCAGAATGCACTTGCACTCGCCTAGTGCTTGATAGTTTCTTCACTTCCCTTGCAAACAAAGACTTCTAAACCTATATGTACATTATTTACACAATCCCCAGCTTTATTCCAAGTGGTCATGAGAGGAAAGTGGTGCAGGAGCACCTATGAAACATTAGGCATTTAGGAAGTCTATGATGCATTTCTTTTGTTTTTGATGTTTATCATGAAGGTCATGTTGACCATTGAGTAGAGAAGATAGTTTAGGGATGTGGTTGATCTTTAGGATAGAAGTTGAGGAAGGGTGAATGGGTTTAAAAACTCATTTTACTTAGTTTTCAAGAAAATTGGCAAAAGATGCAAAATGGTACACTTTGCAACTTTGCCACATGATAACTTACATGTTCGACCAAGGGAGCATAACTGATTGAGGAACCTTATATAAGGTGTGCCTCGACTTGAGAGAAAGGTTGGAAGTATTGGTATTGTGGGAAAGTTTTGTGAATTGAAAGAAAAACAATGTTTTTCTATGTTATTACTGATTTTTGCTTCAAAGTAGAGCTTTAATGGATTGAAATTGTTACTATGTTATGTGGAGGATGTAGTTTAGTGTTTTCTCAAGCTTAGTGTGCCATCTTTTAGTCTTTTTGATTCGATTTCAATCATTGTTTGTAAATAGTTTGCTTTAACCCTGTTGTTGGTCTGAACCAGACAATTTTGTAGAAATGGGATGTTAGTTCACTTTCCCACCATACAAATTGTATGGCCCTTTGGGAACAGTGACTAGACTCCATGTGTGTACATATGGTAGGTTTTAGGGTTTGTGTGAGCACAGGAGCTGTTGGAAAAGTCTTGCCCTAGGTGAGTCAGGAAGAGTCCAACTAGGGAAGACAAGGAGTGTAGAGCACATAACTTGCAGGGGTGATTGAATTTTGTTGAATTTCCTTTTTGTGAAGGTGGATGTGAGTCTTTCCAAGACTTTGTTTTCAAGAGGAAACTCCATCAGTCCATTTGGTGTGAGAAACACTTAGCAGATTGAAAGCAGCCATAAAATGCTTAAAAACCCTAGTTTTTGCCCATTTTTAAGTGGAGGCATTGTATGGGCAGTTAAGACCCAAGACCATGAAAATCCTTGAGAGGTGTCCATTTGAAGCAAGAACCTCAAAGAAAGATTGGGGGTTCTTTGGAGAAATTGAGAGAGTCAACTAGTTTTCTTGGAGAAGGAGACCTGATTAGGGCCTTTAGGATAGTAGCCTTTTTAGGACCTAAACAAGGGTTTGTTGAAAGCGACCAATAAATGGAGCTAGGAGGATACTCAAGAACCAAAATTGGATGGATTGCAATGAATTGAAACACCACCACACCCCTGCAAATCAAAGTTCAATCTTTGGAGGTATTATTAGTCTTTAGGGCAGATTAAAGGCTAAGGAAGAGTTAGAGCTATGGTACCAAGAGTGACTTGGTTGGTTGAATGGTGATGGTAGTGGGGTTGGCCAGGAGAACCAGGGGTACCTAAACATGAGAAGGAACCAATACGTTAAGGTGGTGAAACAGAACACCAAGGAGGTCTTGCAAGAAAGACCTTAGAGAAAGAATCCGTGATTGATTCCTCTAACCCCTCCCTATCAGAAATCCACGGGAACTCAAGTGGGACTCATTATTCACAAAACTAGCCCAAACCGACAGTGAGTCCAAAAACCCAAAAAATTGCAAAACCTTAACCAGTTGGTCTAAATGACTAATCTAATGCTAGGTACAATAATCAAATGAAACAAATGAAACAATCAAAGCATTAGGTTATTCCTTTCAATCCATTCTTGACTGGATGAAGGCTCAAACACTAAAATTCCCTCAAATGTTGTTGAATTCCAATCACACAAAAATGGTCTCCAAGTCTCAATTCATGAAAATGAACTTCCAACCCAGGTATTAGGGTTTGGATGACCTTATGTACCTTTCTCCCACATTCTAGGACCCTTGGGTTAGACTTAGAACAACATTAATGCTATTTTTCAACTTTTAGGCCAAATTGCCAAGATTTGTCTAGGAACTCATAAATTTCAAGACTCTAAGCCAAACCTACCCTAACACACTCTTAAAAAAAACCTAGGTACTTTATATCATAGTTCTTATTCCCTTGGTGGTTGGCTAGAACCACCTACAAGCCAAAAATCACTAAGATCTTCCAAAAGACCTCAAGGTGCTCCTGCACCAGTTTGGAGGATGAAACTTGTTTGGATTTGTGAGGGAAATTTCATAGAAAGGTTGCATATATACAACAAGCATAGTGGATTTTAGCATCCCAATATTTTTCTAAATTTTTTTTTTATCATTGTAATCTTGGTTATGAGCAAACAATTGAAGCAAAAAAATTGTAATCATCAAGTGCGTTATTTGAATTAAATACTCTATTCCAACCAACTTATATGTGTAGATCTATTTATCGTATGTGAATGTTTTAGATCTAAATATCTTGTTTAAATGTTTTGGCTAGTTTTCATTGAATTATTCCAAATCTAAGAAATTTGTATGAATAATTTAGTTAAGGATCATTGAATTATTTGAAATGTATGAAATTTGTAGGGTTAATCATATGAGTATCTAGTTGTTACTTATGCAATGTGAAATAATGCTTTGAGTTTGAAAGATGTGCAATGCAATGTAATCAGCAATATGAATATAAACTACATAATATTTAACCATTCTTTTTATGCTATTGTACATTGATATTTAATCATTGCTTCAAAGAGTTTAATCATGCACATGAGGAGGAAACTAAATTTTGATTGTCAACTTCTATATATATCAAATTATCCAATAATCAAGTGTATGTCCATATAAAAAAATGGAATCAATGCCAACTCAAACAAAGATTAACAATATGTGGCATATGCCATCTTAGTATCTATTCAAAATTTACATGCCAAAATGTTTATCTCATCCTAAAATACTGGTGGATCATCAAAATGGAGCCTCTTTGAAGCACTTGTTGGCTCTGAAGGTAGCTACACAAGAAAAATTCAAACCACAATTGAGATTAGATATACTATATAATTTAAAATTGAATAATTAACATAAAAATCAATACACATTGAATTATAATTGAACTCTAAAATTGAAATCTTGATTACCTGAAATATACGTCTCTTTGAAGGGTCAAGAGTCCTAGAATATACCCCTCTCAAAGAACTAACCAAACCAACTTTTGTAACGTCAATCTATATATGTGAACAAAAAAATGAAATTGATCCAAGTTAGCATATAATTGTCAGTAATAAGAACATATTTACCAAGCACAAAATAAAATAAACACATACCTCTTTAGGTTGATCTTTTTCTATATCTCCTTTAGGTGTCTTAACAGCTCCTGGTGTTTCAACACATCCTCGTTCAGGCATTCGAATACCTACTCCTTCGGGTTTTGTGGCACTTATCAACAATGATGTATAGCTCATAACTGCTTGTACATAAAAATGACAAGTACATATGAAACTACGAATCTATGTCAATGTATGCATAATCAATAAAAGATCTTATAAATTTTAAGTCAATCAAATTTGAGTTCAATTACCTTTCCCTTATCCAACACTGTGCCTCCATAGTTTGGAGAGCATTGCATCTCACTCACACTAGGTGTTTGCTACAAGCAGAGAGTAAGATAAAAATATAAGTTAATATATAATTTCATTATTGACAATTCAAATGACAAGAAAATATACAGTAAAAAAATGTAAATGAGTGAGTGAGAAAATGCATACTATGTGTGTGTTGAGGCAAAATGAAATGGCCCTAAGGGTGCTATATGTCACCTGTGTGAGCTCCTCCTCAGACATTAACTGTTAAATAGACCATGTAAATAAATATTAGTACTTGATACTATCTCTTATTAATATTCATTTTTAAAAAAAATGCAAGTTATGAATTTACACCTTAAATTTTACCTATGTAACTACTCCAATGTCTGCCTCTTTAGTAGGAGAGGACTCTGTAGGGTGTGCTCCACTCCCCTGCATGTGATCTGCTATAATCTCCACATCCTGGATGTCATAATCAGAAGTGTCTAATGGATGCTCAGGGGGTTGTACAATAGGACCCAAACATATTTTTTGGCACATATTGCAAATATGTGGACCAGAGGAGGATGATGTAGTGGCACTGGATCCATCGCCAAGATCACCAGACTGTGGTTGAGCTACTAAAGAAGCATGGGAAACCAAAAGACCACTCAAAGAGTGAATGGCCTGGATAGTTTGTGTGGCTGCATCCTCTGTAATATTTGGATGTTGTACTAGAGGTGGTGGAGGAAGGGAAGGATGGGGAAAATGTGGGCGCCTAACTACTCTAGCTGCCCCTAGCCTATCCTGAGGCATACCTCTACCAATGCCCTAGAAGGGTTTAATGTCAAAGTAATTGACATGATGCCCTAACAAAAACTCAGCATATAATTTTTTAATAAAGTAAAAAGGTACATCAAGATTATTGTTGGGTGGTTTATCAAAAACCATACACCAACGATCCCAAAAGTTATCTACTATGCCCCTATGTGTGCACCATTTTATAGAAAGTTTTGGCTTGTTAACATTAACTGGCAAACCATTGTTGGGGTTAATAAATAAAGAGGCTATTTGGGCTTTTGTTATTTGGAGATCTTTCACATCATCATAAGACATTCCACATGCATAATATTGCCTCATGGTTTCTCACCATGAATGAAATGCATTATGTTGGGTGGAGAGGGTTTCTACATTTGTAATTATTCCTGTCAATGTGGTTCACATATGGGATAATCGAGGGATTTTCCTATAAACATCACAAATGCCCCTCAATTGCTCCAATTTTTCATGAATCAACTATTCAATTCATGGCTGCAGAGGTGGTGGAGCATTTGGAATTTCTACATTTTCATTCTTAGCTGGTGGATTTTCATTTTCAACTAGTGGAATTTGCGCATTTTCATTCTTGGCAGCCATAATGCCTGATTAAAGTTAAAAAATAATTAATCTAAAATTATAAAATATAAATGAAACACTATTTTTAAATCAAAATCCATTAAAAACATTCATTTTTTTATCAAAATCTATTTTGAACTCAATTGTTTCATAAAAATTCAATTAAAAACCCTATTTTGAAAAAAAATCCACAAAAAAAATTCATTTTTTTATCAAAATCCATTCTCAATTCAATTTTTCATAAAAATTCAATCAAAAACCCTATTGTGAAAAAAAATCCACAAAAAGCATTCATTTTTTTTATCAAAATCTATTCTAAACTCAATCAAAAACCCTATTTTTTTAAAAAATCAACAAAAACCATATGAAATTATTCAAATCTAAATCAAAATTGAATCAAATCAAATGAAAATAAATAAACTTACCTTTCCAAATCAAATTTAGCCTATATCGGATATCCGTTACATGAACAATGGATGAACAGTGCACCCGCGGGTTCTTCTAAGCTGAATGAGTTAAAAAAAGAGACAGAAGTGTTTAATATATTATTTTTACAAATCAAATATCCGATTTGGATCAGATATCCGATGTGTAAAAGTAGCTTTGGTGTTTGGTATGGTGACACCTGAGCCTACAAAAAGTCAACATGTTCTTTTCACGTTTTCTCGGTCGATGAAAGACATGTTTTTTTCCTCATTGCCACTTTTTGGCCCACCATTAACCTGCACATACCCATATCTAACATATAATTTTGAGTGGGATAAATCAGTGAAACAATCAAGGGAAGATATTACGTCAATTGAGAGATAACTTAAGGTTTTTCCTTTACCACCTATGGCTAACTTGGATAGGGTTCTTTTGAAGGTGCATGAAATGTTGGATCAAAATAAAGACAAAGGGGAAGATAGTTAATGATGGGCTACATCGATATTTGTGCTTCCCTATTGGTTTGAGCTGCATTGGAGATCCTAGGCTGACCTGGATGAAGTTCAAGCATTTAATGTAAAGTTTATCTTATTTTGAATTTCTCTTGGCCAACTTGTTTTATGGCCAATTATTATTGTAAAACATTAGTTGGGCCGACATGTTCTAGGGGTCTCTATTAGTATGGCATTTTTCCTCATTTGAAAAGGAGATAGCAATACATAGACAGGTAAACAGAAAGCTAATATTCGAGTGAATTAGGAATTAGCAAGTAGTTATTCTCAAGCAAGTATTGTAACAAAAAACTGGAGTTGTTGCTTCAGGTGGATAATTTAATGCAAGTAATGTTATTGTGATTTGGTGTCATTCTTATCTTCCATGGTTCTAGCTATTCTATCTTTAAAATTTCTTTGAGGAGATATTTCGATATTTATGATTAGAGTTGATTTAATGATGTTTATGGTTTAATTCCTAGAGTGTTGCAGTGATCCCTGGTCCATACTTTTTGCAGCTAGCTAACTATTAGTTGCTTTTCAAAGTTAGCCTGGACCATATATCTATTGTGCTTAGCTCAATTGTGAGGGTTTATTCATTTCAATTGCTTTAGGGTTGTTTTGGATGAATGTTCATAATTTGAAAATTTTTAACACCATAGAAGATTGTACTGTTCCTGTGAGATTGCAGATTCATCTGGGTTAAGCAAGGATTAGTTTATGAGGGATTGGTCCATTTCAAGTATTGCATCATTTGCATTGTTAATCTTAGGTGTATTGTTTAATCTAGAAATCTCTTTGAAACCTTATATCTTTTCTTATTTCTTTTATCATTGGGTTAGATTTAAGATTAAAGTATCATCATATTGGTAGATCCGATAAATTGAAGATTTGGTTTTTGCTTGTAGTAAGGTCCCGTTGTGATTACCATCATTTTCACATTTATCACTGAGTTGTTTATGCATTTTCAAGACCTGACGTTAGAGACCTTGGGGTTATCTCTTGAGGCTTGCTGATAGAGATTTACCTTTCAAGAGTGATAGGATATTATATTCTATCTAAGTTGTTTTGCAGAAAACATCATCAATACTATTATCTTGGAAAATAACTTGACCTTTCCCACATAGATGAAACATATCAAATTGATGTTTAGTACCATTTTATTCATGAAAAAGTGAGGATGAGAGGGAATTTTTTTAGAAAAATAATAATTTAGATATATTACAGATGCATTGAAAATATTGGCATGAGTACAAAAATATTTAGATGCTAGAGTGAGTGTGATCCCACAATACTGGTTTACAATTTTTTGCCAAACTGGACACTGAACTATTTTTTTCTAACTAAATCTTCACCTTCAAGCACCTATAGCACCTAAACCGTGAGGAATTTGAAAATGATGCAAACTAGTGATTTGTGGAATTTTGTTTGTAGATTCTAAATATATTGTTTTCAAAAAAATTGGAATCATAGTGCACTTCTTTTTCCATCTCCTTTGAAAACTATTTTTTTCAGTAAACACCATTTTTAAGGATTGACGCTCACTGTGTAACACAACTTTTTTTCCATGAAGGATAAAATTCTATTTTTTTCAAATTTAGATTTGTAACCACAATATATAGCTCTTCCAATTGGTTTCAAGTTCCTTATTTTATATTTTTTTCTTAATAAATTTTTGAATTCAATCCAATTATAATTCAAATAGAGGCAGTCTATATAACACAATTTTTTTTGTTGGATGAAGGACTTGATTATCTAGTGCACTTTTATTTTTCAATTCTTTTCAGATAATCATCTTTTTTTTCACATGTGCATATTAGATTGTTTAATTTTCAATCAAAAACTTATAATAAGGACTACATACATACAAAAAATAAACTTTAAATGAATTCATTTGATCCCCCAAAAGGTAAATTAAAAGTAGTTTTTTATTAGCATTTTCATAGTTGTAAAGGATATTGTGTTATATGTATGGTTTAAAATTGGTGAAGTTCTATCCAAGGGTGTTTGATCTAAGGTATATTGATCAAACCCTCTTCAATTAGAATGCTTTAAATGGAACTTTTTAAGTCTTAAATCATTATATTTTCTAAAAATATTTGATTTCAGCAAAAATCAAAATCTCCCAGAAATTGTAAACCAACTTTGTGGGATCACCCATGATTCTAAGAAATCATGTTCTTTAGTAGATAGTGCACAACTTTATACAATTTACATTGTGCTCTTGTAAGATGTAAAACAACTGGAAATTTTTTGGGATTGATTCCATGAACCATACAATCTTAATGTTTGGTAATATGTATAATAAAAATTATGGGTATCCCACTAAAACTTGTTGTACCATAGAAAAAAGGAAACTTGCTTGATTTGGGAATAATTGATGATAAATTAGACTTAATAAGGCCTTGATTTAGTGTTGCAAGGTATTTTTCACATCCACACTAGGTCTTGGGCCATTTCAAATACATTTAATGATGTCTTGTAAAGGTGTTGTAAAAAACTTTCACACTTTTTCTAGGCTTAATAAATTCGTTCTCCCTTAATTCAACATTATAAAATGTATTTAAATGCACATATTCACATCAATCTAGAAGGCTTGAGAATTAAACTTAACCTTAATGTAGTGTTATAATGTGTTCTACACATTCACATTAGATGTTGTACCTTTTTAGGTTGTGGACCTCATTTTAGTGTTGTAAAGTGTATTTAATCACACTTTCACATTGAAATTTGTGTCCCAAGCCCTAATTTACCTTCACATCATCATTAATAGGCCCCTATTACCCCATATTGTGCATCCCAAGGCATAATTTGATCAAATACCTGATCTAATCAACATAAGAATCAAAATTCCTCATTCCCAAACAACCCAACTAGCAGATGGACCCCTCTAGGACTAATTCACCATCTGTGGTGAATGAGTCCCTACCAGGTGGGACTGATTTACCCAAGATGTTGAATGAGTCCATTTTGGGTGATTTTTTACTTTTGAGCAAGAAATTTTGGAATTTAAGTTTTTTTCTTCATGTTGGCCTTAAGGATCCAATTTATGGGTGAATAAGGTGAATTTCCTATGAAACCAAGTCTCTAAACCCTAATTTACATCTCTTAACTCATTACACAACTCATTCATCATTTCTCTTCCATTTCAAGTCAAGCAAGCTAGGGTTCAACATTCTAAATCATCAAGATAGCCTTTTTCAAACATTTAAGGGTAGATTCTTCATGTTTTGTTGCAAAAATTCAAGATCAATCTTCATGGAAAGGTATTAAATCCATTTTTTTATGCTTCATTACATTCTTTCATCATTTTGGTTTAATTACTTAAAAGGGGTATGATCAAGGAAAACCCCCATGCCCTAACATCCAACATTTCTCTTTCTTGTCTTGCATGTTTGTAGATTTAGACATCTTGGAGGCTTAAAAATCATTGAATATTGCATTGTAAAGTTGTTCAAGTTATCTATTCATTGGATAAGTCAAAATACCCATAAAAAGTCACTTTAAGGTCTAAATTTGACAGTTTTAGAACTGAACACCTAGAGAAGCAAAAAGTGCACATTGAAGGCTCATGTTTCCACCTTTGAATCTTTAAAAATTAAAAGGTAGAATCATTCACCATTGGTGGAAAATGAGTCCCAATTCTAGGAATGATTTTTTTTCAGCATTTTTGGATACCCATTTTTTCTGAAATGGGCTCTGGAATAGTTTCCCAGAACTGGGACTGATTCACCTAAAATGGCGAAGAAGTCCCACCAGGCCTAAAAATCAGGATCAACAACATTCCAAATCTCATTTCCAGTCTCCATCAAGATATCAGGTGCACACTTTTAGTTTCATCCATTTCTATTGCAATTTGCATTCATTTGTAGTTCATTTCTGCATATCACACTGTGTTTTCAAACATTGCACATTTCATTAGTTTTCCATTCATAATCAATCAATTTTATCAATCACCTACATTTAGATCATTTAATTTAGTCATAATTACATCATACATTCCTTATTTTGAGTGAACCACCACAATTTTTGGGTTTTATCTCTCCTTTTAGGTGAAAATCCCTAAGAGTGCAAGAGAAGTACATAGAAAAACAAAAATGTTGGTTCACTTTGGTGAACCCAATGTGAATAAGTCCCACCAGGCCTAAAAATAAGGATAAAAAACATTCCAAATTTTATTTACAATCTCCATCAAGATTTCAAGTGCACACTTTCAGTTTCATCCTTTTTTTTTGCAATTTGCATTCATTTCTAGTTCATTTTGGCATATCACACCATGTTTTCAAAAATTGCACATTCCATTAGTTTTTCATTGATAATCAATCAATTTTATCAATTATCTACATTTATACCATTTCATTTAGTCATAATTACATCATACATTCCTTAGTTTGAGTGAACTGCCACAATTTTTGGGTTCTATCTATCTCCTTTTAGGTGAAAAACCTAATAGTGCAAGAGAAGTACATAGAAAAACAAAAATTGTTGGTTCATTTTGGTGAACCTATTTTTCTGAATACTTTATTTTCTCATTTTGAGTCCTTCATTCTCCTATAATTATCTTTCATTGCATGTTGCATTGTTTAAGTTGCATTCTAGGGTTTCAAATTTTGCATTAGTGAAAATGCATAATAGGTTGCATTTTAACATCTTTAATCATTGAAAAGTTTTGAAATTATGAATTTTTAACTTAGATGTGCATGATAGAACTTAGAAAACATCAAAATCACTCAAAAATTTCTAAAATTTATGAAAAAAATCTATACTAGGACTCATTTTCCACCTTGGGCGAATTAGTCACTTTTCACCCCAAAAATTACCTTTTACAGAATTAAAAACCCTATTTTTAAGGTTCTGCTTGGTTCCACTACCTAGTTGTATCCATTGGTTGCATTTTTGTAACATTCATTTCATTAGATCTAGCTTAAATTAGCTCATTTTATGCATTGTTTAAATTTCATATTTGCATTCTCATATTGTTACATAACATAATCAATCAATTATTATCTGAATATTACATTTCATTTCAGCCTTTTACATTGCATTTTGACTTAGCATAGATTTTTATTTCAAAATTTTAGTTTCAATCTTCTCCAAATTTGCAAAGAAAAATCTAATTAACAAGAATTTTATTCCTTCATTCAATGCATTCCCTAGTTATGATAGTCTCTTAGCACAAGAGAGTGAAAATGTTAATGCTTGTCTTAAACTTACACTCCCTCCTATCTCTCCCATTTGTGAGGATTATGTGTTAAGAGGGAATAGAAACATATATCAACATGTTGATCATAATTTTACTTCTCTTGATACCTCTCCTTTTAGTTACGAAGGTATCTTAGTGAAAGAAGGTACAATCATTGAGAATGATGGTCTTGTTTTTCCTTCTCTTCATTCCCCTTGGAAAGGTATTATAACAATACAAGATGAATGCATTGTCACCATTTTATCTAGTCTCCCTTCATCTCCCCACACCTCCCCTATTTACGACACTACTTTAGTGAATAAGGATACAATCTTAACCGACCATGACAAACACATTTGTGAGGAGGATATATTAGTATCAAGGAATCCAATGATTGAGAGTTATAGCATCATTTCTCTCCTTCTTAATGTCACTAAAAATTGGAAGGGTCTATTTGAATAAGAAGATCCAATCATTAGCACACATGAAAATCCTAGTTGTCATCCCCTTGATGTCTCCCCTCTTTGTGATGATGTTTCTTTACAGCATCTCGCCATGACATGTGATGAACCTCATGAAAGATCTCCTACTAGGGTAGATATTATGGCACAAGACAATGAGATTGTGGAAAAAAATCAAATTTTCCCCTCTCCTAATATCTCTCCTATTAGTGAAGATGATATTATGGTGTTACAATGTCCAATCGCTGAGAATCATGAGAATCTTCTGTGGAAAACATCATAGAAGAAGAAAATTCAACCATGGATAGCTCCCTTACTTACGATTAAGAAATTTTGGAAGAACCAATCCTTGAAAGTCAAAAACATTTGGATTTCCATTCTCCTACAAATTCTCCTCCTAGGAAGACAATTAGGGTGCAAGAAAATGATGTCTTCCTTAGGGGTACATCAAACAAAGACCGTCGAGGTTACGAATGTGCAAGTGTCTATTAGACCCCCCTTGATCAATGAACCACATACATACCCCATGGGAAATCCAAATAATCCTCTAATTCTTTACCCACCATCACACAAACAACAAACTCAAAACCAACTTGAACTCATCCTTTACCCTCACAAGAATAACATTTCATACCAGCCAAGTTACAATGACATTGCTCACATATTTGACAAAGTGCATACAATCAAATCCAACCTCAAACCTGAAAGACTTATGAAGCAACTTGAGAAAGGATATGATGCTATAGAAAAAAGTATCCATACCCCTATAGAGCCTAAAACACAAGCACCAAATCATTGTCTTCATGATTTTCCTTTCATATAAATCAATCCATCCAACACACCTTCACTCAACATCAATAATATCACACAAGATTCTTCCAAGAAACCTCTAACCTTGGTACATCCTAAATTGATGGATACCTCATTAAACATGTATCAAGAATAAACATTGTTTCCTTATGCAAATAAATAACATTACTTTTTTCTCCTTTCCCTATAATAGTTGTAGAATCATAACATACTCACTATTGCATGTTTTTCATCCATCACAAGGGGCAACATATCATCATCCATTCTAGGCTCATCCTTGTCCTGCACTAAGTGGGGGAAAAGGGTTAGAAAGCCTTATCCTTGTATGTCACTTTTCATTGTCTCTTTTGGCTAATAATTAACATTTCATGAACATATAAGAGAAAGATTGCAATGTGGATGACATGTCTTAAAATTGACTTACATGTGACATACTCCCTTTTTTCATGACCCGGCTTATTGAAAACATATGACTTGGCATAGGTATTTTTGAATTTAATCTCTCATACCATCTTCTACTTTAAAGCAATTGCTCATAGTAATGGTGTTAGCAACCACTTTAAAGTGGGGGCATACATAGACAACATCTTTATGCAAACTTCATGGTGTGATTTTTCTTTTTCTTGTGATGACTCCTCTTCTTGGTGGTGTAATTAGGGTTTGATGCCTTTCAAGAGTGTATGATCAACATAATCCCATGGATAATGATCTGACACCTTGACTTGTTCTCTCTTGGAGACATTAGGCACAATGCTCCCTAAGAAGAAGACCTTACATGAATAAAAAAAAATCTCCTTTAGAAAAATTCTTTACATATTCAAAAACATTTACAAAAAAAAATTTAATTGTGGTGCCTTATCATTGTTATCAGGAGCATAACTTTGGTATGGTTAGTATAATGAGAATTCAACACACTAGCATGACTTTCTCATTATATGGTGGGAAGCCGACACACTGGCATGACATTCTCACCACACCACTTCTTTGGTAAATCTCACCCCACGGACGACCTGGTGTCTGTGGCCCCAATGTGAGCACATCTTTTCCACCCCATTTTTCTTGCTTTTAGTTCTTTCCATTGCATGATTATGTATCTTGATGATTTGACTCAAGATCTTTGATCCTAGGGGCTTTACTATCTTCTTGAATTTGCATATGTACACTCAAATCTCTCTTGAATGTCTACTTTAGTGTGAGTTTGAAGCAAGTTCATCCTCTCACTAAAGTGGGGGCTAAATGTACCATAGAAAAATGAAAATTTTCTTGAGTTAGGAATAATTGATGATAAATTATACTTAATAATGCCTTGATTTAGTTTTGTGAGGTTTTTTTCACATCCACACTAGGTCTTGGACAATTTCAAATGCATTTAACAATGTCTTGTAAAGGTGTTGTAAAGTGTTGTAAAAGAGTTTCACACTTTTCTAGACTTAATAAACCCATTCTCCTTTAATTCAACATTATTAAATTTATTTAAATGCATCTTAACATCAATCTAGAAGGATTGAGAATTAAATTCAACAAATTAAATTCAACCTTAATCTAGTGTTTTAATGTTTTTTGCACCTTCACATTGGATGTTGTGACATTTTAGGCTATGTGGACCTCATTTTAGTGTTGTAAAGTGTATTTAATCACACTTTCACATTGAATTCTATGTGCCACACCCTAATTGACCTTCACATCATCATTAATAGGCCCCTATTACCCCATATTGTGGATCTTGGGGCATAATTTGATCAAATGCCCAATGTAATCAACATAAGAACCAAAATTCCTCAATCCCCAACAACCCAACTAGAAAATGGACCCCTTTGGGGCTAATTCACCATATGTGGCAAATGATTCCTTTCCAAGAGGGACTGACTCACCCAAGATGGCGAATGAGTCCCATTTGTGCCATTTTTGACTTTTTAGTGGGAAACTTTGGAATTTAAGTTTTGTTTTTCTTCATGTCTTCCTTAGGGATCCAATTTATAGCTGAGTAAGGTGAATTTCCTATAAAACCAAGTCTCTAAACCCTAATTTACATCTCTTAACTCATTAAACAACTCATTCATCATTTTTCTTCCATTTCAAGTCAAGCAAGCTAGGGTTTCAACATTCTAAATTATCGAGATAGCATTTTTCAGACATTTAAGGGAAAATTATTCATGTTTTGCTACATAAATTCAAGATCAATCTTCATGGGAAGGTATTAACTCCATTTTTTCATGCTTCGTTACATTCTTTCATCATTTTGGTTTAATTACCTAAAAGGGGTTTGACCAAGGAAAACCCCCATGCCCTAACATCTAACATTTCGATTTCTTGTCTTGTTTGTTTATAGATTTAGACATCTTTGATGCTTAGAAATCATTGAAGATTACATTGAAATTTTTTTCAAGTCATCTCTTCATTGGATAATTCAAAATACCTATAAAAGTCACTTTTAGGTCCAAATTTGATAGTTTTAGAATTGGACACCTAAAGAAGGAGAAAGTGTAGATGGAAGGCTCCTATTTCCACCTTTGAATCTTCAAAAATTCAAAAGTGGACACATTCACGATGGGTGGCGAATGATTCCCACTTCCATGCCTGCTTTTGGTTTTCCGTATTTTTTGATACCCATTTGTCTGAAACGAGCTCCAGAAAGTTTCCCATAATTGGGATTGATTCACCCAAAATGGTGAATGAGTCCCACCAGGCCTAAAAATTAGGATCAATAGAATTCCAAATGTCATTTATAGTCTCCATCAAGATCTCAAGTGCACACTTTTAGTTTCATCCATTTTTGTTGCAATTTGCATTCATTTCTAGTTCATTTTTGCATATCACACTATGTTTTCAAACATTGCACATTTAATTAGTTTTGCATTCATAATCAATCAATTTTATCAATTAGCTGCATTTAGATCATTTCATTTAGTCATAATTACATCATACATTCCTTAGTTTGAGTGAACCACCACAATTTTTGGGTTTTGTCTCTCTCCTTTTAGGTGAAAAACCCTAAGACTGCAAGAGAAGTACATAGAAAAATCGTTGGTTCTCTTGCACTATATGTCTTGTGTATTTTTGAACCTATCAATTTGTAAGGGTCACTTACAATCGTGGAGGTTTCTATTTGCAACTATGATAATTTTAAGGCGTGTAAGATCTTTCATGGAGTTAACTATGGACTTGAAAAATTAGGAAAGATATTACAACTCACTGAGATTCTAATGAGCATATTTTTAAAGTAGAGGATAAGATCAGTTTGAATGCGTAATTTGGTGATGGTAATTACTAATTTACTATTGGTTGACCTAGTTTTCTTTGACACATTAGAATTATGCATGGATTTGGGCACTAATCTACCCTATGGTTTCTGGCACATGGCTACAAAAATTATTAAGGGATAATGTGTTTAGTTTCTCATATATATTGAGCACTTAGGATAGAGGTATTGTGCTATTGTATTGTAGTTAGTATTATGGTGTCTGAATGTCTCCAAAATTAGTGATTTGTGTGTGATCTAATATGAAGGTTTGAATCTATCATTATACTCTAACCATTATAGTTGTTGATAATATAATTGCTCCAATATTTTGAGGCTAACTTTTTTATTGAAAGGGGTTCATCAAGGTAAACAAGTTATATAATTATTTGTGTGTTTTTCATATTATTTTTTCATTAAAACTATATATTTTTCTTACCACACTTCTCTTCTCATATATTAATAATGGAAATTTTCACAACAAAGGGTTGCAAAGTAGAGACACTTTCTATGATAATGTTTGAGAATAAAATAGATGGATTTAAGGGTACCCCTTGGATCTCACTAGTGATCAAGGTATGCCTTTTATTTTGTATATAATTTAGCTATTGTAATGCAATTTTTTATTTAAGATCATTGGAACATACTATATCATCCTCTTTTAGTTGACACAATTGAAAGTTTTAACAAGATTATATAAAATATTCTAGTAAAGATATGTGGCATTGGGAGGAAACTTTGTGATAGAAATGTCTCATTCATCTTATGGAATGACAAAACTTTGTGTTAGTGTTTAACTAGATATAAAGTGCTTCTATCAGTATATGAGGAAGAAGCAATGCTTGTAAAAATTTTGTTAGTCAATTAAGAAATTGTGCAAGTTATGTATTTTGATGACCTTTGAAGGATTCAATTAATTAAACAATAGCATGTCACACACATTCATATGGTACTAATAAGCACCCATCATTTCATTTTTACTCCTTAAACTTATGTTTTTGCTACCTCTATGACCTACCTATACTACAATTAAATTATTCTTTCCCCCCTAATATTGAAATGATGGATTGGGTCATATTTTGTTAATTAAAAACTTCCAATATGCATACACATGATAATATATTTCTTTAGAGATGAGTTGCGCAAAAGAATATCAAACATTTTTGTGCATCCATATAAATGTTGTTAATCATCTAGAAGATAAATAATTGTCTGCATGATGGAGTTAACTAATAGAACATTTGATAGAAGATTTGGCAGAATAAATATATTATTAAGAAAAAAAAACAAAAAAAGCGCTATGTTGTGGCCAACCTTAAAGGTTAAGAATTATACTTCCAATCACTCACAAAGGAGCATCTTCTTTTTAAAGTAAAGAGTATAATTCTCACGTCTTTCCAGTTGTTTGTAGAGAATCCTTCCATCGACCACAAAGATGAAATGAATGCTTTACTTTGAGAGTATCTTCCGCTATTCATCCTGCGCTTTTATCACTTTGGCTTTAAAATATGGCTTCCTATCCTCACATACCACAAAATTATTAAAGAAAAAGCGAATGGGACATATAATAAAGTAATTATGTGCATCGTTGGTAGTTTCATATGGGACCATGCCGTCAACAATAAAAAAAAGAATGGCATAAAAGATAAACATGGCAATAAAACCTTTCCCTCGGCATAATTTAGGCCAAGCAAATGAAATGTATGCTTGTATGCATAAATTAATTTTAGATTAATTAAAAGTTTGGAGAGCTCTAATTAATTTTAGATTTATTAAAAGTTGAGAGAGTTGTAATTAGTTATTAATTAATAAGATATTATGACATGTTGACACGTATTTATATTATGATATTTTTTTCAACTGAGTTTAAAATTAAATGGAAGTTGATAATGCTATTCAAATTTTATCAATATATGTTGACTTAATTTTGATGTGCATGCGAGTCTTAAAATGATTGTGTATGTCAAAGTATATGAGCACTCACGAAAAAGAATAAAAGATAATACTAAAACATATAAAAAGGATATTGGGTAGTCCATATATAGTAATAAAACCTACTAGATATTGCAATGCATGTTCATCCATTGGCATGCATGCTCCATGCGAACCTACAAAGTGAAGAAATAATGTGCAACAAGTAGTTTTTATCTCACAAATAAAATAGCCAAAATTTACAAATTGGTTAATTATCTAGGGAATTGAAACTATTGCAATGAAAAAAGGGCATGTTTAGGAAATTCAACCTATATAAAATGTGACATGGCCTATTATCATGTGGTATATTATATAATTCCACACTGTGTGATAAAGCTTCATCTGGACATGGTGATGATTCTCTATGTGAGTACCTATTACTATCTATAATTTCAAAATGGGAGTAATTGTGATATGGTATGCCTCCTACAATAAGGTCATTTCATGTAAGTTTTAGATATGACTAAGTGTCATTAATGATGAAGAATATAGAGCTTCCAAACTACATGACTTGGGATTCCTAGACAAAAGGTACCTCAACACAATCAATCACCTTTGTCATAGTTACAATAAGGTCATCTCATTTAAGTTCGAGATATGAGACTTGGTACTTAAGGAAAATCAAAAGAATTAGCAAGATAATCATAAGAAAGGGAAATTTGAACCTAACTAGTTAGGAACTTTTATAATCATAACATCATAAAGATTAGGAGCATACTACCTTCCCATAGTTGAAGGAGAACCTCTAGATGAGCCTATCAATAGCAGTCACCTAAAGAAATTATATGCTTCATCCTTAGAATATCTTAATTGAAAATACAAAAATAATAATAGTAAAGTAAAGAGATATAATCTTCCCTATCGTGAAAACTACTTTAGTGGTGTCTAGGGTGAGTACCATGGTGACAACCTATTTATAGGCACCATGTGTGGAAGCTAATCTCCACCATCTATTAGTGCTTGCATCCACTGTATCCATAATAAAATATTTTTCATACACCCATTGCCCCTATTATGGCTTGATGTTGGTCCATAGTAGGGTCTTTCATCCTATTTTAGGACACCACCTCACAATAAGTTCTTAACATCCATTCCATCAATAAAAAATCCTATGCATAACTGGTGGCGTTTCCTCGACCTAGTGTTCATATTGGGTCCTTAAATTCAATATCAAAGGAAAAATATTTTACACATTATATAGCATCATTTCATACTATCAATACTAAACAAAATCATTCATATCATTTCATAATAAACTTGCATCACACTCACCGACCATAACACCAATAAATTGTTTACTACCTATGTGAAAAGTTTGAGTGAAAACAAGATATACAATCTAAATAGAAATACATTGAGTGTTTATGAAAGAATCACAAATAAGAGATTCTTGGTAAACTATCTACAACTTACTAATAAATTTCCAAATTCATTTTACACATCTTATCAAACAAATCATGCCTTAATGGATGCATCATTCTTACAATGGCCATTATCCATAATTGAGCAAATATTTTTTGGCAAGAAAAATTGATAGTTACAAGTTGATCTATTTGTTCCTTGATTCTTTTTATTGTAAGGAAGCTAAGATAGCGAAACAACTTCCTACACTAATATTGAGAGGAGAATAATGCAAAACTTTTATAGATATTTAATAGTTAGAGAAACTTAAAGAGAAACAAACACATATATCATGCATACCACAATACAATGATTTACATGGGGAAAACCCTTTCCAAGAAAAACCTACACTCTAAAAGCCACCCAAAATATTATTTAGAAATCACAAAGATTACAATATGCTTATAGAACAAGCTTCTCATAGGAGTATCACCAACTAGAGATCCAGACGCAACACGACCACTATCAAACTCTTGGAATACACCACAATACACAGTCATAATACAATACCCTCATAAAATGGGGTTACCTTGTAGGGAAAGTCAAGCTAATAAAGTATTGGTCATCAAATCTAAGACCTAATGATGAATGGTCTAGATTTACAAGAATAAAATATAAATAAAATTCTCCTTTTAGGGGTGCTACACTTGGACCCCAACCAGTGGGATGATCCCCCCGAACCCCTCATGGGGGGAGACCCCCCCCCACACTCCCCTATCATCATGGGATGAACAATACCTTATGTATCAACTTTAACTTATGTAATTGCAAGGTTGAGACACATTTTCCCAACAAATCTCATGCTTGTTGCATACCTTGCAAAAGAAATGGGAGGGTGAATAAACATAATCTATTAATTCCTAGGGGCCAAAAGGCCCATAGTCTCTGAACACCATCTGAACTTCTCTATTCTCATAGTTTTAGTTAAAGAATCAGCAACATTCATCAAATTCTGGATACATTAACCAAATTTATTCTACCAACTTCGGCCATATCTCTAACAAAATCATATTGTACATCAATGTGCTTGGTCTTGGCATGAAATATTGGGTTCTTGGCTAGATATATCACACTCTGACTATCACAATAAATTGTCACTACACCTTGTTTTATTCTAATATATGAACATATTATCTTAAGCCAAATGGCTTATTTACAAGCATGAGTATCTGCCATATAGTCTGCTTTAGTAGTGGAAAAAGCAACCACATTCTATCACTCACTCATCCAACTAATCACACCACCAAATAAAGTAAACACATAAGCACTAGAGGATCATCTTCTATCAATATCACCTGCCCATTTTGAATCCACATAACCATGAATATCAAGGTAAATATCATCTTTAGTGATATTTGTTTAACAAGACAACTGAGAGGGGCATTGAATTAGATGTAGCAATTTTGACCTTTAAAAACCTCAATAAAAGTTAGATCCACAAGCATTCACAAAAAAATTACTCTACTAATGTGCTTAATTATTAAACGTAAAAACATAAACTGAAAATAGTAAACCATGCACATAAGAACACTAGATTTACATGGAAAACACAATGAGGGAAAAACCATAGTGAGGATTAGCTCACAATATAAAGAATTCCAAAATCGAGTACAAAGCCTCGCTACCAAAATAGGACACTCTATCCAAAAGAGCTCAGCTAGGACTCATTGCCACAAAAAGAAAACAAGAAGATAGAAGAAGAATGTTACACAGAGAAAAATTTCTCAATGCAATAAGGACCACCACAATTACTCAAACACTTTCGAAGTCTCACATGAAATATATTAGATGCCTTCAGCTCACTACCTTCTGAACCCTAACATGTAACTCACACTGCTCTGCTCAAAATTGCATCTCATTACACTTCATTCATTTTGAAATATTGCATCTATCTCACTTCTTATCTTTTTGTACACCCTATTGCATCAACACCATACATTTTTATATCAACCTCTCCTTCAAAAACTTTCTCCAATGGTTGCCACTAGCCATTGTACATTCAGATATGAAATACATCATCACACAAACATTCCCGTGATGGATAGGAATGCAATTCAACCTACATAAATCCTTAATTAGGATTGAAATAGATCCCAACACTCTTCAACACACTTCTACAAGCCTCACATCTAGTGTTAAACACAAGGTTGGCTAACACCCATTCAAAAGACCATAGACATTAAGTACACACTTCCTTAGATCAAGTCAAAAGTTTCAAACAACATAAATCACTTGAAATCAATCCAGAAAAATCTATAAATTACTTAAGATTCATCAACCACTTCAACCAAGCTTTGTATCAACAACTACTTCAATTCAAGAAAGTTGATAACCCTTGTTTACATACTGATAAATGAAACTTACACTACACTACACAAATTCAAGTAAAAATTTGAACACAAAAACATAAAAGAATTATAAAAAACTTCCCAAATTTGCACAACCTAAATCCAAATAGCAAATAAATGTGGAGAAAATACATTTCTCCAAGACTACGCAAAGCCTTGTTGAACAACTAGTTCACACACTGGTGAAAATATATTGCATTGTGGGGGTGACCCTTTGGTGAAATGGTGGGACTTCTTGCATGTAGAGCCAACAACCAAGGTTCAAACCTCACAGAATTTCTCTCTACCATGTCAACAATGGATTTTTTTTTTATCCTTGTATTAAGGAGAGGCTCCTTGGTGAATTGGTGGGGCTTCTTGCCTATAGTGCCAACAACCAAGGCCCAAACCTTAATATTAAATTTTTGGGGTAGGGGGCCTTGCTTAATTGGCTAAAGCATCCTACTATAGGTAAGAGGTTATGAGGTTTAGTCTACCCCCAAAACCGTGGTACCAAAGTGTAAGGCCTCTCATTTCAAGTGACTAATACAACCTATATATTTATCCTAAATAGATGGTTAGATATATTACGAATGATATGATTTAGGCGATTGTATAGTAATGACCTTATAGTTTATTTTTACTCTATGTTATATCATTGTTATTTTACTTAATGAAGATGTATGGGCATGCGAATTATGGTATGAGATTCAAACGTATAAGATGAATTTGAAATAAGATAATTGTTGTGTCGTATTGCATTGAAAGAGTAATTAGCTATGTAAATGGTTTGTGAATAAAGTTACAAAGATTTGGTTTGCAATTAATGTGGTTATTATTATATCTAACTGTGCTTAATTATGTTGTGCAGGAAATTAAGTGAGTCAATGCGGGATTAACGTTAAAGGAATCAAATATGCAAATAGGAGGTTGGATAAATATCAAAATCGTATCAGATACATCTTGGGAAGTTCTAAGTGTAGCCCTATTTGACTTGGAAGGGTTTGAGGTTTGATTATTGATTAGGTGATCATGTTGAGTAGAATCCAATTGTAGGTCATGTGATGAGAGTTTGGTTGGGGTTGGAACCCTTGGTCAAGATCAAAACTCGTATGGATTCTTTTGTGGGTTTAAAAAGGGATTATTGAGTCAATTTCCTTGGTTTTTGAACAAGAATAGACCCCTAGGACCTATACCTATGGGTTTGGAACCTTTTTGACATGTGAACTTGTCCTTAGAGTGTGAAAAGACCCCTCAAAAGTCCACATTCATGAATGTGGCGAACTCAAAAGTGTTGGGGCTTGTGAAAAGTGACTTGTCACTCTCAACTTCCCACTCCCCAAAAGATCTTGGAATTGGCACAAGACTCACACATGTGTGAGCACTTGGGGGAAAGAGTGTAGGTTTGGAAGATTCCTATATATCTCAAGAAGATGGAAGATTTGGGCATTGCCCACTTCTCCTCTTGGAGAACTCTAATGGAGATGATGGAGAATGATCAAGATGGCTTGGCAGAGGAAAGAAGGTTCAAGGAGTTAGCCTCCTCATATAAAGAGATAAGTATTCTCTCCTATTTCCCTTTGTTATTGGTGGTAAGGATGTGAAATATGGAATGAATCATGGTGGAGAATGGAAGGTAGAAAACTTAGATACATCAAGTTGTGCTATGTTAGTTTTGACTTCTTTGTAAAAAAAAAAAAAAAAATGAGAAAAGACTCCATTTATCATCATGGAGCTAAGATAATTCCTTGCTCGGGGGTATGGCTAGAGCCTACGAGGCTCCATGACGCCATTATGGTAGGGTGGAGAGCAAGCCTTTATACAGTGGTTGGGTAGTCATCTAGTTCCTATGTATTGTTGTAATAATGATGGTTTTAAAAACAAAGAGTGGCAATTGTTGTAATAAGGGAAAGAAAATTCTCTTCTCGAAATTGCTTGTATTATGATACTTTACCTTGTAATATTCTTGAAAGAGATGTTGAAATCGTTTTTTTTTTGAGACATTTAATTTGTAAAGCATATATTGAAAAGTTGTTACTATATGGTTAGCAAAAATAAATAAATAAATAAATTTTTAAAAAAATGGTTATTTATGATTATAGAGACCTTTGATCATTGCGGTTACTAAATAGAATAAGTTAAACAACTTTCTGCTCATGATGGTAGCAAAAATAACAAAAGCTAAACAAATTTTAGTGCAAAGCTGTTTCAAAAATTAAAGAAGTTAGTTGTGGAAGGTTGCAAATAAGATATTACTCACCAACTAAATATTAGACAATGTAAGATTTTATAAAAGATTTAAATTTCCTAAATAATAGTAGATCCATGTCATTAAATCTAATCTGTGTACTTCATTTCATCAAAGGAACAAAACTACTCAGCCGAGAAGCAGTTCTAATAACATTAGCTTTTCTGCAAACCAAATCAAAATATGGTAACAAAATAAACTGGCACAGTAATCTGCCTCAGGGAGGTAAATATATATTTATCCTCCCGTATTCATCTAGCTGAGGAAAGTTAAGCAAAAGGGGTTCAGCTTCATTCTAACTCCTTCCTTGGATAAATATGTTCAAGTGTTCCTTGAATATATATATATATATATATATATATATATATAATAAAAGTAAGATGAAATCTATTCATTGCAGTAAACAGAAGTCCTGCAGTTAAATAAGTAAATCGATATGTTGTTCAAAAGAAAGCCAGGGGTAAATGAGATTGTTAAGAATTCTGTATCTGTATTGCAAAATTAATAGTATAACAAGAACAAATAAACCCGCACGACTCCAAAGCTGCAAATATGTGAGGAATAGCAATGTTGTGTAGAACATGAGTTAGTATAATTATTACCGAACTCTTAAAAAAAATTAAAAAAAATTAAAAAAACTTTGCGAGGAGTAATTGACTGTAGACAGGCTGAGTGGATCTGTGGTAGACAAATTCCACCATAGGTCCCGTGGAGAAAAGGTGGCATACAAGTAAGGGAATGCATTAGAAGACTTAGTTAAAAAAATAAATAAATAAACAAAAAAATATAATTTAAACAGAAGTAGATATGAGAGCAACATAAAATAAAGATCTCCACCTTACCTCTGGAAGAGATATAGAGGGAGTTGGGCTACCAAGCCCTTTGCTAAGTTTCACCAAAAGGAGGAGCTACAAATTAACGTAATGATCCAGAATTATTATAACCCCTGTGATAAAGATGTTTGCAATAGGAAGTTCAGTAGCTACTCCTATATTTAATGTGAGATTGGTTTAATGATCACTGTGAGATCGATTTTACTGTCACAACAGCAAAGGCTAAAAAATATTGGGACGATCATGCACAGTAGAAATTAGCGCCTCCTTTGGTTTTGAAAGAAGTTCCTAGGCTCATAGCCTTTTTGAGGTCCCATAGCTGCGCAGAGATTTCTCTTACAATTGTCACGCCTAGTCAATGAAGACAGTCAGAAGGATCTTCGGCGCCAACAAAAGCCACAGAGGAGTTTAATGCAAAATTGTTGGGGATCAACACCAGCAACTGTTTATTTAAACCCATACCCCAAGATGAGAATTATTTATTGCTGTGATAGCCAATAAAATCATGTCGACAGAGTTGCAGATGTCTCGAGAAACAACTAATATAAACATGGGCACTGTCATGTCCTAATATTATGATTAGCGTGTTTTCTTTATCAACCAAAGATGTATGTTGGGAGTATCGAGAAAATCCTCCAGCATTTTACAGAGAAAGAGTACAACTATTCATATCTTGTGCAGGACGTTGAGATGAGAGTAAACGATGGAGCTATCAAAAGTTGAAAAAGTGAAGTGAAAGAGAGCCTAAAACTCACTCCCAGATACCAGGCTCCTTCACAGTAAACTATTTAACAACAATAGAGTATATTGAATACTCGCACTATGTATAGAAGGCTTCCTGCCTTGACTGATTTTGCCCATGCATAAAAAAAAAATGCACCACAGTGCATTTATTATATCTCTTTCCCTGGTCGTCCCTAGTCGTGGGAAGTCCCATCGATCTCAATAGCCCATTTGGTTCCTACGTTAGCACCCTCAGGATGATATTATTGGTTGGAATAACGAGATGTCAGTATGCTATTCTTTGGCCCGAATTTCCACTATAGGATATTGTTCACTAGAAAGTAGGTTGCAGTATTCGTTTGTTCTCAGCCATGTCAGGGCCAGTCCACCAAGTAATAAGTAGTGGACAATGCTGTAAAGCAACGACCTTTATCTTAGATGCCACCGGATTTCTGATCTGACGAGGGGGCAACCATCCTCTTTCTCTTTATATAATTAGGTGATATAGTAACAGTATGCTATCAGCACATGAATAAAACGGTTGCTAGTGCTCAATGGCACAATGGGGTAGGCTTAGCACAGATTTCTAATATTAAATCCTTACTGATAGTAATAGGATATGACAGTTATTCTGGACGCTACAGTTAATATATTCTTATGAATTTAACATTAATGTTTACTATTCCCATTAACACATTTAATTCATTATTATTATTTTTAAATTGAGGACACTTTAATTCTGTAAGCGTACGAAGTTATATTATGCACTGTGACTAATTTTAATAGCAACTATCTTTCATGGGAAACATGGATATGAATAATTCCAAGCTTAGTATTGTAAGGTGGTTACATTATAAACAATGGATATAAAGATAAGTTTGAATAGTCCTCTATAAAAGAAAGAGAGAAAAATAAGAAAAGAGTCTTAAACTTCTTATTTACATGGATCACATATACATAGAGAAACTTTTCTTTATTTCTAGGTATTATTTTATTTTTGGTTGTGCTTATAAATATCTCTTTTAAATTAAGAAAGGTAGATTAAGATCTCTTTATTTGTATTTTATATGATATAAAATGTGAAGTTTAATTATATTATTTTTAGTGAATGAAATAAATATATAGATAAAAATAAAAGTAAAAATCTAGATTAATAATATATATTAGAATTTTGTTATAAGTTATTGCAATAAATAAGGTATTTATGTTTTTTTCTTTTATAAATATTTATTTATATGAGAATAAAAGATCAAATAAATTGGTATGTAAGTACATAATATTTACACATAATTGTATTTTGATCTTAATGGCATAAATTTAGAATTTAAAAGAAAGCAACTAAATAGATGGGTGTTGCTTATGTTTGAGTAACCATGCAGGACTCGAACCCTTACTATCCTCCTTAGGAAGGCAGTTGGGGTCCCCACTAACAACGAGATCAATGATTTGAAATTTAACTATCATTGATCTATATGCTCTTGCATTACACACTTCAATTAAAATATTAGGAAGGTTCATGATGTGACCTTGAAAAAGGAGTGCAAGGCGTGTCACTATATCAATTGAACATTATATAAACCAATTGTGTTAAAGATTCAAATTGCTAGGTTGCCATATACTCTCCCTTGAAAATTAACCTATCAACACGTTGTCAGATTGACCTGTTCAACCCTTTTAACCATAAAGGCGTTATTTAATTTAATGCTAGTCAGTTGAAGGTAAACCAATGTGTAGAATTAGAATATTAAGGATTTTCCTTGTTATGTGAAAATGATATACGTTCATGTCATTTCTTCTAGTGACTTTCCCACTCTCTGCTTTCGAGAGTGGTATCGGTGGGGGTGAGCATGTGTGATGATTATTTTTAAAATAAAAATAAATTATTAGTCATGTTTCTGCCTTAGTGCAAAGGATGGGCATTACATTTTGGTATCAGAGCCAGGTTGCAACTCTAGGGAACTCTGGGAATAAGTTGGGCATTAAGTATTGTGTGTGCATATATATATTTACAAAATTCCTTTGTATTAGCTTGAATGAAATGTTGACAAGAATTTTTTTTAGAGGACTTATGTTGCATATTAAAAATGAAGGTAGTTATTATTATCCAACCCATGTAGAGTTGGGATGTACTCGAATAGTCAAAGATCAATCAAAATAGGTGGTTCAAATAAATATTCAGTTGAAAGCATTTTACCTTTAAAAATAAATCAGACTAAACATGTTCCCTTGATTAAAGTTAAATGACTGAGTCTAATTAATAGGGATTATGGCGTTAATGTAGACTTTTGGCATTAAATTCTCTTAAACCTTAAAAAGGTATAATTGAGGTTACAACATAGTCTTTTTATAAAGTCCATGAATAGTATTTTAGGGTATCATAATATGTATTACTAAAGAAAGATTATTTTGCTGGCTTCCTAAGACTATACTTCTTAAATATAATAATAATGCAATTCCTTGAAGTTATCCAGTTATATTTTTTTTAGAAGCAACATATCTTATTATAGAAACCTTAGTACAAATAAGGAATGAAATCTATATTTTTGTAAACTTATCACTAGATAAAGTAAGGAATTATATGAACCTCAAAAGGGGGATTAATGTGTTGAAGGTTGTGGTTGAACAACATTAGATCTCTAAACCCTTAAATTGATTAAATCAAAGTGACAACAAGAATGGAATAATATAAAATCCTTGAATTGTGTATTATGAGGAATTTGAGCAATCATATAGTTAGATTTAAACTCTTGAAAAAAGATTAAAACTAAACCTTTAGGGTGTAGGTTGTTAGGCAAAAGAAAATTAAGGACTTGTTTACAAATTGGTATTAATACACGCATGAACTGAGAATCTTTTACACCTTGACCACGAAATTTCTAGGCCCTATTCTATTACCCAAAGATCTTGATTTACATAAGTGTATAAGGGTTAATCTCATGGAGCAACAAACAATTCATTTTATGGTTGGAAAGAGAGAATTTCATGCATGATGGCATCAACTAAGTATCAAAGCCTTACAAGGCATAGTAAATCTAATTTTTAAAAGTGGTCAAAACATATTGTACCTTGAATTAAATGGTTAAACTTTAAGTTATCCTAACATTTTTGCAAGTAAACAAAGAAATAATGAATTTAATAGAAATACAATGACTAATAAATCTTGGAATTGTTTTAGCAATAGACTAAAATAGCAAATGATTGAACATGATTGAAGTCATAGGTGAGAATGTATAGAAAGTTGCAAACTAAGTTAAGATTGGTGAAAATTGAGTTAGATATTGTATAAATAACTTACTTCTAGAAAATTAAACATAACTTTGTGATGAGACCATATCAAAATGTGAACTTGATGTTAAAACTTTATCTGGAATGCATGCTATTACTACTTTCCTTATAAATGAGCTAATAAATAACGACTTTTTGAAGCCAAAATAAGAAAATATTGTATGTAATGACATATTCAATTAGGTGTTGACCTTTAAGGTTGTGTATATGTCACAAGAACTAAGGAATCAATTGTTCGAATTTATAAATCGGGTGAGGAACTATGTACATTTTTTTTTTTAGTGAATTGAGTGATTGAGAAACTAAATGGTATCACCAAGGACACAAAAAAAAAAAAATTGCCATGAAAGACTCCCAACTAATGTTGTGTATTTATATACCAATGACCAGTACTCTTGAGGAAAATATATGTGCGTGTGTTAGAGAGAGACACACATACTGGAGAAAACTTAGAGGTAGGAATTGTTACTCATTGTATGTCTTTGTACCTTAAGAAGTTAGAAATAATTGTGATTACAAAAAAAATAAAAATGATTATAACATGTGATTAAATGAGTCAACCTTAGGTAGTGGAATGCAATATTTGTTTAAAAATATATAGAGATTAATGAGTTGTGAAAATTATTATTCTATGATTCATCATGTGTTTTATGAATTGAGTTTACTTTCTTCTCTTGTATTATAATGTCTCAAAGGAAAATGGTTGATTAACTTCTTTATTGAGTAGAAAACATCCTTTATCATGTTACAAAATAAAAATAAAAATGTATATATATATAATGGAATTACCATATGGATATGCTAGTGAACATATAACAAACATAGTTGAATGAAAGAGGAAGGACAATATGGGTTCAAATATAGAAAACCAATATTGATCATATATGTGATGTTGGACAATGGATTAGTAAGATAAAAGTATGATATACCATGTATTGTTAAACCTAAGAAAATGGAGTACTACCTAGGCTATAGTTGTGCATCGTCTAGTGATTTCCTTTACATATGCAAAGTGAGTAGAGATTTATAAAATTAAGAAGAAAAGTGAATTTCACCTAAAGAAAATGGAGTCTATTTAAGTACATTGATTTTGCTATGTTATATGAAAATTTTCATAGAGTGTATTGTGTTATGTCTTGTGGTGTGAGACCAGTAAATGTGTTGTGCCCCAAGTATGAGATACAGGGTATCCGACTTGGGATAAGGGTGGTGGACGTCTAGTATGATCCCCTATGCGTACCCTTTGTGATGGTCCATTGTGTAAGTTAGCTAGTTAAGAAATGATGTAAACATGATATGTGTGGATGTGTGTTTATTAAATGCAATGTGATGTATTCCTTTGTGTTAGTCTTTTTTGTATGTTAAATGTGTACCCCTAGCGTTTGGTTCCCCCCTAATGGGAGTGTGATGCCAGCTAGTGTAAATAGGGGTTGAGAGGCACATGGTCTACCATCAGGAAATTACGAGCTTAGGGTGTTGTCCCTAATCCTGATAAAGGATCTATGTTAAGTCATTCCCATGGACGTTGATCATGGCCTACTCCCCCACATATGAGAGCCACACTTGTTGGTTCATAGTGCAAAACCTATTCCTTGATGTATATAACCCATGGGTAAAGGATGGAATAACATGGACTACCAGTGATTCATATTTATGTGGTCAGGGACCACCAGTTACTCATATTCATGTGGTCAAGGACCACCAGTGCTTCATGTTTATGTGGTCAGGGACCACTAGCGATGCATATTTATGTGGTCGGGGACCACCAATTATTCATATTTATGTGGTCAGGGACCACCAGCGATGCATATTTATGTGGTCGGGGACCACCAGTTATTCATATTTATGTGGTCAGGGACCACCAATTATTGCTTGATATAATACTTATGATGTGGTTAGAGAACCACCATTCCCCTCCTCCCCTTAGGTGGCTTATCAAGTCACGTGGTGTTTGTAATGTGCAAATTTTATTGTTGAATATGAATTATTTATAATTCTTGATTGATGTTTTATTCTATTATGCGCCAGCAATGTGTAATTTTACATTTATGTACTTAGGCTATTTAGCCATTTGGAAGTTGTTATATAGTCCGATTTGCCTCAAGGACTTGTTTAATTTCGCCTTTGAATTATGATTGGAATGTTGCAATGTAGCTACAATTTATCTTTATTTTGTTTCTCTTGAATTTATAGTTCCCTCTTGGGAGTTTTATTGAAACTTTGGTTTATGATCTTGTGTTATTTAGTTTGAGGCTTTCTCCTTGGTTGCAAATTTGTTGGCATGTGTGGTGTAATGTGGAAATTGTAAACTGCCATATCCCAAGGGGTTCCCTGGCAGGTTGTATAGGGGAGTAGATGTGTTGGGGAATTATTCTGAAAAGGGTTGTGAATGGGACCGGTATGGGACGGTCATTAATCCATTCCTCCCTCATTCTATGATTATTCTTATCTATATGGAGGAGTCCTTAGAGAAGGGCCTCGAGTGGTATCCAAGAAATATCCATCCTTGTAAACCCTATTGTGTGAGCCTTGTGTTGTAAATTATGTGACTATATGGGGATAGGCGCACCCATTGGGAAGAGCATCCTTTACATGAGGACAGGCGCACCCAATTGGGAAGAGCATCCTTGCTATTGTTGTATGTACATGTGAAATTATAAATAAATGTGATGTGGCATGCCTATGAGCTATGTGAGAAAAATGGTAACATATGAAGCAAAGTTAATATGATTTGAGACATGGTATGAGTGCCATAATTACAAGGTAAAATGTTCTCTTAAGCATATATTTAGACAAAATGTGAAGCTAATAATTCTGAGACATGATTGGTCAATGAAACAAAAATATTTTCTAACATCATGAGTGATGTATATGTTATGATGCAAAGAAATTTTGGAGGTGTATAAAAGGATATGAATCCATTTAGATATATTTATGTGTAATTTAATTGAAGTTGATTACATTGTTAATCAATTGGAGCTACAAGGATTGTTGTTAGCATTGTTAAATTAATCGTATATCAAATAAATGTTCCATTATGAGAAATTTTGTTCTAAGCATTCAAATAATTATTCATGAAAGAGATTAGTCTCTAATGTGTGCTTATATATAAATGTTTTGATTCCTCCATCAAGAAAGTAAAAGTAATTAGTATGCTTGATAGGTTTATGTGTGTTGTCATATTGAGGTTATGTTTTCAAACCTTAATGACTTCCAGGAGGAAGTCTAAGCTAAGGGGGGGGAGATGTAAGGCCTCTCATTTCAAGTGACTAATACAACCTATATATTTATCCTAAATAGATGGTTAGATATATTACGAATGATATGATTTAGGCGATTGTCTAGTAATGACCTTATAGTTTATTTTTACTCTATGTTATATCATTGTTATTTTACTTAATGAAGATGTATGGGCATGCGAATTATGGTATGAGATTCAAACGTATAAGATGAATTTGAAATAAGATAATTGTTGTGTCGTATTGCATTGAAAGAGTAATTAGCTATGTAAATGGTTTGTGAATAAAGTTACAAAGATTTGGTTTGCAATTAATGTGGTTATTATTATATCTAACTGTGCTTAATTATGTTGTGCAGGAAATTAAGTGAGTCAATGCGGGATTAACGTTAAAGGAATCAAATATGCAAATAGGAGGTTGGATAAATATCAAAATCGTATCAGATACATCTTGGGAAGTTCTAAGTGTAGCCCTATTTGACTTGGAAGGGTTTGAGGTTTGATTATTGATTAGGTGATCATGTTGAGTAGAATCCAATTGTAGGTCATGTGATGAGAGTTTGGTTGGGGTTGGAACCCTTGGTCAAGATCAAAACTCGTATGGATTCTTTTGTGGGTTTAAAAAGGGATTATTGAGTCAATTTCCTTGGTTTTTGAACAAGAATAGACCCCTAGGACCTATACCTATGGGTTTGGAACCTTTTTGACATGTGAACTTGTCCTTAGAGTGTGAAAAGACCCCTCAAAAGTCCACATTCATGAATGTGGCGAACTCAAAAGTGTTGGGGCTTGTGAAAAGTGACTTGTCACTCTCAACTTCCCACTCCCCAAAAGATCTTGGAATTGGCACAAGACTCACACATGTGTGAGCACTTGGGGGAAAGAGTGTAGGTTTGGAATATTCCTATATATCTCAAGAAGATGGAAGATTTGGGCATTGCCCACTTCTCCTCTTGGAGAACTCTAATGGAGATGATGGAGAATGATCAAGATGGCTTGGCAGAGGAAAGAAGGTTCAAGGAGTTAGCCTCCTCATATAAAGAGATAAGTATTCTCTCCTATTTCCCTTTGTTATTGGTGGTAAGGATGTGAAATATGGAATGAATCATGGTGGAGAATGGAAGGTAGAAAACTTAGATACATCAAGTTGTGCTATGTTAGTTTTGACTTCTTTGTAAAAAAAAAAAAATGAGAAAAGACTCCATTTATCATCATGGAGCTAAGATAATTCCTTGCTCGGGGGTATGGCTAGAGCCTACGAGGCTCCATGACGCCATTATGGTAGGGTGGAGAGCAAGCCTTTATACAGTGGTTGGGTAGTCATCTAGTTCCTATGTATTGTTGTAATAATGATGGTTTTAAAAACAAAGAGTGGCAATTGTTGTAATAAGGGAAAGAAAATTCTCTTCTCGAAATTGCTTGTATTATGATACTTTACCTTGTAATATTCTTGAAAGAGATGTTGAAATCGTTTTTTTTTTGAGACATTTAATTTGTAAAGCATATATTGAAAAGTTGTTACTATATGGTTAGCAAAAATAAATAAATAAATAAATTTTTAAAAAAATGGTTATTTATGATTATAGAGACCTTTGATCATTGCGGTTACTAAATAGAATAAGTTAAACAACTTTCTGCTCATGATGGTAGCAAAAATAACAAAAGCTAAACAAATTTTAGTGCAAAGCTGTTTCAAAAATTAAAGAAGTTAGTTGTGGAAGGTTGCAAATAAGATATTACTCACCAACTAAATATTAGACAATGTAAGATTTTATAAAAGATTTAAATTTCCTAAATAATAGTAGATCCATGTCATTAAATCTAATCTGTGTACTTCATTTCATCAAAGGAACAAAACTACTCAGCCGAGAAGCAGTTCTAATAACATTAGCTTTTCTGCAAACCAAATCAAAATATGGTAACAAAATAAACTGGCACAGTAATCTGCCTCAGGGAGGTAAATATATATTTATCCTCCCGTATTCATCTAGCTGAGGAAAGTTAAGCAAAAGGGGTTCAGCTTCATTCTAACTCCTTCCTTGGATAAATATGTTCAAGTGTTCCTTGAATATATATATATATATATATATATATATATATAATAAAAGTAAGATGAAATCTATTCATTGCAGTAAACAGAAGTCCTGCAGTTAAATAAGTAAATCGATATGTTGTTCAAAAGAAAGCCAGGGGTAAATGAGATTGTTAAGAATTCTGTATCTGTATTGCAAAATTAATAGTATAACAAGAACAAATAAACCCGCACGACTCCAAAGCTGCAAATATGTGAGGAATAGCAATGCTGTGTAGAACATGAGTTAGTATAATTATTACCGAACTCTTAAAAAAAATTAAAAAAAAATAAAAAAACTTTGCGAGGAGTAATTGACTGTAGACAGGCTGAGTGGATCTGTGGTAGACAAATTCCACCATAGGTCCCGTGGAGAAAAGGTGGCATACAAGTAAGGGAATGCATTAGAAGACTTAGTTAAAAAAATAAATAAATAAACAAAAAAATATAATTTAAACAGAAGTAGATATGAGAGCAACATAAAATAAAGATCTCCACCTTACCTCTGGAAGAGATATAGAGGGAGTTGGGCTACCAAGCCCTTTGCTAAGTTTCACCAAAAGGAGGAGCTACAAATTAACGTAATGATCCAGAATTATTATAACCCCTGTGATAAAGATGTTTGCAATAGGAAGTTCAGTAGCTACTCCTATATTTAATGTGAGATTGGTTTAATGATCACTGTGAGATCGATTTTACTGTCACAACAGCAAAGGCTAAAAAATATTGGGACGATCATGCACAGTAGAAATTAGCGCCTCCTTTGGTTTTGAAAGAAGTTCCTAGGCTCATAGCCTTTTTGAGGTCCCATAGCTGCGTAGAGATTTCTCTTACAATTGTCACGCCTAGTCAATGAAGACAGTCAGAAGGATCTTCGGCGCCAACAAAAGCCACAGAGGAGTTTAATGCAAAATTGTTGGGGATCAACACCAGCAACTGTTTATTTAAACCCATACCCCAAGATGAGAATTATTTATTGCTGTGATAGCCAATAAAATCATGTCGACAGAGTTGCAGATGTCTCGAGAAACAACTAATATAAACATGGGCACTGTCATGTCCTAATATTATGATTAGCGTGTTTTCTTTATCAACCAAAGATGTATGTTGGGAGTATCGAGAAAATCCTCCAGCATTTTACAGAGAAAGAGTACAACTATTCATATCTTGTGCAGGACGTTGAGATGAGAGTAAACGATGGAGCTATCAAAAGTTGAAAAAGTGAAGTGAAAGAGAGCCTAAAACTCACTCCCAGATACCAGGCTCCTTCACAGTAAACTATTTAACAGCAATAGAGTATATTGAATACTCGCACTATGTATAGAAGGCTTCCTGCCTTGACTGATTTTGCCCATGCATAAAAAAAAAATGCACCACAGTGCATTTATTATATCTCTTTCCCTGGTCGTCCCTAGTCGTGGGAAGTCCCATCGATCTCAATAGCCCATTTGGTTCCTACGTTAGCACCCTCAGGATGATATTATTGGTTGGAATAACGAGATGTCAGTATGCTATTCTTTGGCCCGAATTTCCGCTATAGGATATTGTTCACTAGAAAGTAGGTTGCAGTATTCGTTTGTTCTCAGCCATGTCAGGGCCAGTCCACCAAGTAATAAGTAGTGGACAATGCTGTAAAGCAACGACCTTTATCTTAGATGCCACCGGATTTCTGATCTGACGAGGGGGCAACCATCCTCTTTCTCTTTATATAATTAGGTGATATAGTAACAGTATGCTATCAGCACATGAATAAAACGGTTGCTAGTGCTCAATGGCACAATGGGGTAGGCTTAGCACAGATTTCTAATATTAAATCCTTACTGATAGTAATAGGATATGACAGTTATTCTGGACGCTACAGTTAATATATTCTTATGAATTTAACATTAATGTTTACTATTCCCATTAACACATTTAATTCATTATTATTATTTTTAAATTGAGGACACTTTAATTCTGTAAGCGTACGAAGTTATATTATGCACTGTGACTAATTTTAATAGCAACTATCTTTCACGGGAAACATGGATATGAATAATTCCAAGCTTAGTATTGTAAGGCGGTTACATTATAAACAATGGATATAAAGATAAGTTTGAATAGTCCTCTATAAAAGAAAGAGAGAAAAATAAGAAAAGAGTCTTAAACTTCTTATTTACATGGATCACATATACATAGAGAAACTTTTCTTTATTTCTAGGTATTATTTTATTTTTGGTTGTGCTTATAAATATCTCTTTTAAATTAAGAAAGGTAGATTAAGATCTCTTTATTTGTATTTTATATGATATAAAATGTGAAGTTTAATTATATTATTTTTAGTGAATGAAATAAATATATAGATAAAAATAAAAGTAAAAATCTAGATTAATAATATATATTAGAATTTTGTTATAAGTTATTGCAATAAATAAGGTATTTATGTTTTTTTCTTTTATAAATATTTATTTATATGAGAATAAAAGATCAAATAAATTGGTATGTAAGTACATAATATTTACACATAATTGTATTTTGATCTTAATGGCATAAATTTAGAATTTAAAAGAAAGCAACTAAATAGATGGGTGTTGCTTATGTTTGAGTAACCATGCAGGACTCGAACCCTTACTATCCTCCTTAGGAAGGCAGTTGGGGTCCCCACTAACAACGAGATCAATGATTTGAAATTTAACTATCATTGATCTATATGCTCTTGCATTACACACTTCAATTAAAATATTAGGAAGGTTCATGATGTGACCTTGAAAAAGGAGTGCAAGGCGTGTCACTATATCAATTGAACATTATATAAACCAATTGTGTTAAAGATTCAAATTGCTAGGTTGCCATATACTCTCCCTTGAAAATTAACCTATCAACACGTTGTCAGATTGACCTGTTCAACCCTTTTAACCATAAAGGCGTTATTTAATTTAATGCTAGTCAGTTGAAGGTAAACCAATGTGTAGAATTAGAATATTAAGGATTTTCCTTGTTATGTGAAAATGATATACGTTCATGTCATTTCTTCTAGTGACTTTCCCACTCTCTGCTTTCGAGAGTGGTATCGGTGGGGGTGAGCATGTGTGATGATTATTTTTAAAATAAAAATAAATTATTAGTCATGTTTCTGCCTTAGTGCAAAGGATGGGCATTACACAAAGGGTGTGTCGTGCCAGTGCCACCAGTCACGTGAAATTTTTATAACAAGTCCACTGTAGTTTATAGGGGGATGGATACATGACTGATTCCTATAGTCTAAACATATATATATATATAACATACATACACACACACACATATATCATGTTGTACAATGATCTAGAAGCCCAACTTCTAGATATAGCAACTTCCAACAATCATGGACAATACTTCAAGTCTGCACAAGTATAGAATCAATAATGAAGAAATGAGGAGCACATTATAGAACATACACTGAATACCTACAAGACATTTTTTTTCAAAAGCACTTGGAGACCAAGTACCAAAGACATCATTTTAGTACATTAGTTCACTCTAACACACTTTTATACATAGAAACATAAGGATAACTCCATGTACTCATGGAACTTCTTCAACATATCAACTATACATGCTCAAGCAATTGTTGGAACACATACGAGAAATCGCACAAAAAAATAAACCTTCATGAAAGAGAGAAGCAAAAGTAGAAGCTATTTCACTAGGAATGAAAAAATAATGCATTGAGACGTGATAATACACAATGTACAAAGTGCCTTATAAATGAATGAAAAATGCAATAGGTGTGAAAAATACCCAGCATGGGAAAAAACTGCCTAGAGTTATTTACCCTAAGATAAACTTAATACACTAAGAACAATAAATATTATTTCTTACAATTTTCTTAATATCCTTGACATATACATTCAATAACTAGCTTCCTCTACACATATTTGACACCTATGACAACATTAACCAATTGAAATCTAAGACAACACCTTATACTTTCAAAAATATCCTTCTTTTTCATTGATGGAAACACATGATGTGGAAAACCATCAAAGGAAACACAACTCTAAACAACTTCTCCTGCAACTTTTATGAATGAATATAGTTTTTCACATGATACCTTTTCCCCCCTATGAAATTAATGACAAAGAAAAAAGATGTTTTGCATTATTCTCTCCTTTTGACATTGAGCCAAGATCTATACCAACACTAAATACTCCCCCTAAGGAGTACACCCAATCATTTACACAATGACAACACATGACACTACCTACTCCCCCTAAGAGGTAGCCACCAAACATCAATCTAGAAAGAAGATAGATCCATAGATCCACTACACTGACACATCTCCATATGCATCTAGTTCTAGAAAGGAGGTTCAATAACCCCCAAGTTGTCCTGGAAATACTCAAAAGTATCTTTACGAAGAGCCTTAGTAAATATGTTAGCAATCTGATTCTTTGTAGGTACAAAATCAAGCTTTACTTCATTCTTCATAACATTTTCTCTCAAAAAGTGATACCTAATTGATATATGCTTTGTCCTTGAGTGCATCACTAGGTTCTTTTCATAGAAAATAGAGATGGGATCATCATACATAACCTTGATATCCTTCAATGTTTGTCTCACCCACAAAACTTGTGTGCAACAAGATGCTGCATCAATATACTCAACCTCTACAGTGGATAAGTAAATTGAATCTTTCTTTTTACTTAACCATGACACAAATCTACATCCAAGAAATAATGCACCACCTCATGTATTTTTTCTATCATTAGCACAACCTATCTAATTTGTATATATATAAGCACTTAGTGTAAAGTTAGTATTACTAGGGCACCATAAGCCAGGATCCAAAGTGCCATTTAGATATTTGAATATCCTCTTGACAGCTACAACATGTGTTTCTTTAGGATCCTCTTGAAATCTATCCATGATACAAATTGCACACATGATATCTAGTCTAGTAGTAGTTAGATACATTAGTCCACCAACCATAGATTTGTAATTGCTATGATCATCCTTAGGTTTGGAACCATCCATCCCAAACTTCAACATTTCTTTTGCATACTTGGATTGTGAAATGAAAATCCCTTTGTTTGATTGATTTGTAGACCAAGGAATAAATTCATCTCACCAAACATAGACATCTAAAACTCTTTCTGCATTTCTTCAGCAAAAAGCTTACAGATAGTTTCATTTCCTCCAAAGATAATGTCATCCACATACAAAACTACTATCAAGATCTTGTCATCTTCAATTTTTAAATATAGATTGCTATCTATCATACATTTGTTGAATCAAATATCTATCCAACCTTGCATACCAAGCTCTAGGAGTTTGCTTCAATCCATATAAATCCTTTTTCAGTCTATAGACCATATCTAATTGATTTGACAACTAAAATCCCTCTGGTTGTTCCATGTAAACTTCTTCTTCTTCTAGCTCTACATTCATGAAAGTAGACTTCACATCCATCTGGTAAACCTTGAAGTCATAATAAGTAGAAAATGCCAAAAAAATTATGATAACTTTAATTCTAGCCACCAGAGAAAATATCTCCTGAAATTCTATTCCTTCCACTTGTGAGTAACCCTTAACCATAAGCCTTTCATTTTTTTTTATCACTTCTCCATTCTCATTCAATTTGTTTCTGAAAACCCACTTGCTTCCAATTATGTTTGTATTTGTTGATCTAGGAACCAATTCCCAATTTTGATTTTTCTTAGTTTGCATAAGTTCTTCTTTCATAGATTTCATCCCATATTCATCCTTACATGCCTCACTCACTATCTTAGGTTCACTTTAGAAAGTAAGCAATAATTTACTCAATTTCAATAGCTTTGCTTCTTGTCAATACACATTTTCTCTTGTCTCCATTGATCTGGTCTCTAGGATGATTCTCTTTCACATACTTAGGGGTTTTAGGAGCCTTTTTCAGAGCTACTTCTTCTTCATTCTACATTTCTTTTTCTTCAACCTTTTCTTCTTCTTCTCTATAATTAGGTTCACGTATGACACATATCCATCAAATTCAATAGAATTCTTCAATGATTCATCAACCTTGACATTTGTGCTTTCTACAACATTTCTCAACCTTTTATTATAACATTTGTATGGTTGGCTCCTTGCAGAGTATCCAAAGAAGTTACCCTCACCACATTTTGCATAAAACTTTCCTAAATTTTCTTCATCTCTCCTACTATAACATTTTCTTCCAAATACCTTGAAATACTTAACAATAGGAATATTTCCATACCATAGCTCATAGGGAGTCTTAGTGTTAGCATTTTCCTATTATAACATTTTCTTCCAAATACTTTGAAATACTTAACAGTAGGAATATTTCCATACCATAGCTCATAGGAAGTCTTAGTGTTAGCATTTTCCTAAACTTGATTGAGCACATAAACAACAGTTTCAATTACTTCTCTCCAATAGACTTCCAGTAGACCTACCTCTATTATCATTGTGCTAGCAACTTCTTGAATTGTCTTATTCTTCCTTTCAAAAACTCCATTCTACTAAGGAGCTCTAGGGGAAAACAATTTTCTTCTTATTCCATGAACTTCACAAAGCATGTTAAACTCATTAGAGGTGAATTCACCACCTCTTTCAGACCTCAAACATTATATTTTCAAATCTGTTTCATTTTAAACCATATATTTGAATGTCTTGAATTTTTAAAATGCATCAAATTTCTCTCTAAGAAAAGTAACCCATACCATTCTAGAATAATCATCAATCAAAATCATAAAATACCTTTCACTTTGTAGACTTCTTACCCTTGTAGGACCACAAATATTTGTATGAATCAATTCCAGCAATCTGGTAGTAGATTGTTCTTTTGTTCTGAAGGTGTTACTAGCATGCTTTCTAAATTGGCAATTCTTGTAGACAACATTAATTGGCTTTGTGATTCTTGGTAAATATTTCATAGCTTGTACTGCACTAATTCTCACCATGTTTTCAAAATTCATATGACACATCCTCTGGTTCCATAACCAACTAACATTAATCTGAGACACAAAGTAATGTCCATCAACACCTTTAAGTTGATAGATGTTTCCTTCAGTTCTCTTGCTAGTAGAAATCATAGTTCTAGACCCTTTTCTGATTTCTCATCTTTCATCCTTGAACACAAGATTATATCCCTTACTACATATTTTACCAACACTCAAGAGATTTTCCCAAACCCTTAACATAGTAGACATCATCAGTGTTGTTCTTTCCATCAAAACTAATTGAACCTATCTCACAAATCTTAGCATCAGAATCATCTCCAAACTTAACTAAGGCTCCATCATATTTTTCAAGTTTAACAAACTTACTTTTTTCACCAGTCATGTGATTCTAGTAGTAACTATCAACAACCCATTAGTTCTTCTCTTATTTAGCATGAAAAGAAGATACCTTGGTACCTTCAACTTTCTTTGGAGTACATTCTTCTACACATATTTTAGGAGTATATTCATCTTTTAGAGCCAAAAATAAGCATTCATTATCATCATAATCTCCATAATTAGACTCATCATCAGAAATTCTAGAATCTTCATTGACATAATATGCTCTTTTGATCATCTTTCCTTTATTTTCCTTTCCTTATCTATGTTTCCTTATTTTAGCTCTTTTTGGAAATCTTGAAGAATAATGACCTATATCACCACAACTAAAACATTTGAAAGGTAATTTACTATTGTACTACACTGTTCCCTTCATCATGCCTCTCATAAAGTTAGCTTCCACATCATCTAAATCTTCCTTGTTTGGTTCTACAATCTTTTCTAGTGTATTATCTTTAAAGGCAACTTCTACATTTGTGCTATATTTCAATCTCTTTTTCCTCATCTCAAAATAAGTTAGTGTACCAATCATCTGATCTATCAAATAATTATCAAGGTTTACAACTTCCTCAATAACAAAAAAAAATTCAATATAACAAGTAGGAAGAGATCTAAGAACTTTCTTTGCCACTTTATACTCTTTGACTTGTGGGCCAAGACCTCTCATTGCACTTACCAAATCATCAATTTTTTTCATGTATATTGCAATTGATTCATCTTTAGACATCTATAGGGCCTCAAAATTTTCCTTCAAGATCTGCAACCTTTCTTGTTTAACTTTTTCATATCCTTATGATGCAAAGCTAGAGGAAGGAAACAAACTCACACAATCTTATTTGACAAGTCACAAAACAATCTTGAACTTCCCTTCTTTTGACACATTTATTCAACTACATTTCCATCAAATTTCAACAAAGATCAACTAATACCATGTCACTTTTGCTAAAAGCATTAAATTTTGTCTTCAAAGGCATAACCAACCCAAACTAAAGCATATGAAACCTAATCTATGTCAAAGTAACAAACAAAGACTTTCACAATGTATGCCCTTTCATATACTATTAACTCTTTTTGACTATCCTAGAGTAAATCTATGGTATCCACAAGCCACCAAGAAACAAACTCTAATCCCAAGACACATATGATTCCTTCAACATGTGGAACAACTTAAAAATACCTAATTCAATATGTACAAACTCTTTCCAAACCCAGGTACTTAGTTAGGGTGTGATTCATTCATTACTCTTCCCTCTTCCTAGTAGGTCTGCCATAGGTCTGTCAGAGATTTTCTTCAAACACAGAACCTTATCCTTGACTATAAATAAATTTTAAGATGCCCTTTAATGTTCCTTAGAACATAACCAGAGTATACAATATGTTGTTTTTGAGAATATGGATCAAGCAAGACTATAGCACTGCTAATTAAGCCTAAATAGATCTCCTTCCATTAGGACCTTATTGGATTCCCAAACTCTACACTAAAAATCATTATTATAATTCTTCACACGCATGTATTTTAACCTATTTATGCTCAATAAACCTTTAGAGGTACATCCCAATGCTTATTTTATCAAACCCTAGGTTAGGTTTCTCTTAAATGCTCTGTTATAGACTGCATACTCAGAAATTACAGTCAAAACTTTAATCCACAACTCCTTAGATCTTTTAGCCTTGACTCAAACCATTTTAATATGAAAATACATCCTTAGAAGGATAATATCACCAAAAACTACAATATTTTACCAACAAATGAATGAGAAACATATTTTACTACCCCTATCATTACCCTAACGGGGGTTTTAGACTATCTTCACAAAAAATCAAATAACTTGCACAATACCTGATCAATCTGCATGAAAAATGAAGAATATGGAAGGTGACTAAAATCTCCACTATGTATAAACAATTAAACAAGATTTCCCATCTATACTGGGTCGTACATGGCCTAAGAACAAAGTTTTTTTGTAGAAAAATGAATAAAAAAAGAATTTCATTGAACTCTTCCTTTATTCAACCACCCTCAAAGTTTCAAAGGATACAAAAGCCTTTTTAAAGGAAATTCAACTAACTTTTCTAACTACCTCCTAACACCTAAAACCCTCTATGACCCTTCAACAACCTTTACATAATTATGCAACTTTATTAACAATTGTTGACAACTTTACATCGTGTTTACATTTTTGCACTTTTTGGGAGTTAATAAACATCAAATGTCCTCATCATGACCTCAAATATATGAAACATGAGTCTAATAACATGATTTACAAAGTAGGAACAATAACATTGAATCAAATTTCAAAGCATTACTTCATAGAGGCCTAATTTTGCCAAGGTGCTCCTGCACCAAACTCCCAGCCAAGAAAAGAATCCAGGTCCACTTGGATTGTTGTTGTCAACAGGTCTTCCATTCTCTATATGCTCTGCCTCAAATTGGAATTTATTTAAACCACCTTCATTTTCACCTTAGGTTTAAACTTGTCCATGCAATTCAACTGCATACCTTGCTCTCCCTCTAAAATCAGGTTCTTTATTCTTTGATGCTTCTCAATATCATGCTTCTCCTTTTGTCCTTTAACCTACAAGTTGTTTCTTGTTCACAAGATTAGTATAATAAAGAAATGAAACATGGTATTTATCATCATACCTCCATCATCCTTCAATTCCTTGTAGATCTCCAAGGCCAATTCATTCACAATATACTATTTATTCAATCTTGTAACTAATCCAAGGTCTTCAACATTTGAACTCAGGTCTTTGATCTATGCCTTTTCTTCATCTTCATGCTTGGAAACATCTAGAACAATTTTGCTTTCTTTATCAAAGAATTCTTCATGTGCATCTTCATATGCTTCTTCTTCCTCTTTCATCTTCTTGTGTCTTCTTCTTTTCACAATCTTCTTTATAGGCCAAACCATCTTCCTTTTCAATGTCAAATACCAACTTGTCTCTTGGTTCATCATCTGTTCTATCTTCATTATAGATTCTTGGAACTCTTTTTCCAATCTACTTAACTCTTTCTTTAACTCAAAAATTTCTCTATCCATCTTTGCTTGTCTCTTTCTCTTCTTTCTTTCTTCCTCTACTTGCAAATGCCTTCTCAAGTTCTCCATCTTTACAACTCTCTGTCTCACCTAGGTCATTTCCACTCTCCTAGTCTCTTGTACTTTCTCACTGCATCAACCTGTAAACAACCAACAAACCACACAACTACAAAACCACAATACCACAACTCACTAGCCCAAATCTTTCCCAGGATTTGATACCAAAACTGATGCAGAGTCAAAGGAAGTAAAAAAACTCACACAATCTCATTTGACAAGTCACAAAAAAATCTTGAACTTCCCTTCTTTTGATACAAGTATTCAACTATATTTCCATCAAACTTCAACAAAGATCAACTTCTTTCACTAAATACAGTGTCACTTTTGCTACAAGCATTAACTTTTATCTTCAGAGGCATAACCAACCCAAACCAAAGCATATGTCACCTAATCTAAGTCAAAATAACAAAGACTCTCACAATGTCTTCCCTTTCATGTACTATTAACTCTTTTTGACTCTCTTAGACTACATCTATGGTATCCACAAGTCACCAAGCACCAAACTCTGATCCCAAGACACATATGATTCCTTTAGCATTTGGAAAAAATTCAAAATACCTAATTCAATATGTACAAACTCTTTCCAAACCCAGGTACTTAGTTAGGGTGTGATTCATTCATTACTCTGCCCTCTTCCTAGTAGGTCTACCATAGGTCTCTCAAATATTTTCTTCAAACACAGACCCTTATCCTTTACTGTAAATAACTTTTAAGATGCCCCTTAATGTTCCTTAGAACATATCTAATGCTTATCACATGTTATTTTTGAGAGTATGGATCAAACAAGACTATAATGCTGCTAATTAGGCCTAAATGGGTCTCCTTCCATTAGGACCTTATTGGATGTCCAACCTCTACACCAAAAATCACTGTTATAATGATTCACACAGATGTACTTTGACCTATTTATGCTCAATAAACCTTTAGAGGGACATTCCCATGCTTATTTTATCAAATCCTAGGTTACGTTTCTCTTAAATGCTCTATTACAGTTTGTATACTAAAAAATTACAGTCAAAACTTTAATCCACAACTCCTAAGATCTTTTAGCCTTGACTCAAACCATTTGAATATGAAAATGCATCCTTAGAAGGCTAATATCACCAAAAACTAGAGGATTTTACCAACAAATGAATGAGAAACATAATTTACTACCCCTGTTGTTACCCTAATGAGGGTTCAGACTATCTTCACAAAAATTCAAATAACTTGCACAATACCTGATCAATCTACATGAAACAATAAGAATATGGAAGGTGACTAAAAGCTACACTTGGTACAACCAATTAAACAAGCTTTCCCATTTGTATTGGGTCGTACATGGCCTGAGAATAGAGATTTTTCTATAGAAAAATGGATAAAACAAAGAGTTTCATTGAACTCTTCATTTATTCAACCACCCTCGAAGTTTCAAAGGATAACAAAGCATTTTTAAATGAAATGTAACTAACATGTAGACTTATAACTACCTCCAAATGCCTAAAACCACCTACGACCCTTCAACAACCTTTACATAATTATGCAACTTTGTTAACAATTGTTGACAACTTTATATCTTGTTTACATTTTTGCACTTTTTGGGACTTAGTAAACATCAAATGACCTCATCATGACCTCAAATATATGAAACATGAATCTAATAACATGATTTACAAAGTAGGAGCAATAAAATTGAATCAAATTTTAATGCATTGCTTCATAGAGGCCTAATTTTGCCAAGGTGCTCCTGCACCACCTTCATAGATGCTTCCTAGCTTATCCCAAACTTCTTTAGTAGTCTTCAAACTCATAACTTTAACTAATTCAGTTTTTGAAAGGCCATTCATAATAAGAAATATTTTCTTAGAATTTTCCTCATGTGCCATGATATTTTCAATTGTACTTGGACCATTTTGAGATAGGAACACATGCAATATTATTTACTTTTTCAACTTCAAATCCATGTGATGCTAGACAACCTTGCATTTGTGTTTTCTAGAATGCATAGTGAAATATAAAGTGATCTTGCTTTCCATCCCAAATATACCTTAAGTGGTTAAAATATTTTTCCAATGAACCTTACTCTAATACCAATTTGTTAAACAAGAAAAGTGAAGGGGGTGGTGAATCAGTTGTAGAAATTTTGACCTTTAAAAACCTCAATAAAAGTTAGATCTACAAGAATTCACAAATATTTTACTTTGCTAATGTTCTTAATGATTAAATGCAAAAACAAAAACTGAAATTAGTAAACCATGCACATAATAAAACTAGATTTACATGGAAAACCTAATGAGGGAAAAACCATGATGAGAATTAGCTTACAACATAAAGAATTCCAAAACCGAATACAAAGGCTCAATTCTAGAGAGGCTAAATACTAGAATAGGATGCATTGACCAAAAGGGCTCACTACCAGGGCTCACTACCATAGAAAGAAAACAAGAATATAGTAGAAGAATGTTACAGACAGAAACTGGTGCAGGAGCACCAAGGCTAACAATTGCAACATGGGGGGTCAAGGGTTAGGAGTCATGAGGGTTTGTGTTAATTTTTTGTTTCATAAGGTCTTGAAAGACCATTTTTTTTAATGTAATCAAGTGTGTTGGAGGTCATATAGGGTCATTTGGTTGTAAAAGGAGCAAAATGTCAAAATTGCAAAAAAGTTGCCAAGTTGCAAAATATGTTGAAATGTGAAGTGTAAATAAAATTTCATGATTAAAAATGAGGTCTAGGAGGGTGTAATGTTGTAAGGTCATGTTTTGAACTCTAATAAGGTCTAAGAGACCATATAATATGTATTTGAAGTTGTTTGGTGTCTTATAAGGCCAATTAGGTGAAGTTTTGTAGTAACATTTGCAATTAGAATGTAGTTTAGGGGTTAATATTTAAAAAGTGGTTGAAGGAAGTTAGGTACACTGGGGAAGTTGATTCTGAGGAAAACAATAAAAATATTATGTAAAAGCTCGAATGGAGTTTGATCGAGAAAACTGGGAATCATATTCAATAAGAATTCTACCTAATTTAAGTGACTTTTATGTGTTTATTGTGCTTTTCTTCTCTATACGGACCCATACAGGTCTCCCATGGTCTGAATTCTCTTTTGCATATGGATTAAGGTGTTCACTTTCAATTTCTTTTGGTTTGAAGGGTTAATTCATTGAAGGTTGTGAGAAAACTCAGAATATAGTGACTGCCCTATTTTGACTATGTAAGGGTTTGAGGGCCTTAATGTAGTGATTTTCACCAAACCACACACTATAATGGATATATGACTTGGTGGATTGGTGTGTAATATATTAGGGTAGGTGTTAAAATTCATTTAGGAGTTTGGAGGAGCATAAATTTGGTCGGTGGAATGATGCACCATATTGGGTAGTAACATTTTGTGTGGAAAAAGAGCAACCTAGGTAGGGTTTTGATAAAATAATGAGAGTTTTGGCTTCACTAGTATTTTTTGGGCTTGGTAAGATGTTTAGAGTGTTGGGTTGATTGGGAGAGGAGTAGAGTTGTGGTTTCCAGAAAAAAAACCCTTGATTTTTGCATGTTCAATGAGGGTTTTTGAATTTGAAGCTTAGTTGAGCACTTGGGGGTCTAAAAACTAGAAAATCACTAGTTTTGAAACTTGAATTAAGACTTTTTTTGGGTTAGATGATTTGGTATAGAGATTGAAGGGTATATCCTTTGTAAAAATGGCCTAATTAGGGGCCTACAACTATGGAAAAGCCAAATTTACAGCACATATTCCAAACGAAGCCTAGCTAAGTTTTGAGTATATTGTGTAAATTGAAAATGGGTGTCTAAATACATATTTAGTTTTCTAAGTGTCTTGGAGAAGTTTGGTTAAAAGACTCAAAAGCACAACTTCCATTACTACAAGGGAAACTTGTGTAAATGAGGGTGAATATGAGAAGTTCAATGAACCTCCCTTTGCAATTGTGCAAAGTGGATTTATTTGTCATTCTATGTAGGTTGATAACCTTTGAAGAGGTCTTGTGGGGTTTGATGGTCTTTTGAAAGTTTGGGTGGGTTTGGGTTCCCTGAGTCTACATCATAATGGTATCAGAGCGAGGAAGTAGATCTCTTGAAGATTCAAGAAGAAGCATTTGAAGGTGAAAAGACAACATGGCTACGAGAGGTCTAAAAGAGAAGGAGATATAGATGAGGAATGCAGTTTTCAAGACCAGGTGCAAGTGCAAAGGTAAGGTATGCAAGGTTATGGTTGATTCAAGTAGTTTGGATAACTTGGTAGCACTTGAAATGGTTGAAAATTTTAACTTAGAAGTATTTCCACATGATTCACCCTATTATGTTTCATTGATGAATGTTGAGAACAAATTTTTGGTTAAAGAGAAGTCATGGGTTGAATTTCAAATAGGCGGATATAAGGACAAAATATTGTGTGATAATGTACCATTGAGGTCTTGTTGTCTAATGTTTGGGAAACCATGGTGTTGGGAAAGATTTTTTGTGTACTATGGCAGGGATAATAGTTACTAGATTAAAAAGGATGAGAGGATTTATGATTTGACTTCATTGGTGGAAGAAGACTATGGACAAGACAAGAAAACAAGGGTGATGTTGTAGGAAAGACAAAAGTTCCTGGGATATAAAGGAGACAAAGACAAGGAAGAGGCAACCATTTTCTGTGGAGAGGTCATTGAGACATTAAGGGTAGTAGCAGATTCAAAATTGAAAAGTGCAAAGGATGGTGAGAAAGAAGAGGTCAGGAATGACAAGATCTTGAAAGAGTAGGTTAAGCATGAATTTTGTGTTGAAGATATGGAATAGGTGAGAGTTTTTTCAATGAGGAATGATAGTGTTCTAGGGCAGGAAACCATGAAGAATGTAGAGGTAAATGAGATTAAGGTAGAGTGTTGTGAAAAGAAGATGCTTGGGACAAAGATCCTCAAGAGAAGAGATGAGGTTATGAATAGTGAAGAAGAGTTGCAAGAACACAAGCTATTTAGGCATGATGAAAACACAAGGGAAGAGGTGAGTTATCCACTTAATGGGAAAGAAAGTGAAAAGAAGTAGGTATATGGAGATGTGATTGATAGACCTATGCATAAAGAGGTCTTAAAAATTAAGGTAAAGGTAGAGGATGAAAACAAAGGAACAAGTCTTGACAGACTTGCAAATGATGAGAAGATTATGATAGGGATAGTTTGGTGTCCTGTGAAGTTGATTGCAGACAAAAGCCAGTCTAATACTAGAAATATAGAGAGTATGGACATTGGAAATATAGTGGTAAAGGTGGACAGTGAGGTGAAGGTAAATGAGAAAGAATCCCAAGGGGTATGGCAAGTGATGGAGAGTAGATTGGTTGAGGTAAGCCAATGTAAAAGCATGATGCTAGGAGGAGGTGAAGAATAGTTAAGTTGTGTATCTAAGGCTAGTAGGATAGAGGTCCTTAAGGAAGAACATAGAAGGAAAAGTATGGACGGTCAAGAGGATGACTTGCATAGCCCAATAATCAGTCAAGAATGTAATGAATTTGAGAGGACAGTGCAGGTTAAGAACATAGTGATGAAGGAAGATAAAGGTCTGATGCAAGGCCTTAACACGGATAACAAGTTTATGACAAACAAAGACATGACAGTTAGCTAGTTAGAATTGCAAGAAACAGTGAATGGAAATGTGAAAAGCACAGTGAAAGGGTATGAAGAAGATTTTCACCATGAAGTGTGAAGTAAATAGGATAAAGAGTTTTTCAGGGGTCTCTATGAGGACAGGGACTAAGGGTGCAAGGAAGTTAGAGTTAGGCCATGAGAAGGCTAAAGTGTCTATGAAGTCTCCACTTGAGATGGAGAGAAGAGGAAGGACTGAGGTAGGGGCAAAGAGTTATCCTTGGTTAATGAAACTTCTTGTTAAGAAGTTGTGTGCCATTATGACAGTGGTACCAGGCATGGTAGGTCTAAAGAGGAAGGTCAAGAGGCAAAAGAGAAAGGAAGTCATTTGTTGCTTCCTAGTTGTGTTGATACTATTGATGGAGGTCAAGCCAAGGGTAAAGATGGAGGAGGAAAGTCATATGATGAGTTGGTTTGCAATGAAAGAAGTTGAAGAAAAGAGAAAGGGTAGATGGATGAAGGACAATCAGAACCTAGAAGTATAGATACAAGTTGATAGAGCAGACATGAAGGGTCAAAGTGACAAAGCAAGCATGGAATTTCAAGAGGAGGACAAGTATAAGCCCAAGGTGAAGATTAGACCATTGCAAGAACAAAGAGGATTATCTAATCATTGTTTTTTCTTAGGTATAGAAGTTTAAAAGGGACTTGGAAAGATTTTATGGTCATGTGTATGGTGCAGGAGCTCTAAGGCTAACAATTGCAATGGGTCAAGAGTTAGGAGTCATGAGGTTTTTTGTTATTTTTGTGTTTCATAAGGTCTTGAAAGACAATTTTTTTAATCTAATCAAGTGTGTTGGAGGTCATATAGGGTCATTTGGTTGTAAAAGGAGCAAAATGTCAAAATTGCCAAAAAATTGCCAAGTTGCAAAATATGTTGAAATGTGAAGTGTAAATAAAATATCATGATAACAAATGAGGTATAGGAAGGTGTAGTTTTGTAAGGTCATGTTTTGAACTCTAATAAGGTCTAAGAGACCATATAATATGTATTTGAATTTGTTTGGTGTCTTAGGAGGTCAATTAGGTGAAGTTTTGTAGTAACATTTGCAATTAGAATGTAGTTTAGGGGTTGTTAATATTTAAAAAGTGGTTGAAGGTAGTTAGGTACGTTGGGGAAGTTGAGTCTAAGGAAAACAATACAAATAATTCAATAATTGGGAATCATATTCAATAATAATTCTACCTAATTTAAGTGAATTTTCTGTGTTTACTATGCTTTTCTTCTCTATACAGACCCATACAAGTCTCCCATGGTTCGAATTCTCTTTTGCATATGGATTAAGGTGTTCAATTGCAATTTCTTTTGGTTAATGGTTAATTTGTTGAAGGTTGTGAGAAAGCTTAGAATATAGTGACTGCCCTATTTTGATTGTGTAAGGGTTTGAGGGCCTTAATGTAGTGATTTCCACCAATCCACCCACTATAATGGATTAACTTAGTGGATTGGTGTGTAATATATTAGGATATGTGTTAAATTAATTTAGGAGTTTGGAGGAGCATAAAGTTGGTCGGTGGAATGATGCACCTGGCTGGGTAGTAACATTTTGTGTGGAAAAAGAGCAACCCTAGTAGGGTTTTGATAAATTAATGAGATTTTTGGCTTCACTAGTGTTTGTTGGTCTTGGGAAGATGTTTTGAAAGATATTTGGAGTGTTGGGTTGATTGGGAGAGGATTGGAGTTGTGGTTTCCAAAAAAAACCCTTGATTTTGCATGTTCAATGAGAGTTTTTGAATTTGAAGCTTAGTTGAGCACTTGGGGGTCTGAAACCTAGAAAATCCCTAGTTTTGAAACTTGAATTAAGACTATTTTTGTGTTAGAGGGTCTGGTATAATATTCAATGGTAGCTCCTTTGTAAAAATGGCCTAATTAGGGGCCTAAAACTGTGGAAAATCCAAATTTAGAGCACATGTTCCAAAGGAAGCCCAGCCAAGTTTTGAGTATGTTTTGTAAATAAAAAATGGATGTCTAAATCCATATTTAGTTTTCCAAGTGTCTTGGAGAAGTTTGGTCAAAAGACTCAAAAGTTCATCTTCCATTGCTACAAGGAAAACTTGTGTAAATGAGGGTGAATATGAGAAGTTCAATGAACCTCCCTTTGTAATTGTGCAAAGTGGATTTATTTGTCATTGTATGTAGGTTGATAACCTTTAAAGGGGTCTTGTGGGGTTTGATGCTCTTTTGAAAGTTTGAGTGGGTTTGGGTTCCTTGAGTCTACATCAAAAACATTTCTTAATGCAACAAGGATTCCGCCACAATTTCCCACACACTTTCATAGTCTCATAGGGAGCTGCCATAATAATGGGTTAAAAATTTTGGGACATCCTAATTTTTTCCTGAAATCACATATTTTTAGAAAATACAACGATTTAAGACTTTAAAGGTTCCATTTAAATTATTTTAATTAAATAGGGATTGATCAAACCCCCTTAGATCAAACCTTGTTAGATTTAAACCATACCTATAATTGAGTCTCCTCTACACCTATCAAAATGTTGATAAAAAACCACTTTTGATTTACCTTTTGGGTGATCAAATGAATTCATTTAAAATTTATATTTTGTAAGCATGTAGCCCTTATTATAAGCTTCCCAAAAAGTATAATTTTAATTATGTTTAATTTGATTATTATATTTATGTTTTTATTTCTTGTGAATGTAGGATTTTTAATGAACATTAAGTTTTTAGTTTCACACATACGAAAAAATAGGAAAATAGAGAAAAAAATTCTAAAAAATCCATGTGCACTAGGTATTCATGTCCTTATTCCAACAAAAAAAAGAATAAGTTAATTGAAATTAATACAAAAAAAGTTATGTTGGCTGAAATACACCTCTGTCCCAATTATAATTACTCTGACTTGGAAAATTAATTAAAAAAAATTATGTAACAAAAAATTATGAAAAAAATCCATGCACTAGACATTGGTGTGAAAAATCCATATTTTAAAAACTAGAATTGTATCATGTCTATAAAAAAAGTTATGCGGTCCGAAGTAAACATCATTTTAAAAAAATGCTAATTAGTAGAAAAAATAAGTTATTAAAAATTACATTAAATGATTCACAATTTTATTTTTATTTTTATTTTTTAAATATAATTAGAATCTACACAAAATATCTAACAAATAACTAGTTTGATTCATCTTCAAATTCTTAATGGTTTAGCTGCTATAGGTGTAAGAAAGTGAATTTATCTGGTGAAAAATCTTGATTTTAATGTCAAGTTTGGCCAAAAATTGTAACCCATTATTGTGGGATCACCCCACATGAAAATATTAGATGCCTTTAGATTCACTTCTCATTACACTTCACTAGTGATAATATTTCATCTATCTTGTTTTTAATCCTTTCATACACCCTCTTGCATCAACACCATACATTTTTATGTCAACCTATTATTCAAAAACTTTCTCCAATTTTGGTCTCTAGTCGTTATACATTCAAATATGAAAATTTTCAACACCCAAACATTCCCATAATGGATAGGAACTCAAGGAAACCTACATACATCCTTAATTAGGACCCAAATAGATCCCAATACCCTTCAACATGCTTCTACAAGCCTCACATGTGTTAAACACAAGGCCGGCCAACACCCTTGCAAAAAACCATAGACATTAAGCACATGCTTCCTTACATCAAGATGAAAGTTTCAAACAACATAATTCACTTGAAATCAATCAAGAATGAAACAAGAACTACTTAATATTCATCAACCACTTGAACCAAGCTTTGCATCAACAACTACTTCAATTCAAGACAACTGATAACCCTTGTTTGCATACTAATAAATGAAACTTACACTATATTGCACCAAATCAAGTAAAAATTTGAACACAAAAAGATAAATGCATTATAAAAAAAATTCCAAATCTACACAACCTGAATCCAAATAGCAAAATAAATGTGGAGCAAATACATTTCTCCCATACCACAAAAAACCTTATTGAACAACTGGTTCACACAAGTTGGTGAAAATATTTGGCATTGTACAATGATCTAGAATCCCAAATTCTGGATATAACAACTTCCAAAAATTGTGAACAACGCCACAAATCTATGAAATGATAGAGTCAACACATAAGAAATGTAGAGCACATCATGGATCATACACTAAATACCTACAAGACACTGTTTTCTCTATTTTATCATTTATTCTCAATTTCACTTGGAGACCAAGTACTAGAGGCATCATTTCAGCACATTAGTTCACTCTAACACAATTTTAGACATAGAAACATAAGGATAACTCCATGTACTCATGGAACTTTTTCAACATCTCAACTATACATGCACAAACAAAAAAAATTCTTTATTACAATTTTCTCAATATCCTTGGCATATACATTCAATAACCAACTTCCTCTACACATAGTTCATACCAATGAGAACACCAACCATTTGACTTCAATAACAACACGTTATACTTTCAACAATATTACTATGATAACATAAGGAATAATCTAAGTTATCGTGTGAATATCTAAAGACTCTTTTATCTGCATCCCAATGAACTCTACCTAGATTATACATATATCTGGAAAGAACTCCCACTACTTGGGAAATGTATGATCTAGTACAATCCATAGCATACAAAAAACTTTGAGTTGTACTCTAATAATGCACTCTACTCATGTCTTCCATCTCTAATGGGGATGTTGGATAGTTTGGAATAGATAACTTTGCTCTATCTGAAATAGGAACACACAATGGTCTACAATCTTGCATATCAAACATCTGTGCTCTATCTGAAATAGGAACACACAATGGTCTACAATATTGCATATCAAACATCTGCAAAATTGAGTTGACATACTTACTTTGGCCAAGCCATAGCTTTCTGTTCACTCTTTCTCTTTTAATTTCCATGTCAAGAATGTGTTTATCTACACCAAGATATTTCATTTCAAATTTAGCATCAAGTTGAGATTTCAATTCTAAAATCACACCTTTCCCTCTACCAATAAATAACATATCATCAACATATAATGTAATAAATAGGAAATGATCACCATAAGTTTTATAATAAACACAATGATCTGATTTAGAATGCTCAAATCCAAAACTCAACACATATGTATCAAATTTCTTGTACCACATCCTAAGACTTTGTTTTAAGCCATACATATATTTCTTCAATTTGAAAACCAAATTACTTTTACTTTTCACCATGTAGTGCTCTAGTTGTGTCATATAAATATCCTCCTCCAAGTCACCATGAAGGAAAGTAGTTGTCACATCTAGTTTCTCAACCTCTAAATCATAAGTAGTATCAATAGAAAGAAAAAATCTAATGGATGTGATTTTTCCAATAGGAGAAAAATTTTCTCCATAATCAACACCCTCAACTTGAGAGGAACCTTTTGCAACCAACATTGCTTTGTACTTCTCATACCTCCATCTAAACCGATCCTTTTCTTGAGTACTGATTTACAACCGACAGGTTTTCTCCCTTCAAGCAATGGTACATGATCCCATGTATCATTCTCTTTTAAAGCTTTCATTTTTCATCCATAACAATCTTCTAGGATTCTACATCATTCATACCTAATGCCTCTTCTACCAATATTGGTTCATCCATGTTAGTATTGAAAGAAAAAATGCATCTCCAATCATCAAGTGAATACCTTTCAAGTGGCTACCTATGCCTTGTAGACCTACGAACAAGCTGAGTTGGAGGTTCTTCCTCCTCTTCTAAAGATTCTGAGTTGGACTACCTCTCCTCAACTTCTTTTCTATCCATGGGCCTCAATTCAACTTTCTCAAGTGTATAAGGAAATTGAATCACATCTTACTATTTACTTTGTTTTGGTTTCAATGTAATAGAAGAAGGCTTTGTTTATCTAAAAATAACACTTCTACTATGTATTTTCTTTTGTGCGACAAGATCCCAAAACTTGTATCTTTTCACACCATAACTCTATCTGATAAAGATACATTTCATGACCTTGTCCTCCAATTTTTTTCACTTCTCCTTTGGCCTCACAACCAAAAACTCTAAGGTTTCTTAATAATGGCTTGTGGCCCAACCATGCTTCTATAGGTGTCTTATCAAAAAGAGTTGATGTAGGAGATCTATTAATTAGGTAACAAGTCGTGGCAACAACTTCATCCCAAAACCTTTTGTTTGAGACCAACACCACTCAACATACTCCTAGTCCTCTCCATTAGTGTCTTATTCATTCTTTCTACAAATCCATTTTGTTGTTGAGAATACGGAGTTGTATTCTATCTATGAATACCACAATATTTATAGAATCTATCAAAATAATTAGATAAAGTTTCACTGCCATTATTAGTCCTTAAATATTTTATTTTCTTTCTAGTTTGGAACTCAATCATTGTTTAAATAAAAAATTTAAATTGACTGAAAAAATTGGATTTACTCTTTCAAAAGTATACTCATGTACTTCTACTATACTAATCAATAAATGACACATAATACTTGGATTTACCAACTAAAGGAACATCTATAGGACCAAACACATAAGAATGGATAAGATCCAATACACCAAAAGATTTATGAGAACTCGAGAAAAAATGAGCATGGTTTTTTTTCATAAATGAAATTCTCATAGAAATCAAGTTCAAGATTACAATAATACAAACCTTCAACAAGGTTTTAATTTTTCAAGGTCCTTAGACCTTTTTCTCCAATGAGGCCAATTATCTAGTTCCATAATATAGTTTTCTTTGCAAGTAACCTTGATTTAGAAGAAAGAGCACCCTTGGATACCCAAAATCCATGACCATCTATTGAAGGTGAAACCATCAATTTTTCCATAGACTTTATTTTGACAGAAGTACTATTACACTCAATAGTGAATGCATCAAGCTTATACAATGTTCCATATTTGACACCTCTAGAAAGCACGATAGGACCTCTTACCATCTTCCATCTTGCATCAAAAAATACTACCTGCACACCTACATCTATTAGTTTTCACACAGACAACAAATTCCATGCTATTAAACCAGGGATATGCAACACACAATTAATCACTTTTTATTCTACCATTGGGAAACCTAATTTTAACTTTACCGTAGCCAATAATATTTAAATAAGAATCATCACCCAAGTACACCTTACCTCCATCAAATTTTTCATATTCAAAAAACTAATCTCTTTAAAAGTCATATGGAGAGATGCATTTGAGTCAATTAACCATGCATCATTACCTACACGATTTTCTAATGCTATAATGAATGCATCATCGATCTTCCTTCTTAGAATCAAAATAAAAATAAAAAATTCTTCTTTTTCTTATTATTTTCTTCTTTGCAGTCCTTACAAACATGTCCAGGGTTACCATAGCTCCAAAAAAAAACTTTGGACTTTCTAGGAGACTTAGATCTACCCTTGGACTTGGATTTGTCATGCTTCTTATTGTTCTTTCCTTTTTCTTTAGGACTCCCATGAACATTCTAGGCTTCCTTAGCACTGATACCTTCCTCATCTCTTTAGAAAGAAAATAACCCATGATATCTTCAATTTTCAATATAATATAAGTACTCCCAATAGTCATAATAATAGAATCCCACAAATCAAGAAAAGAACAAAGAAAGAACTAAAATTTCTCTTCCTCATCCATTTTGACACCAACTGAAGTTAATTGGTCCACCAACATATTTAATTCTTATAGGTGGTATGTGATTCATCCACCCTCATCCATTCTTACATAATACAACTTCTTCCTCAAGAAAATATTATTCACTAAATATTTGTCTTGATATATCTCACTGAGCTTCTTCCATATTTTTTATGTAGAGGTCTCTTCATGGAAATTGATTAAAATAGATTCTACGAAGAATAATCTGATTAGACCCTTGTCTTAGCAATCCATAACATCATATTGAGTAGCTTGAGTAGGATTTGCAAGCCTTGAAACATTCTCATCAATAGAATCCCATGTATCTCAATCTATAAAAAAATCTGCCATATTCAGTTTCCACATTTCAAAATTATTTCTAGAAAATTTATCCACCTCTATTTTCCTTGATGAGCTTGCCATCTAAAAAATTCTTGCAACAAGATCACAAAGCTTCTTCTGCATAAGCTCCCACTTAAATATGGATCAGTTCAAAAAGCCCAATATACCACAACTGAAACCTAAGGTGATCAGGCTTTGATACCAGTTGTAATGAAGCTAAAGTAGTAGAACAACTTCCTACAGTAATGTTGAGAGGATAATAATGCAAAAAAATTATATATATTTAACAATACTGAAACTTAAACAAAAATCAACATATATATCATGCATACCACAACACAATGATTTACATGGGGAAAAAAAATTTGGGAGAAAAATTCCACACTCCAAAAGTTACCCAATACATTATTTAGAAATCAAAAAGATTAAAATGTACTCGGGTATGTACAGGATCATGATGGAGAAAACAGGCCCTTAAGTGGCAAAAAATTCAGAAAAATTAGAATTAGGCAACTTGACATAAAAATTTGAATAACTTATCTATATTATTTCAAAAATATGTAAGAATAGAATCTATAGAAAATTGAATTTATTTTCTAAACTACTAAGTTTTTTTTTAAATCTATTTAGTGAAAATTTGAAATTTCAATGTAGTAGTACTTAAATTTTAGGGAAAAATAAAAGTAGGTTAATGTGACCACCCTAACCACAATAAAATGATAATATTTTTTTATACAATTTTAGATATAAGTAGAGGACTCATGTACGGATGTGATGCATATTTTTTTGTAATTTTTTTCCTAGTAAATAATTAATTATGATTTTTTTATTACAAGTTTTTAAAAATATAATAAATTGTATGTCTGACCACCTTAACTTGGTAAAAAATTCATGAAATTCAATTATTTTTTTTAAATCCTATAGTATGTGAAGCATATAATTTGATGCATGTTTTAGATTCAAAAAATGTGATACTTGTTTAAAAGCTATAGATGTTTCTCAATCAGCCTATCAATCAGGACTTTAGTAAGTAATTCAAATAGAAAATGAATAATAATTATTTATTAAATTCAAAGTAAAACATAATTTATATTGGTGGAAATTGAGAATCTCCTTTAAAAACCCTTTTCTTTTCATCAATTTTGGGTAAAAAAAAAGTCGTCAGCCACATACCTTACAATACCCATCATATCACCACTTTTTGGCCCATCATGATCTTGCACATACCCACTCATAGAGAAAGCTTATCACAAGAGTATCTCCAACTAGAGATCTAGAGGCAACACAACAACTATCTGACTCTTAGAATACATCACAATACATAGTCATAATAAAATTCCCTCATAAAATAGGGTTTCATTCTAGGAAAAATCAAGCTAATAAAATATCAACTATCAAATATAAGACCTAATAATGAACAATATAGATTTACAATAATAAAATATAAATATTTTTTTCCTTTTGAGGGCGCTACCCCTGAGCCCTCACTAGGTTGCATTTCCCCTAGACCCCAGCCAAGGTGATGATTCCCTTGAACCCCTCATAGGGAAGACCCCCCTTTCAACCCCCCATCGTCATTAGATGAACAATACCTTACATGTCAATAGTGACTTATTTAATTGCAAGGTTGAGACACATTTTCCCAGCATTTATTTCTTGATTTATCTTATTTTCCTATTCAATATTCCTCAAGGATATCTCAAAGTTATTAGAGGAGCATGACTAGGGAAAAGGCATTTCTTTTGTGTGTTGTGTTTTTGGAATATCTTTAAGCATTGCTATGATAAGTATGGTCCTTGTGTGTATGGGACTAGATTCTAGCATTGACAAATTTCCCTATGTATATAAGCTCATTTAAATTCCTTTATACATTTAGTTTATCATGTTTTGAAACTATGTTCCCTTATATATTTTAATAAGATTCCATCATGTCTAGTATGTTTAAGGACAAAACTTATTTATTGTGTCTTATTCTAGGTAAAGGATATTGAAGTCACCAAGGTTTGTCTAAATTTGGTGTACATATTGTTATGCCTTGCATACACGCCCCAAATTTTGCTTGGAAAAGTTGGGGACCCCCTCCTCTTTTCTTCTTTTTGTTTTCTTTTGCTCTGTCGGAGGCGGTTCCAAAACCAAATCTAAATACAGAACTCTTTCAAGGTTTCTAGTTTGGATATAGTTCTAACTCCAACTCTGCCTTCTCTATTGTTTCTCCTTTGTTCTGTTGGTTGTTTTCAAAAAACTTTTGGGTTGGCCCATCCTCTTGTTTGTTGGTCATTTCCTTGTGTTTTGTTTGTTTGCTCACGCGGAAGTAGAACAAGGATTGGAACGAAAGTATGAAATTTCAAAGTTTCCATTTTATGTTCCTATCCTGACTTCAACTCCGCTCGTTTCCCTTCTCCTTGTTTTCTTTGTTCCTTTGGGTCGGGTCTAGTGTTTGCTTTAGTCCCACTTCCCTTGTGCTAGTGTGTTTTGTTCTTTGCTTTTTGGTCGGGACTAGATCCAGACCTGGAATCTAATTCAAACTTTGTGAAGTTCCATTTCAGTTTTTGTCTCCGCCCCATCCTCTTGTGTCGTGTTTTGGTCGTTGTCCCTTTGTCAGAACCGGATCCGGAGTGGAAGTTTAATTTGGGAACTAACAATTAGTTTTGATCCAGTTCCCTTTCCAGTCTTGCTTATGGCCCTGTTTTGGTTCTTATCTAGTTCTGATTCTGGTCCCGTGCTTCCCTCAATTCTTTTTGAAGCCCAGACCATATATGAAACTGCACTAAATGAAAATGTGTCTCATTCTCATTTCGTTCCACCCCCATAACCTTTACGAAATCGGACCCGAGTAGGATTCTGAACCGGACATAGGAGCTGTCTATGTTCTGACTTTGTTCCCATCTCTTCAAGGCTAAGGTTCTGAGTCAAATGCAATTCCACTCCTACTTCGGCATGCAAAGGAAAATGAAAGGTGGAGCATTTATTTCATCTCCACACAAGAATGTTCCTACCTCCCGCACTCATTCAAACCCGGCTCCGCACTAAACTTGCACCAGAAATTAAACATTCCTAGTTTGTGGATGGTCCTAATTTCAATCAAAAATGGCTCCCATTCCGCACGCTATTTGATGGGGATGCCCTGAGGAGATAATGTCTCGTCGAAGGCAATGAGTGCAAGCCAAAATGGATACCAAGCATATCCAGATCCGCGTCAGGGGAAGAATGGAAAAAAAAATGAAAGCACAACCAATGCATCGAACTATTTGACAAAATGTAAACTACAAAGTTATTGTACATGGTTGGGTGTGCATGCATGCAAAATGATGAAATAGAGACAGGGAGTTATGACTAAAATTGCACCAAATGAATTTGATGGGAATACCAATTAATTAATTTCATTATTAATTAATTATGTCAGTATAGTAAAAATGGTTAAAATCAATAAATTGATTGTGCATTCATGACGATTTGTAGGTATTTTCTAGATTAAGGGAGTAGGCGGAAGATTCTAAATCCATACAAGACATGAATATGAATTTTATTTTATTTTGAGATAACATTAATTCAAAAAGAGATTTATAAATAGTTCAACTATGGTGGTACTCTTTTGCAATAAAGAGGAGATTACAAAACTAACCCGCAAAGGAGGAAATTGCTGCAAATATCTTTGAACTTGTAGTGAACTGATCATTTCGTGGAGTTATTTTTGGAAAGATGTTGTTGCTCATGGTGCAAAAGGAAGAACTCAGAGTTGTAATTGAAGGATGAAGTTTCAGCTGTAACTAACTAAGAGCAAACTAAAATTAGTTGATGACAAACAAAGCTGAAATAGAAAGTTATCTTTCCTGATTTAATTGTATGAACAAAGGCTACAACTTTTTGATGTTTTGGATCTAGAGGAAATTATGGAATTATGAGCTATTAATTGTCAAATTAAGCTCATTGTAAATTGTGGTGGTTGGTTAGACACTTAGGAAAATAAGTTAGAAGTTTTTACAGCTTAGCTGATTAGAGTTTTACAGTAGCATAGTTGATTTATTTTTTTGATTTTCTTAGTTTAGAGGGAGGTAATTTGAAGATATGGGTTACTGTACACTAATGATCTTGCCAGATTTGTAAATGTTGCTTATCTATTTCACTGACAGTAGAAGCAACTAGACTTAAACCTGCTTTAGGTTATGCTCTCAAATGATGTTTGTTTTATTAATCATTTGATTTGGAAAGCTTCCAAGGAATGGAATTCTATATTTTTCTTTTGTTTTGAATGAGGATTTTCAATCTGCTACTAATATTTGCACTGTGGATGAATAGCTACGTATTGATTATAGGTTGATTTGTTTGGCAGTTCTGGTTTAGGAATTCCTTGGAAAGTAACAGGTCTGATTAGTTGAATGAATCAAAATTCTTCTTTCTTTTGTGTCCTTGATCTATCTTTTTCCTTTTCTTTATACCCCCTATTAGAGTAGGTTTAGATAAGAATTTGATCTTACAACAATCAAAATCTCAATAACCAGCAGGCCTATTGAACATTACAATCACATTGACCATTCAGCAATATTAGCACAATTGAAAAACAACTACCAGGACCTTTCGAATTAGATTACTATATGTTGTCTTTCTTTTTCAGGAGAAATAGAATAAAGACATTGTTTTTAAATGTTGTTGTGCTAAATTGACCATCAACACATATATCCACTTTCCACAAATCAAACACTTCAAGCAAAAGGATATGGATGTCACTAGGATTTATCATACTTTGGTATGCATACATCCAATTTTTACAAATAAAATGCTTTATGATGATAAAAACATCACAAAATAAAAAGAACTATATCTATCAAAATTCATATTTATCGAATAAATCTATTTCAATTCATCCATCTTTATGTATTTGTCCCATACCATTCATCATATATTTTATTAGCCCATATTGATGATCAACATTATTTCCTCACTATCTTCTGCCATACTAACTTCCAACCATGCATGTATCATGACAACCAAAAACAAAGCATAGAGAATCCACATGTAATCTATACATCCTACACACACACACATACTAGGAATCATATAATGCATAATCACATGTATACCCTATGTCTATTAGATCCATATCATATAAGTCAAATAAGTCATATACCTATCATCATTATCATATCCTCAAAAATTTAAATAATATAATAGCATAACATATATTGTATATATTATATCATAGCATCATCACATAAAATGCATGGCTATCATAGCCAAAAAATAATTGTATCGCGTATATATGTAATCTATACATTGTATCATTATGATCACTAAATAAAGTCTACACATAGTCTGATTAGCTATAAATATGTAATGCATTATCTCGTAAGCTAAAAATCATAACATGTCTACAAAAATACATCATCTAAATAGCTATATCTATAGAGAATTCCCTCCCTCAGAATGGGTAGGAGCAAAATGTTGTGATCCTAATAGCTTTGGATTTTGTGACCCTCTCTTTGTCCCTTCTATCCACTTTTCCTTGGTACTAATCTAGGAAGTGGCAACCCCATCACACACTCACTCATTGATCTTCATAATCGAGATCTCTTTGATCTAATAAATATGAAGCTAGGAGCTTTCTAGTCTGATGGTACTACTCCCTTATATAGAGACCTATAGTAAAAATACTCCTATTTATATCATCCAAGAACCAAGAGGGTTAATTACCCAGTTATAATTATCATTGTTTCTGCTATTGGTGGTGCAATTGCCCTGTTTCCGTTATCATGGGTATGAATATATAAATTGGGAAAGGATAGGAAAGAGGAGCAAAAGGATGAGGGTTTAGACTTTCCAGCTGGCTTACATGTGGGGTACTCATTCCAGGAATTGCAGAAGGCTACAAATGACTTCAGCATGAGGCTGGGCAGTGGAGGATTCGGTTCAGTTTATGAGGGCATTTTGTTGGACAACACAAAGATAGCAGTGAAGTGGCTTGACAGAGCAGGGCAAGGCTCCAGAGAGTTTTGTGCAGAAGTGGAAACATTGGGAAACATTCATCATCTTAATCTGGTGAGACTGAAGGGCTTCTGTGCAGGAAAAGTCCCACCGAATGCTTGTATGCGAGTATCTAGTAAATGGGTCTCTGGATAAATAGTTATTTCCCAACGAAAATCATCAACATGGGTTGAACTAGAAGAGTAGATCGAAAGTGATTCTTCACATAGCACAGGGATTGTCATACTTGCACAAAGAGTCTCGAGAACGAATCATTCATTTCAACATAAAGCCCCAGAACATTCTTCTCGATGAACACATCAATGCCAAGGTCTCAGATTTTGGGCTGGCAAAGCTGATTAAAGAGAACAGAGTGAAGTGATAACAATGTTGAGTGGAACACCGGGTTACATGGCAGCTGAGTTATTGGACATGCAGTTTATGGAGAAAGCAGATATATATAGCTTTGGCGTTATGGTGGTCGAAATTGTGAGCAGAAGGAGAAGCAAAAAGGTTACATCACCGAGATGTGGATTGTTTCCACTGTTATAGCTTAAGGCAGAGGAAGGGACTTTCGTGGATTTAGTCGATTCTGAAATCAAAGAACACTCGCAGTCTGGTGCGACCAAGTGTAACACAGATGTTGGTGACGAAGGTGTGTTTGTCGTCTTTTCCACAATGGTTAATGAAGACATCCCATGGCTGATTAGAGGAAGATGCAGACGCATATGGCGTTCGTCCATGAACTGGGCTTTCGACTGAATGAGCTTTCAGGATATCTAACATAGGATACGTTTCCATGTATGCAGGACTGAGGGTGAAATCGATGCATTGCTCCATCCAACATTTTCTTAACACCACCACCAGCCTCTGCACGACTCTTTGAATGCGCGACCGCAGCTGTGGATAGTTCTGACAGTGGTGGTCAATAACCCGATTAGCCTAATGACATTTTCTAGAGTTCCCTGTCTGACACCTTTTCATGGCGTGAGACAATTCAATGGGTTGTGCCCACAATATATAGTCTATGGGCTAAAAATATTTTGAAATAGATGGAACATTTCAACTTAAAGAAAATCTATAAATAAAGAAATATTTTCATATAAAAAAATGAAATATAATGATGTATGATTATAGCATGTATTTTCTTCATAACATGTGAGTTAAGTTAATGGTTAGATAAAGAAGTGATATTATGTTTATTATTAGCAAAACAACACACAAATTTGTTATTTGAGTCTAACCTAGATTGTATTGTAGACCCATAACCTTAAATCCCATGATTATTTTTTATACATTAAATTTAGGAAAATATATAATACTATTGAAATAACACAATATTTTAAAGGATGTGAAATCAAATATATTCTCTTAAGCTCACATATAGAGATAAGTCAAAATTTATATAGGAGTGACAACCTCTAAAATTCTAAACCTTTGTTATATTGCAATTTTTCTATTAGATGGAAGCTTGAAACAAGAAATAGATATTAATATATACTCATTGCACAAATGTTAAAAAAAATTTATTGAACATTTAGTTTACCTATTAGAGTTGGTATCTATTTTTGAATTAAATTAAAATTTAATTTATTCTATTCATTAAATGTGTGAATGATTAGATCTTGTATTTCTTTATACATGATTTATGGTTGGTAATTGTTTACTACTATTTTATTGTTGTTTAAGGTTTTTTATAATATTATTTGTGTCATCTTTAGTTTGTTGTACTTTTTAATGGGTATTTGATCAATCAAATAACTTTTACATGTTTTTTGGAATGTTATATCATATATAATTGATTACCTATGAATCTATGATGGGGTGTTTTATACTAGTGTTCTTTGTGCGACAAGTTTAAGTATTATAAATAGCCTATTTATAGCATCGAATTGATGTAAACAAAGATGAATTGATGTAAATTATTGTTAGATTCAAACTTGTCTCAAAGCTCTATTTGAGTTATTAGTGAAGTAATATAACCTCTATCTAGTGGTAATTGTGTATTTCTTTCCATTTAAACTGAGAGAATATTATCAATGGATTAAATATGTTTTATGATTTAAATTATCCTTGTGATAGAAGTATGTAAATTTCAATCTTAATGTTTGGATAAATATTATTTTATTTACTATTATGAGTTCTTAAAATTATTTTAATCAATTCTTTTCAAAATTGAATGGAATGATAATTAATCTACAAAATATCCCTTTTGATTGAATATTAAGTCTAATATTATGAGTGATAAAATTGTACTTGATTCAAGAAGAGAGGATAGTTATGTAATCTATAATGCAAAATTATCATCTTAGAATGTATTTTGAATATATAGATAATATGAGAATCTAAAGTGGGTGATAGTAATTATGGAATATGCATGTCATTTAAACTGATATATAATCATAGGATAATAATTTATAAATTTAATGTTGAAGAAGAATAAAGCATTTATATTAAAGAGAAGGGGTACATGAATAATCAAATAAAGAAAGCTAAAAGATTGAAAATTGAATATATAATCTTGTATTATCTCGAAAATTATGAAAGATATATATTTTTTCTATGTGAGTTTCCTTAAAAGTATAAATGTAGTTCTAATTGTATTACTAGTTAACAATGTATTTTTGTTGAATCTAATTTCAAATTTAAACAAAAAATAGCATTTAAAAGAAAACTAAAGTTTAAGAAATAGAATGGAAATACTATAATTTTAATACTCTGCCACATGGGGAAAAATTAAGTGTATACATAGTCAATAAAGAGATGTAGATGTACCTTGAGCTAATGAAGACAATAACTAATTTATAGGAGATAAATATTATTTTACCATATAAATAATCATTTGGAATCAAAATAAAGATAAAATTTAAACATTGTTTTACCCTTTGATTAAAAAGATAGACAAAAATATATAATTATCCTAGAGTTAAAAGGTAGGTAAAATAAATTCATATATATATATATATATATATATCTTTGGAAAAGGGATGAAATTATTGATTATTGGGAGAAAAATAAATAAAGAAATATTTATGAGAGGGTGTGATGGTTTGGAATAAACTCCTAAAATATTATATAAATTATGGAAGAACTTAAAAATGACATTCAACTCTCTCAAAAAAGACAAATCTTGAGAGACAAGACATGTAGTGTGCATCCAACTTGACATACAATAAACACTTGAGATTGTCTTGATTAGGGTTGTGATGCATGAACATCAATAAGATGCATTTAGGTATTTAGGGGTGTGCCTTTTTACCACCCACTTTTTTTTTGAATATGTACTTTTCTATTATTAATTAATATACATAGTTACCTATTCATCAAAAAAGAAAAAATCTATAGAAATCTTCTTAGAATAAAATTAGTCATTATGATAGTTGAATTAAAATAACTAATAAAAAATAAATATATAATTTTAATTTTGATGTTAATCTAATTAAATAATGTGAAAAGTATATATATTCAATTCAAAGAGCTTGGACTGCATTAACACCATCCCGTTGATATTTCCATGGTATAGCAAATAACACCCCATGTTTCACACAGTTTATACAATTATCTATGTAATGTACTATTAAGAAGCCGCATACATAGCACCAAACTTTTAAACAAAATTTTCAAACCACGTGATTGAAGCTTTTATTTTAATTACAGTCCTACTAGATATGATAATTTGGATTATTCTGGTGAAAGCTCTTCTACAATAATACACTAAAAAATATCAGCATGCCTCACTTTTATTATAAAATAAAAATTCATTAGTGTTACTTTTGTTTTTTTCAACTTGGTAGTAATCATATTGAAGTCCAAGGGCTTATCACTTAGAGTTTTAAATTTTTTTTGTGTGTTAATTATTTGGACAATGAGAAAAATATTAACTAAAACTAATATAAGTATCAAATAAGTATTCCTTGCTAAATGCATCCAAAATTATAATATAAAACTATTAAACTTTTAAAAAATAAAGTCTTTTTATTGAACAAAGCTATAAAAAAAATTACAAATAGAATAAATAATAGTTCAGTAAGAGGATTGTAAAAGAAAGAAAGTCAACGGAGACCAGCAACTTACAAAGTAGATCAACATACATACTCAATTAAGTTTTTACAATAACAATAATCCAGCTATGAGATTACATCCAACAATATGTATCTATTTGGCACAATGGAGTTTCCCTCTATGTACCTGTAAGAACTAATGTTAATCTCTTCCAGACACTTGTTGGTATCCTTATCTTTGTGCCCTATCTTCCATTGTGAACATAAAATAATGAATTCTTGGAATAGGATCATGTCAAAGTAAAACTTTAGAATGTTTGTTTCCTAACATAAAATATGATTAGAAAGCATTGCTAAACATTTTCTTTTCCATAAATGTAGAAAAATACATTGTTTCATAGTATTGACAATAATATTATTATGAAGTCTAATACCAAAAATTGCTTCTTTCCAACATAAGGCATGATCAAACACAACAAGGAATTGAATAAACATGATGTTCCATTTCTTTTTCTCTAAAACAATCCCCAAAAATATGTTTTATATTTTTATTATGTTTCAACAAAATGAGCATTTGGCTACTTGTATCTTGAAGTGTTTTAATATGTCCTCTACAAGAAACTTATGGTGTAAAATTTTCCAAGCCAAAATTTGTGCATTAGCCCCTATCTTGGACTTCCAAATTTGAGCACTAATACTTTTCCATTTCTTTTCTTGGAAACTATAACTCCATATTTTGTGAAGTCTCGGGTTCAATTTCATGTTCAAAAGAAGCTTAAAGTGGATCTTCAAAGGGAACCATAAGAAACGATATTTATCAATCCACAACCAATCTTTAAAGAAGTTGCAATCTAAAAAAGTGCAGATTTTCATAAGGAGCTTTGTAGGAATTAATGATTTCACAAAAGCCATGAATCCTTTAAACCTGTTGTTTAAATTAAAGACATTCTTGATATCTTGCCAACTATCCCAATCTGCAATCAAAATCCTAGATGTCATTAAATTGTATTACTCCTTTTTTTGGAAAAATAAAGAGTTGGTTTAGGAAAGGAGATAGCAAGTGGTTGTCCATGATATTGAACCAGCTTGTTCCACCAAATAGAAGAGGTAGGAAAGATAAAACCATGTTGTAAGGAATCCCCTATCCAATTTAGAAACTTGCAAGCTTGTTGTCAAGTCTTCCATATAGATTGCAATAGGAAAGAATCTTTAACATGAAAAAACTGAGCAAGCAACATTTTATCCAACCGACCCACATTTTTCCACCTATTGTTCATTACAACCACTAATATATGATCTGATGCACCAAAAAAATTCATTGTTTTTCTCCTGACACAACTCTTATTATCCACTTAGTAGATAATAAAATCTCTTATGTCTTGATCCAAAAGACCTAGCCCCCCTCTACACTTAGGTTGTATACAGTGTAGCCAAGAGAAGGCCCTAAAACCAAAATTTCCATCCCAATTTGTCCACAAGAATTGATGAATGAGCTTATTTTAGTCTTCATAACATTTTTTAGAGGGCATCCAACACAAGTAATAATAAACATGGGAGGCCAAAAATATTTGATTTATCACTTGTATTTTACCAACTAAATTAAATATTTTATTTTTCAATTTGCTGATAAACCAATTCCACATATCATGAAGTGTAAACCTAGTCCAAAAGGTATACCAAGATACCTTGTAATTTTTTATTTATTTTTGTTTCCAATATTTAAGAATTCAAACAAGAACTAAATTAGATTGGATCATATTATGATTTCAATTTTATAGTGAGTCGGTTTAGAGCCTGAAACCTCACAATAAACATTTAAAACCTATTGAACATTCTTGATTTTTGATTCTGAATTTTAAATAAAAACAAGCTATCATCAACAAAGTGAGAGTTTAGCACAACTACATTATTGTGAATATAATTCCCTTAATCATATTCATTTGATTGTATTTTGCAGCAAGTAGCCAAGAGCATCAACAACTAGAACATAAAGAAATGGTGATAATAGGAAGCCTTGTCCAATCGAACGTTGTAAAGGAAATGTATCAGACATGGAATAATTGATCACCAGTTGAGAATTCACCTCATTACATAGCATTTGAACATGTTTTCAAATTTTGGGACCAAATCCCAACAATTGTAGCATCTTGATAATAAAGATCCACCACATCCTATCATAAGCTTTATCAAAATCCAGTTTAACCAACAACATATTTTTCCCTGTTTGTTGGGCCCATTCACTTATTTCCCATGCCAATATATTAAATTATCAAGTATAAATCTACCACCAAGGAACCCAGTTTACTTCGGTCTAGCAATCCCTTTAGCCACTAATTCAATCCTATTAGCTAAGGCTTTAGCAATAATTTTGTAAGAGGTGTTGAGCAATGCAATCAGCTATCATCCATAGATAAGGTTTATATATTTTTTCCTTTGAGAAGAAACTTTATTAAGCCATTAATATATGACCCCAACAACCCTTGATTCACAACTTCCAAATAAACTAGGTAAAAGTCTTCCTTAATATGTTGCCACATGGTTTGATAAAATTCAATTGATAACCCATCAATACCTGGGCTTTTGTTAGGAGCCATAGAAAAAAAATATGTTCCAAATCTTCAATAGAAAGGTCTTGATCAAGGAATTGACTATACTCTTCATCCACCTTTCTAGGAATGATTACTTAGATGGTATCTTCTAATATCAATTAGGCATCTTGCTAATGAGGTTCCTCTCTAAAAAAATTCTCAAAATAAATATCAGAACATGTTTTTGATCTCGTTTGTGTTCATCCTTCCATTCTATTCCTGTATTGGTCCAATAAACTCCTTTTTATGTTTATAGTTTAAATAATTAAAAAAAAATAACTTAGATCCTTTGTTGCCCTCTTTAAAACAATGTAATATGGCCCTAATCTTGGCTCCTTGACCCTTGTACACATCAAATTTGTGAAGCTGAGTTTTGATAGTGGCTATGGAATCTTGGATAGTACTGTTATTTGGGTTTAAGTTAAGAAACTTCATGCTCACCTCTAACTTTCCTTGAAGAGATTTTTCTTTACATCTTCGCTGCCATGCCAATCTCTTACCAAAAGCATGAAATAAATCAACACATTGGGAGATAGCAACTTGCTACCATTTCCTATAAGATCCACCTTCTTTTGGCTTAGGGATTGAGTGTCGATCAAAGCATCAACACAAGAAGGAATTTTAAGATGAGAAGTATTGAGTTTAACTAGCAGTTGTGAGTCCATATTTATAGATTTTTCACTTGTAAACACAAGTAATAGGGAAATGGTCTAAGAGAGTGGTGGAGTCATCATACTGATCACAGTTGGGATAATCATGTTAAACTAAGTAATGAAGAGTTTGATAAGTGGATTTTTTCTGTAACTCCATTGGGTTATAGATCCTATTAATAAAAATATCAAGTCATAAATTTAATTGGTTCACTTGGACTAATTGTAGGTCAGGTGCTAATAGAAAAAATCAAGCTTTGAAATAAAAAGACAACTTCAAAAACTAAAGTTTAAAGTTTAAAAAACCATGAATAATTGTTGTGAATAATTTCTCTTAGATAGTGGCTAGGAAAGATACATCCAAAGAGTAAAGACTACTACCAATAGAGTACTTTAAACAATCTACCCAAATTTATACACCTCCCAAAGTATTTAAGAGGACATTGGTTGTATTATTTCATTAAGAAGAAATGTCCCATTTAATCTAAAAATATAGTCTAGAAAATGAGAGAAAAAAGATGAATCACATAATAACAATTATTAATATGCATACTAGATTCAAATAATTCCTATAATATTATAGTATTATATGTGCATTTCATTATAATATTTAGGTAATGAAGGCTACTATAAACCTAACTCTAAACAAATAAAATCAAACTAATTTTCCAACCCATGCTAAAACTATGTTCCTAGACAATAGTTATAGACTTCGTGATTTTTCTTTAAAATATTTTCACTATTAAACAACTTCCTATAATACATCATATCATAATATACATTAAATGTAGACTTATTCTAGCAATAACCAAAATAATTATCTTCCAATTTGAACATGCCTAGGATTGGATGTGCCATCTTCAAATTATACTAGCATAGACACCCATAGCTAGTGAAACAAAGTTAGAAAGTGGTTAAATGAAATAAAATGAAACTTGATTAGCATATGATTAATATTTCTTTTAAACTCAATACTTCATATATTAAAGTAAGAACTATAATTTTCTTATATAATCCTCATGGACCACATTGCATATGCAGCCCATGTGGCAACATGTTTTGAATAGGCCCAAAGCCATTTCTAATTGCCATACATTTACTTTATGACTGAGTGTTATTATGAAATAAAAGCACATGTATTGCTTGGAATTTTCATGAAATAAAGAACATATGGTGCATTGTAATAATTTGTGTTGCGAGTTGGTATGGACCTATGAGAAATGAATTTGAGGCTATGCTAGGGGAGAGGACCCAATAGTTGTGCACCCTAACTTTGTGCATCTAATTATCCTACGTGGAAATTTCAAATCACTCCCAATTTTTTACAACAACTTACTTGGAAAGTCCCCTACTTATAACTAAGGTTTCAGGGCCACATCATCAAATATGATGCCACATCAACATGCTTTTTGTCAAGGTGAACAAAAAGGCCCCAAAAAAGTGAGACCAATACTTGTGCATTCATAGCATGTTTTATTGAGCGTTGATGTGGAATCACATGATTGGTTTCTTTTTAGATCAAAGGAATATATTTTGTTTAATTATGGGTAGTCATCATCAACACTAACAACTTTAAATTTACAACTATTGGTCCAATATTGATAAAAATATTGGGCATTATATAAACAACTACTATAACAACTATTGAAACATGCTCAACTATTGGGTCATCTCCCCTAGTTTCTTTGTTTTCATAAGAGCTAAAGGGTAAGTGCAAGAAGTTGGGTCCACATTAAGGGGAAGTGTCATTTTTCAACTTTAAAACAAATACCCATTCATTTTTTAGAATAGGTACACATTTTGAAGTGGGTACTTGTTCCGAAAGGTTTGAAACTCATAAGACATGTTTTTTATTTGGATTTAGGCTTAGAAAAGGCATTGTAACCCAACACTTAGGCTTAGACCTGCAAGTACAAGGTCATGTCAATTTCAAGAGAAAAAACTTTGGCAATATAGCTAATGAGGTTTTTTTTTTAATTATTTTATAAAATTAAAACCCATCATATATGACAAAGTCTAGTTTTCAAATATGTAATTTTTTTGTGATTTTTTTTTCTATTTTTTAATTAAATTATGAGGAAACAGGTCCATAAACTCAAAATGTCAGGTTTTTCGTATTTTTTAATAACTTTTAATTTGCTAATTTTCTTGTTAAAAAATTTATATGGCATAAATCTATAAACAAGCCTTTACACAATGAAAAAATAAAATTCAAAAAATGATAATTTTAAGTCAAGTTATGGTGTTCGTACACAAGGGTTTAAAAAACAAAAATTAGGGCCAATAAAAAATTAATAAATAAAAAAAATATTATGAATTTTTTTTAAAAATATATCCTTATCAATCTTCATTATAATATACAACTTTTCCCAAAAGGAATTAGAAAAATACTTTTATTTATGTCAAATTATGGTGTTCGTACACGTGCATGGTATGGTCCTAAAAAAGTGACTTTTAAAAAGTGGTTTTTATACATGCATATGAAAAAATATTTTGTATCATCTGGGTATTAGAATAAATTACATATTTCAAAACTAGACTCAAAATACTAAATTTCATATTACTAAATTTTTTTAAGATTCAATGTGTAAATGCTTCAAATTTTAAGTCCAACTATGACATTCTAAAAATCAGGAAAAACACTTCCACTTTTTGAACATTTTATGGACCCAACTTCTTGCACCTACCCTAAAATTTATTATCATTTAGCCCGAGCACCCTCTTTTTTGTGCTTGGCATGTGGAAATGGAATACCACACCACATTTATTCTTTAATAGGTATATTTTTGGTAAAGAAAGGAAGCATGACAAAAAAAAATGGGGGGAGGACATTTTGGATGTTATCTAGGATCATTCACACTAATACTACCATCTAGGTACATGTTATTTTACTTGGTAGCAATAATTAAAACCTTTATTTTTGTTTGATAAAGGGTTTATATGTGTTATCAATAAACCATTTGTCAAATCACTATCATCATGCCATGGCATATAATAAATACTTTTTATAAAAATAGAAACACTTGGATGTTATTGTGCCAAGTATGATATTAGAAAAAAAATTAATTATGTTGAAATTGTATAGAAAAATTTAAGGATTTGAATATTGAAAAATTAGGAAAAATTGCAACTATAAAAGTTCAAATAATTCATTGCATTTTATGGTTATGCTTTTCTTTATGAAATCAAAGAGTTATTTGTAATCTCACATTAAAAAAATAAAGGGGCTATCCCATACATTTGGGATAAATATGAGAATGTATAGCGTACTTGCATAGGTTGTTCACCAACCCTCTATTACAAACTATTGTTTTACTTTAATATGAAATTTAGGACAAGGTGTGTCCCTATAAACACATTTGGATAGGAAACATTGAGGCCCATGTAACCTTATATTCTTACATATAGTTGGAAGCCATTTATATACACATATAACTAAATAAGTCATTCTAGATCTAGCACATGATTATATAATATTTTGGGTAGACAATATACAAGCTAGAAAACTATATATATAATGGGGTAAGTGCATGGAAATAGGGGACCAAAAGGCGGTCTTAAGTGGGCATTTTATTTTTTTGAAATCATGACAATTAGATTTTAGATGAGAAATTGAATATGGTTATACCCAAAATTTGAAGACATGACAAGAAAAAGAGTCACGGTGCTCTGAATCTACTTTCTAAACTACTAATTTATTTTTAAAATAGTGGAGATTAAGGGGTTAAAATATGGGGAGCATAAAAGTGCTCACATTTTTGTCAAAAAAATATAGCATAGCATTTGGTGTGATCTCCCTAAAATGTTAAACTTTTTTTTAAGTATTTCAAAAATTGCTTCAATGAAAAATTAGCTAATACCATGTAGTTTATGCTTAATTTTTCTACTAATTTTTTAATGAATATATGACTTTTTACTAATTTTTAAAGTGGATACATCTTGGGTGGAGGATGGGATTGGGTGTTGGGAGTGGAAAGTGTTGAATGATATTGATGCCCCAAAGGAGCAAAAGATCTGGCTATGGGAGAAGTTGGCGGCAAGGCACATTGTGATAATTGAAGAATCATACAAGATAAGATGATGTGGATCCTTGACAGGAGAATACTTGGTGAAGTTGGGTTACAAAATTAAAGAATAGGCATTGAGGAAAGCAGAGACTGTCCAGAACATCTCTTCTGGCATCGTGTGTGCCTTCCCAAAGTAAGGGTGTTTGCTTGGGTGGCATATCAAAAACAGAATCTAACCAAAGAAATATTGACCAAATTGGGTATGTAGGGTCCAAGTAGGTGTGCTTTGTGTAAAAGGGATGTGGAGGATTTTGATCATTTGTTGCTTGGTTGTGAGATGTCGAAGTTTTGTTGGAATCTGGTCATGGACAAGCTAGGTTGGAAGAGCCTGATGTCGAAGGATTTGAGGAATTTATTTCTAATGTAGCCAAAGTGTAGGTGACACTCTTCCAGAGCATATAGACAGTGGCCCCTTTGAACATCATATGGGAGCTCTAGAAAGAGCAGAACATAAGGTTATTCCAGGACAAAGCAATGGACAAAGAAGTGTTGGGGAGAAAATTGAAGGGGCCATAGTGAAAACTATCAATAATGTAGCACAAAATCAAATGCTAAAATCCAATTGTTTCTCAAGCTGGGATGGGGAAATGAAGAAGGTGTGGCCTAGGCTTTTAGTCCCCCCTATTAATGGGGTCCCAGGGGTTTATCCAGTGGGGCCTAGAAGGGATGGTGTGCAGTGGTTGGGAATTGAGGAGGGGTGGGTGAAGTCAACTTTGGTGGAACCATGAAGGGCAACCCTAGAGAGTGTGGGGCTCGATGTGTGGTTAGGGAGCATGAAGGAAAAAATTTAATAGAGAAATCAGCTTTCCTGGGGATTGGTATTAACAACAAGGAAAAATTTTGGGCCACTTTGATAGGGCTCCAATGTGCTAAGATTGGAAATTTATGAAAAATCCACTTGGATGGGGACTCACTAATTGCAATCAACACCATTAGGACAAGATGGACACCCAATTGGAAGTTAAGGAGGTGGATCTTTCCAATTAATCAGATACTTGCTGAGTTGGATGAGTACAAGGTGACACATATATATCATGAAGGCAATGAGGTGGCAGATGACCCAGAAAAAAGGGTCTTGATGGCAAGGCTGTTTTAATTGGTATATGCTACCTAGATTTGGTGGCGGTTTGGTTATTGCTTGTGGGGAGAGGTGACTGCTTAATAATGCATCGTACCAAGGGACTCATGTGGTGTCAAGGTGATGAATGGTGGGCAAGCATAAAGGTTTGTGTTTTCCAATTTTTTTTGCCCAAATAAATTTTGTAGAGAAGGTGTGCTGTGGGTTGGGTAATGTAGCATGGATACACCAATACACTTGGAGAACTTGAGGAGTTCGTTGGCGTTCATCGGGGAGGTGACTGAGAAGCGGTTGGGGAACATATTTAAAACAAAGCATGGCTTAATCCTCCACGCATTGAAGATGGTGCTCAATGGGGAATTTATCCACTCTTACCACAAACACGGGGCTAACATGGATATATCAGCCATGTTCTTGGCCATGATTCTAGATGCAAGGGAAACGAAAGATGTGACACACCAATTATGCAAGAAATTGGTCTAGGGAAAGTATTTGGTTAGTCTAGAGGATGTATTGGAGAATTATGTTGAGGGTCGGGAGGTTCCATTGGTGGGATATTACTATCAGCTAATCCGTCACAAGGTGCCACCGAAGCGTTACCCTTTGATCTTCTCAAATGACCCGACCTCCCTTCCCAGATTCTGTGCGACTACATCAAAAGAGCATAAAGTTTTTGAAAAAAATTCTTAGGTTGGTTCCAAATGAGGATACAAGCCGGTTGCAGGCGTACATCACTATGGAGGGCTTGGTGGATGAAGGCGACATTGCAATATGAGGAAACACCAGAATTCGTAATCGCCTTAGGTGAGATTTGTTTCTCTGTTGCAAAGTGGTTTTGGGGGTCGGGTGGGTTTTTCATATGCAATGTTGTTTGGCGGGTTAGGTGTTTGGGTGGGTGTTCATGAATGTTAAATCTTGTAGTTTGGTTTCTATTACGAGTCGGGGTATAATAGAAAATGTAGTCTTTTCTAGATGCAATAAAAATTGTAATAGCTTATGATATGCAACACCATTTTGGTATGGGGTGCTCGAATGTAATGGAAAATGCATATGGCCAGATGGCTTTTTGTTTGGGGTACCATTTTGTCTCCAGGGGCTTGGTAGTAATTTGTTTTGATGGTCTGGTTTGGGTTCTAGGTGGTCCGTTGATGACCCCCAACTGATGATTGTACTGTTAATATTTGATTTTCATATATGGGTACAACCCCTCAGCTGCTTTTGTACTAATAAAAAAATTGGATACATCCTAAAAATTAAAAAAATGAGCATGCTCCCCAATAAAATTTTGGAAATTAATCAAAAAAATTCAAAAAATTGTATAAAATAGATTCTAGAATGTAAAAATGTATTTTGTTTCAAATTTTGATGAATGGATAAAAAAATTAAACCAAAAATACTATACATAGGTTTTTTATAAAAAATAAAGACACAAGCAAAAGAAATTAAATATCAAAACCTTAACATTAAAAATGTAAACCAATTATATGGTTACAAAGGAAAGAGAGAGATTAACATTATTGTGGTATTTTTCAACTCAACATTGAAATATATGTAAATCTAATGGAGAGCAAGCTCAAGATTTAGTCACTTTTCTATAATTTACAAAATAACATACTTTTAGGCATTGACATGTAAGTCAAACCCTTTAGGTTGGATGCCCAAGGTATATCCAATCCTAAGGATTGGCAATATCCAAAGAAGATAGAAACATGAGTGTATTATAATGTGCTCATATTTGTGTGACGGAAATGTAAAACCAAGAGGGAGGGAGAGATAGCTATAGAAATATAGGGATTTATCTCTCTTTCTCTCTATCCTTATCTCTCCCTATCTCTCCCTCTCTATTACTTATTAATATTGCTTCCTTTCTCTCACTTTTTCTCTCTATATCTTCCTCTCTCTCTCTCTCTCCCTCATTATCCATATCTCTCTACCTATATCCTCCAATACCTTTGTATCTATTTATATCTCCCTTTATCTATATCTCTCCCTCTTTATCTACTGAGCTATATCTCTTGACCCTATTCTCTCTCTCCTTATAGCTATAACTCTATATCACTTTATTCAACCCTCTATATCTCTCTCTATCTCTCCCTCTCCCTCTATATCTCTTTATCTTTTCATCTCTATCTCTCCCTCTCCCTCTATATCTCTTTATCTTTTCATCTCTATCTCTCCCTTTGTCTATTCCTACCTCCTTACCTTTCTCTATATCTATCTCCCTCTGCCTCTATATGTATATCTATCTATTTCTCTCCCTCTTCCTATACCCATATCTAGATACCTTTCCCTTTCTCTATCCATCCCTCTCTCTCACACTCTCCCTCTTCATAGACACTTATATCTATATCTCTATTTATCTCTTAGATCTCTCTCCCCTATCTCCATCTCTCCATATTTCTCCTTCTATCTTTCCCTCTTTTTATCTATATCTCTACATCTCTACATCTATCTACCTCTCTATATATCACTCCCTACCTCTCCATCTCTCCCTCTCTCTTTCTATCTCTACTTATCCCTCTCCCTCTCCCTATCTCCTTTCATATCTCTCAAACACGTTAGTGATAAAACCAAACCCTTAATTGTTTCTCTTAGAGGATTTAAGTCTAATACATCTCTCTAAAGTCTATATCTTACATGAATTGGCTTGATTGATTGATTTATTTGATGCTTGAATGCTTGAAACTTACATCATAATGTTATCCCCAAAACATGACATGAACAGACATGAACTTTAACATGATAATATGATTTCAATTGTTGTTGTAGATGATTGATAAATTTTCTCTTCAATGCTCTTGACAATAATATTTACTCTCATGAAATTACCTCTTGATCCTTAATGTTACTTAGATTTGAATTGATAAAAATACCTTGTATTTATAGGTGTTTATCTAATTTCCCAAAAAATAGATTCCACAAGCCAATATTTGAAACTTGAATTTGAATAATTAAGATGTCATCAAAAACATATTAAAAATTGAATCCTGGAACTTAAAGGGGACCCATTCACCCTTGGGTGAATGGGTCCTAGGACCTAAGTCTAGGACACACAATTTCCAAAGTGTTTAAATTAATGTTGGAAATTATTTAATATAAGGTTTCCCTTTCAAAAAATGGGAATAATTAGGCTTTGGAATGCATAATTTAGGTTGATTAGAAGCTTAATTAAGTCCAATTAATTAAGGGGATGCAAACATAGTGTGAAATTGTAAAGGTATACAATTTTCTACACTATAGAAGTAAGTGAGACCAATTAGAAGACAAGTACCTACCAATATTAGCTATGAAATATCTTGAGAATAAAATATAAAAAAATCAATCAAAAAGTCAATTTAACTGATATGTCTTGACTAAAGTTCAAGTTTGGACAAGCATGAAGTATTAAATCCATCCCCTGAATCACTCCCAATGTATTCACTAAAGTACCATCAATATGTAACAAACCTTTAGAAAGTGGATTATATTCAATGCCTAGTGTGTCTGCTACCTTCTTGGGCATAACTAAAATAGTGGCTCCTAAGTCTATTATGCAATTATGAACCAAGAACTTACCAATGATTAGGGATAATTAAAAATGGGTGGATTCTTCACTTTACCATCTTGTTCCCCATTTGGTTGTACAAGGATGATTAGATTCTTTTCCCTTTAGTTTGCTAGTCCAACTGATGAAAATTGCTTCAAGGCATCACACAACAAGTCCATTTGAGATATGATATAATGCATACCGCATGGACACATTCAATTTTTTTTTTATTTGGTCTACAATATTCAGAGGACTAGATATTGGCTTATACATGGAAGGAACTCAAGGTCCTTTCTTTGATTATTGTATAATTTTTTGAGGATCTTGTTAAGAAGATGAGATATTCATTGTAGCAGTGGGTTCACTATTCTAATTTATGTTTGTAGGATTCACCATAGGATCTCTCTCAGCAAAAAGAGGTTCATTTTGTGTTAAAGGTGTGGGGATGTTTTCTAAATGCCTTTTATTTTACCTTGTGTTGTTTACAACATTTTTTGAAGCTTCTTGAGTTGATCCACTATTAGGTTTTGCAACCTATAATAAATTCTCCATTTCACTTAGGAAATTACACACCATCAAAGCCTTTTATTATACTCCAACTATGCAAGTGGACTATTTATGGGGTTGGTTACGGATAACACCACTCAACCTCCTGAACCATACTATTTTGGATTGGAATGAGGGACTTTATTTTTCCACCAACTGGGATTTTTTCACAAGATTATTGACTTGTAGAGGCAGATTTGGGGTATCACCATCATATCTATTATTTTGATAAGCTTGAACTCAATTCTAATTTATATTTGATTGGAAATATTAATTATAGTTTTGGCATGGTTTAACAACATGCTACCTATCTAAAGTAGTCATTTTATTGGTCATTTTTTAAATTGAGTTCTAATGTTTCCATAATCATTTGAAATACTAGAGGTGGAGGTGGATGTGGATGCAAGGGGCTTAGACTATGCAATATAGGAAAAGCTGATTAGGCATAGGAAACTTTAGAAATATAGGCATAGGAGGCCTAGGAGCTAACTTTTCAGCTTGTATTAATTTCTTCTCAGCTTTTATATAAATATCATAGGCATCAAGTAGCACAATTCCTCCCATAGATAGAATCATGATAACTATTAATTTATTCAAGTATTTTAAGTAGTAGAAGAAGATAGTATTATGGGAATGTTTTACCAAAGATTTGATTCTATCCCAAGTATTATAAAATATAAAATTAAAATCTAGCATGAACTCATTGGTGCTCTGTAAATTGTTGTTAACTACTCAATAAGGGAGAGATGGTCACTCTTATCTTCACAATGTTCACAAATATTTTCTTAATTCATCCTAGTTGTGGATGAAATTGGGTTTTAACCCTCTATACAATGGTAGAGCATTCCCTTTAAAAGAGGAAGCAAGAAGCCTAATAACTACATTATCTTCTATTATGTGATAGTTAGAGCATGTTTTTGCAACATCTTGAATGTGTTCAACGGGGGTGGTAGCATTTTTTTCTAATGAAATATGGAATAATTTTTGGAGATGAGATTTGGATGTCATCATAATGATGGAGAGAAAGAGGATATCCTCCATCAAAGGTAAAAAATTATCTATTTCTTTGCAAACAATTAGAGGGGTGTGAAACAATTTTATGTTTAAGTGAATAGAAGGTATCCTTGGATGAGGGGACCTATGAATAGGAGGTATAATTTGGGCTATAGGAGATGGTGATATAGAAACCCTATTTCTTCCTCTAATTGGAAACATAGAAAGTATACTATTTCTTCTAGAAGAAAAATTTGACAATTCAACAAACTAAAAAATACCACTTGAAGAAGCTCTAGTTTGAATTCTTGGCATAAATGATCAACATGATCTAGAGTGAAGATAATTGGATCACATAAAAAATTTAGAGTTTTCAATGTTGATATATTCCTTCAATGATTGCAACTACTAATATCTAAATAAGATGAATTAAATCTCATCAAACTTCTCCCATTGAGCATGCAAAAAAATATTGTCAATCTGAATATGCACCCTTGATAAGAAATTAACTCAATTATTCAATGAAACATTGGAATGACTTCAAGGTGTGGAACCATTTTATTCAAATCCAAACCCCCAAATAAAGGGTTGGTTCCCTCTCTAAACTAGATATTGAGTGCTAATCCAACTCAAAACTAATAAAAAACTAAAATCTAATCCTACTTAATTTCACAAGGAGAAAAGGGATAAAAAGGGAAAAATAAATGGAAAAGGTAATGGAGGAATATTTATAATCATTTCTTCCCACCCCAAGATAGCACAAAGAATTAATAGAAAGTATCTATAATTTTATATAGGTCTCTAGTTTACAGAATCCTACATGTACAAAGATAAGGAGTTAATAGAAACCAAGAGTGAGAGAAAATCCACAATTAGTTTCTACAACCATGTTTACACAACATGGATATGTAGAAAACCATAAATATTCATTAGAATATGAAGGTAACAAATTACACATGTAAATCAAGAGAGAAGAGGTAGTAATAAGCAACTTTTCATTAAGTCTAAGGCTTTAAGTTATTTTATAGTTACAAATATATAAAATAAATGTATCTTCTCTAAAATTAAAATAAAAACCTTTACAATGAACCCTTGTATCTCTTTTCACTTAGAGGGCCAAGGAGACAAAGAGAGGATGTGGAAGAGGAAGAAACCCTAATTGCAACTTTTCCCAAGTCTAATATATTTGCATGAAAAATTTAATATGGAGGTATAAAAGACATTCTAAATATCCCTGTTATATTTTTTGCATTGATGATTTTAAAAAGGGAGTATAGAAACCCCACAAAATCCATGAAAAATGTAGTCTAGGAGTGGCCACCTAATAGGAAGTGCCTCTACAATAATGAATTAGGTATATCACAACCTTTTCCCCATAAGTTACACACAAGTAATTCTTATATATATTTTTTATGTGCATTAAAAGGAATATTTATTAATAATTAAATATTTATCAATAGTTATGATGTCTATTTCAATTGCTATTTTTAAATATGTGTGATGTGTCAACTAGACAATTGAGGAGACTAAATTACTTTTTGATTTTGCAAAGGACTAGAAATTGTTCATAAATATAAGGAAAATTATTGAAGAATTATCAAAATTGTCAGATCATTGGTTGTATGTTCTCTATCCATTGTTTCTGCGTTTTGTCTTTTTGGTAGTTAATGTTTTGATTCTCTAGACCCAATCCTTTTTGGCCCTTGTAGCTCATTGTGTAAAGGTTACAACACCCTGTAAATGTTGCTTAATATATCAAAAATCATTGAACAATCATCAAAATTTTCTCACTTCATAGCTTCCCTTCACTTAAATTAGCGAAGTTATTTGTTATACTTGTAATAATTGTGAACTTGATACTAGTAAAGGTCATATACATTGTAAATCATAAGTGATTGAAATAACTTGTCAATATTTTGGAATATCATAGTGCTACACCAATATTTGTAATTATTTTGATATCTTTCTTAATTTGATAATTTTTCCTTTGAAGATTTGCATCATTTATGTGTAATTGTGAGAAATTCTGAAAAGAATAATCTAGCTAAGGTGTTAGTTCATGAGTTTGAAGTGTATTCATAAAAAAATATAAAAAATTAGATTCTCTAACTCTTTTCTTTCCTTTCCTTATTTTTTTTAGTTTATTTAAATTTGTTGGTTAAGTTTTAGAAGAATTGATAAAAAAATGTTTATAATTTTTAAAAATCTTACAAAATAACTTGTGATCTATATGACTGGAGATGAAATCCCATTAAAGTGTGTTAATATTTATATAAACTCATCTCATCCTAGAATTCTAATCACATAAAAAAAATTGTGACACTTTGTGAGTCAACCTACAACAAACTCTGAGTGAAAACTAGTGGGAAGGTGCAAAAAGATGCGGGGGCAATTTGTGTGAATTTTAAATTTGCACGCTGAAGGCTCGCATAATGCAAACCGCGTTATAAGCGTTAAGCATGTTATGGCGTTGTATAAACCTAAGGCTTCAATACAACAAACCACATAATGCATTATAACACTCATGTTATGAGGTGATAAAGAAAAAAAGGAATTCAAAATCATTTTCATTATGACTATGTTTTTTTTCTACTCATGACCAAAACCCTTCATTTTTGCACTCACATTCTGGGAGGAGCCATCTTGTAAGTATTTTCGTCATTTTTTTTTTGTTTTGTTGCCAAGATGTCACCATGTTGACGAGGAGGTCTGAGAGATAAGGATTGTTTGTTTTTTGTTGTGAATTTGTTAGTTTTAGGTTGCTTTTAATATTTATTTTTTGAATTTGTAAGAGATGTTAATGAACTTGCAAACCCTCCTCAAAATCCTCAACAAGCATAGAAACAACAAGAGGAACAAATCCTCAACAAGAACAAGAACAATAACAACAACAAAATCCTCAAGTTGAACAACCACAACAACAAACTCCTCCACCAATCCCTCAACATCCTCTTGGTACTCAACTTAATGAGTGAAATTGAAAACAATAAAAAAAAAATTGAGTTAATCAATAGGTTGAACAATCCAAACGGTTCAACCATGGAAAGAATGACCTTGGAAACTTCACTCAAAGAAATGTTAAAACATATAGATTCAATCAACAAACAATTAACTAGTTGGTAAGATAGGAGGCAGGCAACTAGGAATTATTAATAGGATAGATTATCTTATAAAGATGTAAAAGATCTAAAAATTACAAAATTTGATTTGTACTCATTATTCACTAACCCACGCACAAATGCAAATCTTACTCCCAATGCGAAGATGTTTCCTATCCATTAGTGCCACCACCAACAGATTAGGACCTTTTTTTGGGATAGGTGGTACATGGTTTTTGATTACCCACCATGCAACAATTGTGAAGTCCCACAATACTTCTTGAGGAAACTATTCTGTGAATTCATCTTGAACAAAATATCGAATTATTTTTATATGAGGGACTTCTAGGGGAGAGGTGGGGAGTCAGCTCAAGATAGACCCAGTGCACATCAGGATCCTAGGCGGCAAGTGAGACGACCTCTCGCTAGGACGCCTCATGAGCACATCATTATCCCTTCCATTATGAAGGAGAGTGTCGAGGTAGAGACTTTCCAAGCCATCATCTCTTTGACCTAGAGTGCCATCCAACATGTCAGCCCTATACTACAACAACATCCAAGGGAGTCTTTGAGTGGTGGGCTTCAATCCCATTTGTGTAAGGCTTGTGGGGCAACTTGTTCATATGACCCCACTAACACTCAGGAGGCTGCTACATAGGATAGGTCTACAACTATGGAGATGGCAAGGGAAAATAACATTTTGAATGAGGCGTATGGCATTGATTCTCAGGTAAATGTTAGCATGTTCATTGAACTTAATTTATTAAATTTCAATTTTGAAATGCAAGATTAATTTATTTTATTTTATGATTTTAATATAATTTCAAAGTCAGAGTGTTGTTACTAGATACAATGGCCCTACACCCACTTATTTCTCCATTGCATCTATCATTAAGGTATGTAACTAATAAACAATTATAAATTTATTACATGTTAATAACATCGTTTTATGAGTGGTATTCTAATATGTGATTTTGGATGTTGAATAGGCTAACATTGGAGGTTTTGACAGAATACCTCCCAGTTCCAATAGATTTAGACAAACCTACAAGCAGGTAATAGAATAAAGAGTTTAACTAATGAATTGTACTTAATAGATTTGTATATTTTATATTCATATTGTTGATTATGTTGCATTGCACATCTTTCAAAATCAAAGCACTACTTCACATTCCATAACTAATAACTAGATGTTGATAGATGACAAAATTTCAACTGCAATATAGTTGTTTATAAATTCAACATAATCAATGATGCAATTACTTCACATAGAATGGGTAATAAGTAGGAGCATATTTTAATTGCATTTTTCTTGTCATGGGCGGAATTCAGCAGGACCACTTTTAAGGCATCTTTCAAATAGTTCACTACCTTTTCTATGCTAGTGATGCTTGGAAGAAATATATGAAAGAATAATGGTAAAGCAATAGCATAGATAAGGCGTGAGTTGTTTGAAAGATGCCTCAAAATGAAGTCTCATGGTGATGTCCATCATGGACCAATTTCTTTGGGCGCTTTCAAACAACTCACGCTTTCATAATGCTGCCATTTCCATACATGTCTACTGGCATTTTATTAAACTGAGTTCATTTCCCGCTGCTATGGCTAAAAGCTTAAAAAGGTGCTTTCAACAAACTATGGATGCTTGGAAAAAAAATATATCAAAATATAATAGTAAGAAATAGTATAGACAAAGCGGTGATGGTTTGAAAAAATGCCTAAAAAGAAATGTGGTCTCCATGGTGATGGAATGCCATTCCATCACCATGAGACTAAACTAACCCGAATTTCTTTAAAACTCATTTTTCTATGCTACCACATTTTCCATACATGTGTACCAAATCATTTTATTAAACTACTCACTTCCTTGTTGCTATGGCTAAAAGCCTAAAATAGGTGCTTTCCAACAAACTATGGATGCTAGGAAAAAATCTATCAAAGCATAATAGTAAGCAATATCATAGTTAAGGCAGTGAGTAGTATGAAAAAATTCCTTCAAGAAATGTGATCTCATGGTGATGGAATTCCATTCCATCACCATGGGGACCATTCTATATTCGGCCACACCAAGCTTGACTCCTTGCTTGAAGAATAGAACCTACCCATTAGCCAAAATTCCCCTCCAAATTCTTTTCAAGGTCCTCATCCTCAATTTACCAATCCATGGAACCTTCCACCTTTTATTCCACTTGTTCATCTCCCCACCCCTCTCACTTCATGTCATGATCACCCTCCATCTTATAACCAAGACCACACTATACCATCCACCCCATCCCAACATAATACTATAGAGAAGGCAATGAACTGTTCAAAAATTGCCTCAAATAAGTGTGGTCTTATGGTGATGGAATTCCATGACACATTTGCTTGTAATGGCATTCCATCACCATGAGACCCCATTTCTTTGAGGCATTTTTTCAAATAGTTCACTTCCTTCTCTATGCCACCATAGTTATCGTACATATCTACGAAAGCATTTTATCAAATGGTTCACCCCTTTAATACTATGGGTAAAACCCTAAAAACATGTGCTTTCAAACAAGATATGGATAGGGAAAATAGTAAGCATGATAATAAGAAATATATAGTTTAATAAGTACTCAAAATTTTGCTCATTATCCCATATATTATAAACCATGATGTGGATCGCTATTGTAGTTTTCATGATTGAATAATTTGTTGTTTTATTTTCAGATGTTGCAAGCGGATACACCTTCAAATATTCATAGGGAAATCAAGATTGGTGTTTCATCTTCAATAGACTCCTTGATGGCTCTGACAGGGGAGGTATGAGGCAAATTACTAAATTTAAATTTACATTCATTGTTATAAATGTTAGTTAGTGAAAAATCAAGCCATTATTGATTTGTAGTGTAATATCTATTTGGATGGTTTATACAGGGCTTCAGCATGCCTCAACATGGGAATTTAAATATTCCCCTCGTGGAGAGTGGTCACCAAATGGTAGTAAGTGATTATTTTGTTAAATATATAATTTTTTTAAATTTAATTTCTATATATTAATGTATTTACTTCTTATTGTAACAGATAAGACTTGACCAAGAGCTAAACCTTAGGAGGAGGAGTAGGAGCACTCCTCAACCACAAAATAAACAAGTGAGACGTATCACCATCCGATCGACCAACAAAGGGCAAGAGTTTATTTCGAGAGCATGGAGAGCAATGACATTTGATTACAAAGCCCTTTTTTGTATGCCTATTTGGCATTTTTGTACATATTTTTTATTTTTGTACATATTTTGTATTGGATATATTTGATATTGTATGCCTATATGGAATTCTCGTAAGCCTATATGGCTATTTTGTACCTATATTTTATACTTATATTGACATATATTGATGTATGCCTACATGGTTATTTGGTTAATGCAAATCCTTTTTATTGATGGTGTCCATATTTGCATTATAAATCCATGGTTCAATAGATATGAGTTACGTGTATTCAATTTTATACTTTACAAATTACATTTATACTTTGTGACTTATGTGTATTCCAATGTATACTTTGCAACTTATGTGTTTTCATGCATATACCTTCTATTCATGCATATACATTGTACTAATTTGTGTATACTATGTATTCATATGTATACTTCAACACTTATGTGTTTTTGAGTACCTGTGCTTCCCTTATTCACATGTACATGCTTGACTTATTCATATGTATACTTATTAATTGGTTAGCCCTAGCATTTATCATCTTTGTCCTTCATGGTTTGTCTTGAATATTAATTTATTGATGCTAAAAAACTTTATTAGTCTATGCTAAACAACTTCAATATTTCTAGGAATACTAGTAGAGTTACAAATTCCAAAATTGCACAAATTGAAAAGAAAAGATTAACTATAAATAAATGCACTGATTAATCCAAGGAGTTCCATGAAATATTTTATCTAAAAGCAAAAAAAATATTTTCAATTAGCATTCCATGAAATGTTTCATAAAAAGATTCCAATATATTTAATATATTGATTGAACAACTCAATTAAGCAAAGGATACATAATCTTCACAACACTTGCAAAACATAATATTCATAGTAGATGATGAGTAGTTAACTTCTTGACACATTATCATACAAGCATTTATCTTGAATAGTCTTTAAACATTTTCATAGCATAATCCTCAATGTGCAGAATGAATCATTATGTTCTTGATCCATCACCATATAAACACGTTGAAAGATGTATATGTCAACTTTTTGCAATATTATTTCTTGTATAGGAAATGGACTTGGGAGAAAGCAAGTTATAATTTATAATAAAAATAAGAAATGGACTCAATGTTGAAAACTTTATTTATCATAACAAATAATAAATGTACATGAGAGAATCACTTGTTTCTCTTAGACTCCAATTCTCAAGCATAGCAAATCATTTAAAATGAAAATGACAAAATGCTTCACAACCAAAGTTGTTAATTGAGGAAAAATAAAATGTTTCCAAGTTCCACCATTGTACTCATTTACAATTGGTTGTATATTGTTGTAAGGGCAAGGAGGATAATTAAAAAACGTCTTGTGCTTGCTAGACTTGAGGATGATCATATGCTTTTTTTGTGGAAAACTCAAACTTCTCAACCATTATGTGTATGTTTCTCTTTTTGATTGTTTTGCATGTCATCATAAGGGATCAAGTTGGTTGAACGTAGCTTAGAGAAATTCTATGTGTTTGGGTGCAAAAGAGGACCATGTCTAGTGTAAACATACCTATTGGGACGTGTTGGAGTAGTTTTTTTGGTCACACGAGTTACAAAATGAAAGTTGCACCACTTTGCAACTTTATACTGCTTGCATTTGACACTTTTTCTATCAAGTGAAAATTGGACACCATAAGAAAATGACTCTGAGATAACAAAAACTGAAAGAGGTTATTGTATAGGGGCCTAATGCAATTCTGTAGGCTCAAATGAAGAGTTCGTAAGTGTCATGGTTTCTAAGTAATAGCCTGTCAAAGATTGCTGCTCATTTGCACTTTGGACCCTAAAGGGATCAAACTATTTGAATGTAGCTCGAAGCAATTCCGCATGTTTGGGTGTGAAAGAGGACCATGCCTAGCATAAATGTACCCATCTAGATGCGTTGGAACATTCTATTTGGCCACACAAAATGCAAAATAAAATTTGCACCACTTTGCAACTTTCAACTACTTGCATTTGACAATTTTTTCCCCAAGTGAAAATTCGCCACCAAGGAAAAAGTCTTCAAGAGAGCAAAAACTGAGAGAGGTTATTGTAGAAGAGCCCAACATGATCCCATAGGCTTATACAATAAGTTTCTAAGCATTATGGTGTCTTAGTAACAACCTGTCAAAGATTGCAACCATTTTGCACTTTGGACTCTTAAGGGATTATGCCGATTGAATGTAGCTCGAAGTGATTCAGCATGTTTGGGTGTGAAAGATGACTATTTCTAGTGCAAATGTACCCACCTAGACACGTTGGAACAGTTCATTTGGTCACACGAGTTGCAGTACAAAATTTTTACCACTTTGCAACTTTCAACTAGCATTTGACAACTTTTTCACCAAGTGAAAATTTTCCACCACGGAAAAATTCCTCTAAGATAGAAAAGAATGAAAGAGGTTATTGTAGACAGTACCAGCACAATCCCATAGACTTAGATGAGAAGTTTCTAAGCATAACGATATCCAGTATCAACATGTTGAAGTTTGCAGTCATTTTGCACTTTGGACTCTTGAGGAGTTTTGTCAATTAAATGTAGCTCAGAGTGATTCAACATGTTTGGGTGCAAAAGAGAACCATTCCTAGCATAAAAATACCCACTCGAATGTGTTGGAATAGTTCTCTTGGTCACACAAGTTGCAGAATGAAAGTTGCACCACTTTGGAACTTTCAACTACTCGCATTTGACAACTTTTTCTCGAAGCGAAAACTCACCACCACGGGAAAACACCTTCAAGATAGTGAAAAATGAGAGAGTTTATTGTAGAGGGGCCCAATTTGATCTGATAGGCTCAAATGAGAAATTTCTAAGCATCATAGTATCCGAGTAATGTCATGCTAAAGTTTGCAGCCATTTTGCACTTTGGACTCTTAAGGGATTCTACCAGTTGAATGTAGCTCAGAGTTATTTAGGATATTTGGGTACAAAATATAACCATCCCTAGTGTAAACGTACCCACCCAAATGCATTGGAATAGTTCATTTGGTCACACAAGTTGTAGAACGAAAGTTGTACCACTTTGCAACTTTCAACTACTTGTATTTGACAACTTTTTTCCCAAGTGAAAATTTTCCACCATGGGAAAATGCCTTCAAGATAGTAAAAATTGGGACAATTTATTATAGAGGGTCCCAATGCAGTCCCATAAGATTAAACGATAAGTTTCTAATTGTCACAGTGTACGAGTAACAACCCGTCGAAGATTGCAGCCAGTTTGCACTTTGGATTCTTAAGGGATTTTGTCGGTTTAATGTAGTTCGATGTGTTTCTGCATGTATGGGTGCGAAAGAGGACCATTCCTAGTGTAAACCCACCCATCCGGATGTGTTGGAATAGTTTGTTTGGTTACACGAGTTGTAGAATGAAATTTGTACCACTTTGCATTGCTTGCATTTGACACTTTTTCCATCAAGTGAAAATTGGACACCACAAGAAAACCATTTTGAGATAACAAAAATCAAGAGATTTTATTGTAGACGGGCCCAATGAAATCTTGTAGGCTCAGATGGAGTGTTTTTAAGTGCCATGATTTCTCAGTTATAGCCCATCAAAGATTGTTGCCATTTTGCACTTTGGACCCTTAAAGGATCGAGTTGATTAAACATAGCTCAGAGTGATTCCACACATTTGGGTGTGAAAGAAGACCATTCTTGGTATAAATGTACCCATCTATATGCATTGAAACACTTCATTTGGTCACACGAGTTGCAGAACGAAATTTGCACGACTTTGCAACTTTATACTACTTGCATTTGACACTTTTTCCATTAAGTGAAAATAGGACACCACGGGAAAATGACTTCGAGATAAAAAAAAACTGAGAGGTTATTGTAGAGGGGCCCAACACAATCAAGTAGGCTAAGATGAATATTTTTTAAGACTCATGGTTTTTGAGTAATAGCCTGTCAAAGATTGCTTCCCTTTTGCACTTTGGACTTTTAAGGGATCGATCCGGTTGAACGTAGCTCAAAGTGATTATGCATGTTTGGGTGCAAAAGAGGACCATGCCTAGTGTAAATATACCCATTCAGATGCGTTGGAATAGTCTGTTTGGTCACATGAGTTGCAGAATGAAAGTTGCACCACTTTGAAACTTTACATTGCTTGCAATTGACACTTTTTCCATCAAGTGAAAATTGGACACCATGAAAAAATGACTGATATAACAAAAGCCGAGAGAAGTTATTGTAGAGGTGCCCTATGTGATCCTAATACCTCAAACAAGATTCTTGTAACTAACATGGTATCCGAGTAACATGGTGTCAAAGATTGTTTCCCTTTTGCAATTTGGACTATTAAGGGATTACGTTGCTTGAATTACAAATGTTTGAGGGAAGTAATAAATTTCAATATTTGAGTAAATCTCATTACAAGTGTTTATTTCAATAGACTATATGCTATATTGATATTGATATATAGTTGTTAGGTTGATTTGTTTTAATAAATGGTTTTTTTAGAATAAGTTAGTCAATTGGTGCTAGTTATAATAGGGAGAGAATAAAAGAAGAAAAAGAATAATTAGTAACCATCAATGGTTATTGCACTCACTCTATTAATAATATGATGTTTACAGTAAAATGAAATTTATTTGGTTGTCATAATTCTTCTGTTTGTGCTACAATTGTCTAATATGTTTCATACACTATTTTGAAACCCAAGTGCTTGTACTTGTAGGCACAATGCCTTAGGTACTACGTTCTCACAAATATTTTACAATGTCACTCATACATTCGAGATTCTCTTATAATGTCTACATCATAGGTGCTCATGATGAAGTTAAATTCAAATGAATAACTTGAGATTCTCTCTCTAAGCTTCACATGCTCTTTTATAATGGCTTCAAATCAGAACTAAGATTTTTAAAGATCATCAAAATAAGGATGTTGCATTGCTTTTTTGGCTGAGATTCTCTTTGATGGCTCATAAATCAGAATTTTTTACAAGGAGAGACCAATCATTTTTTAGTAGTTTACTTAAAAATATGCAAAGTAAAAGAAGAAAAAGAAAGAGCATCCAAAATGGAAATGAAAAGAAAATAGATGGAAGACACTTATAGACAACAAATCCACACCATTTGGTTCCAACTCGTGAACAACAAGGCATAAATCTTAATGCTTCCATTGAGGATAGGCATGCCAGTCTCTCAACCTAGTCACTCCTAATCATACATCTTCACTGAGAGTTACAAGATACCTATTGAACACAACACCTCTCATTAATAGAATAACTTGAAATTTGAGATGCTCTTATAATTTCTACATCATAGGTGCTCATGATAAGGTTAACTTCAAATGAATAACTTAAAATTCCCTCACCAATTTTCGCACACTTTTATATTGGCTTAAAATCATAATTGAGATTTGTCAAGATCATCAAAATAACGATGTTGCATTTCCTTTTTGGCTGAGATTCTATGGATGGCTCATAAATCAACATTTTATGCAAAGGGACAACAATCAATTTTTAGTAGGTTACTTACAAATAGGAAAAGTAAAAGAGGATGATAGCATTGACATCATTCAAATTAATGTGCATAAAAGTATAAATTAATAAGAACCAATGTGCATACTTAAATTAATTGAACGAACCATCCAGGTCTATTCTACTCTTTATTGTATCAAGTATTGCCTCATGGTCATACTCATAGATCTTCTACAAGGTCTTATTCAAAGATCTATGCCCATATTTGGTCAAATGAACATTGGATGCCACGACAAGGTTCGAGTAATGAAGAATATTGAAATGTGTGTCAAAGTCCTCAAATAGCCAATATTTAACACTCTTATGTGGGTACCTTCTAAGCCACATTCCAGTAACAATAACTGAGCTTGTAGAGTATTCAATGTTTTCTCCGTCTATAACTGGGGCCTCCAATTTTTTTTTGGCCTCAACACAAAAACACAAGCAATAGTTTGTTCCCTCTTCGTTGTCTTCATCTACAATAACTGAATAAACATGCCCTGCATTGATATGTGCAACAAATCTCTTAAAATTATTCAACATTACGAATACACTACAAAGTAAGATAATAATAGGAATTTCAAAAACTAAGCAAGTAGATATATTACTTGGTTGAACTAGATCTAATATGTGGTCAAATTCAATCGATGAATCCATCTATGTTAGTTCCAATGTTGTCAGAGGGTCATATGTGTGAAGTGGGCTAAGATAACTTGTCAACCATTTCTCAACCCACTCCTTTGATTCACAATCATTCCAGGCTTGCATTGTACATGAAGAACAAAAGCATGTCATCTTTGGTGTATTGATACTCCATGAACTTGAGTTTGAGCTAAGGAAAGAGTGTAGCTCACTCGATCATGTTAGTGTACAACAATACTCATATGGTGCAATGTTAGTATCATCCATCAACCAAAAAATCCTATGAACTGAAGATGTACCTTCATTACCTAGACCCATCATTTGAGAATTACACCACTCGATGATTGATTTTGCATCTGTTAACTTTGGATTGTCTTTATACTTTAACTCTTTTCATGCTAATGCTCTTTTCACACATGCTCTTGCACCATCATGCTACCCCTTTCCATACCTGACATCACAAAAGTTCCACATATGTTGAATACCTGTACTGATGTTCATCCTACTCAACCAGTAGAACATGTGTGAGCTCTTGAACTATGTTGCATAGTTATCTGACCATATTATATGCCAACCATATGATATGCCCCTCTAAGCCAAAACACTGTAGAACATCCAGAAGCAATCTTGCATGAACTTTGGAGAATGTGTGTGATCATCACTAAGATAAAAGTGATACTCCCTCAATACCTTCCTTTGGTACTATGTAGTACAAGAAGGTAGTATTAGGGGAAGGTTTTACCAAAGATCTAGTCATGGAAACTACATTAACGAATCATCCACTATATCAGGAAACTCACACAAGAGGTGGAATCTAGTCTGCATGAAGATGTTAATGCAATTTTGAAGGTCGATAGTTTGAATCCGACTAAGTTTTTTTTTGAAGCAAGAAAGTTGTCTCAATGGAGAAACAAGGATATTAATGGAGTTTATTTTATGGATATGGTTAATTTTGAGTTGAAATTATTGTAAGGGTGTCCACATGATATATAATTACTTCAAAAAATGTATATATTATTCAAGCCTTCTAGGTTACACTTGATAGAGATTTCAAAGTCACATTCTTGTGTTATTAGAGAATATAATGATGGATAAATTATAACATGATTAGTTGTATGTTGGAGGTATTGGAGGATGGAGAAAAATTGATTGGTGTTCATGAATCATGAGAAAGAATATCTAACTTAGATAGAATCAATCTTACAAAATCATGTGTTTGACCAAAATTAATTTTTAGTTAGAAATACTTAAATTCAATTGTGCTTTAAGTTGGTCGAAAGTGTGACAACTTTGTACTTTTTCCCAATTAAATATCTTTTATGCCATATACTAAACAATATCATTACTACTAAGGCAATGATTACGACACAAATAGTTGATTTAACAATGGTCCTGACTTTATTGCCCTTAGATTGATTTTACAATTTGTATTTTGGTTTGGATGAGATTGTTATCCCAACAAATCATGCTAATAAAATGACACTATTTTTGAGGAACTAAAAATTGTAAGATCATCTTGAGAGCCTTATTAACTTGATGAAGTTTGCAGTAATGTAGTGTTTGTTTAAGTTGGTAGCTTGTCAAATTACATGAGAAAAATGGTGCCAAATATGAGAAGAGGATTGTTGGGTTGAAAAAAATTAAATACTTTTCTGGTGGCTAAACCCTGAATTAATTATTGTCTTGAGGTTTTATTTCTTCAAGGATTTCTTTAGTTAATGAGGTGAAAATTTTCTATTTGAGAACAATGTTTATTGATATTCTTTCTCATGATTCATGAGCACCAATCAATAACCTATTTTATGTTATTTAATAATTTTTAACCTTTCCATTTAATTATTTTCTCTATTTTACAAAAAACCATTTACATTTTATTTCTAAGTAGATCAATGCTTGTGCCTTGTACCTTAGCACTTTTTCTTGATGGTTTAGCACTTTCAATCTATGAATCAACACTTTTGAGGGAATGCAAAAAATATAGTTTTCTTGTTTTAGTTATTTTTTAGCCTTATAGTAATGCTTTCATTGTTTAATACTTATTTTGGTTAACACCTACACTTTGTCATTTAATTCTTGCACAATTTAGCACTTGCACTCTATAACCTTAAAATAACAATCATATAACTCAATGGGATATGCATTGTTAAAAAATTTAAATAATAACCATTAAACTAAATGGAATGTATATCATTATATCCTTCATGAAAAATCCATACAATCATCATTGAAAATAGTTAAAAATTATTAAATAACATAAAAGAGGTTATTGATTAACAAACAATTTAAGGAATATTAGAAATAAGACAATGACAAATAAAAAATTAATTATAAAATGGAAGCATGAATCCGATAAATGAGACTTTGAACCATGGAAGTGCTACTACACAAGTCATAGGCATTAAAATATGGTTTATATAAACACTTGCAAGAAACTATTATTTTTTGAGCTTCATCTCATTATATTTCCCATGTGGGGGAAACCAATTCTATGTGTGCTCTCATTATTTTAAATCTCAGCCATCAATCTCCAAGATGCCTTGAAACCTATTTGCAATCCTCATGCATGTGAAGAAAGCAATCATTCATATGCCTTAGGATTAGTTCTGGATAACCCTACAAATTTATGACATTACTTCTCACTCAAGCAAAGCAAAATGGCTCACACGGCCACATTTTTTATTTTACCAATCAACCATTGATCTCCTCGTGAGATGGCATATTGGATGACAAAGATTGAGTCAATGAAATTTGGATTTCATCGCCATTTCTCACCAATACTTCAGCCCATAAAAACCTATTAGTTGGATGCTAATTCATCCATCTATGGGCTCCACCACCCTTCTCTGAGTGGAGGAAGAGATCCATGTGTCACTCACCTGCTGACCCCACTGATTTTATAAAGAATTATATTAATTCCTATGGGGTGAGTAGGGAACGGTTGAGATTAAATCTCAACTTCACCTCTAAGCCATCAATTTGGAACCTTTAGGCACTGGGCATGATAGTGGAGACCAGGCCCCACCTTTGCAACGGGACACATGTCAACAACCCACTGACTCCGAGCTGCATTTTATAAACTAATATTTAAATCCCATGGGGTTGGCGAGCGATGGCCGAGATCAAACCTGTTGATCAAATGACTAACAATCTGTATGTGCAACAAGGTTAGTTTTAACAAAGGGGACCTAACTAGGTCAACAAGACTAAGACCCTCAGGAAAAATTGACTTAAGACATAAGTCATATTAATGTGCAATGTTTTCACTCGACTGTAGGAAAATTTAAAGTGATGAGATAATTTGGTGACTGAAAGACCTAAACCAAGGGGCTGGTGAAAACGACGACTGTGATGGCTCAAATTGTAACTTAGATGATCAGTAATTGGGTATAACAAGTCAATGAGAAAATAAAATGCCAAAGTATTTACAACCATGCAGATATGAAACGAGGGTTTTTAGACCAAAACCCTAAACCCTACCCTTAGGCACAAAAGCACAAATCAAGACCAAGTAGGGAGCCAATGCAATTTTTTTTTCAAATTTAAGAAACTTCACCAGTGGCTTCAGCTCAAGGACGCATACCCTTGGTGCTGATTGTATAATATTAGAAATAACCATCAAAGATTGTTGTCCTTTTACACTTTGGACCCTTAAGGGATCAAGTCAGTTGAATGTTGCTCAGAGAGATTCTGCGTGTTTGGGTGTGAAAGAGGACCATGCTTAGCATAAATGTACCCATTCGGATGTGTTGGAACAGTCTGTTTGGTCACACGAGTTGCAAAATGAAAGTTGCACCACTTTGCAACTTTACGCTACTTACATTTAACACTTTTTCCATCAAGTGAAAACTGGACACCATAGGAAAATGACTCTGAGATAACAAAAACTGAGAGAGGTTATTGTAGAGGAGCCAAACATGATCCTGTGGGCTCAGATAGAGAGTTCTTAGGTGTCATGATTTCAATTTGAATTTTGCACAATTTAACACTTGCACTCTATAACCTTAAAATAACAATCATATAACTCAATGGGATATGCCCCCTTAAAAAATTCAAATAATACCCATTAAACTAAATGGAATATATATAATTATATCCTTCATGAAAAATCCAAACAATCATCATTGAAAATAGTTATTTTCATACAACCATTTTGCTAGTTTTTGGCTTCTTTTTGGTTGTTTGCTCTATTTTTTATTATTTGTTGAAGCAACATTTTATTTTGTAAAGGGTTTCGGGGTCCCTTCAAAACATTTTTTACCTATAATAAAAAATGAATGTAAAATTAGACAAAGCACATGATAAAATAATAGTTTCTTGCAAGTGTTTATATAAACCATATTTTAATGCCTATGACATGTGTAGTAGCACTTCCATGGTTCAAAGTCTCATTTATTGGATTCATGCTTCCATTTTATAATTTATTTTTTATTTTTCATTGTCTTATTTCTAATATTCCTTAAATTGTTTGTTAATCAATAACCTATTTTATGTTATTTAATAATTTTTAACCTTTCAATTTAATTTTTTTCTCTATTTGACAAAAAACCATTTACGTTTTATTTCTAAGTAGATCAACGCTTGTGCCTTGTACCTTAGCACTTTTTCTTATTGGTTTAGCACTTTCAATCTATGGATCAACACTTTTGAGGGAATGCAAAAAATCTAGTTTTTTTGTTTTAGTTATTTTTTAGCCTTACAGTAATGCTTTCATGTAATACTTATTTTGGTTAACACCTACACTCTTTCGTTTAATGCTTGCACAATTTAGCACTTGCACTCTATAACCTTAAAATAACAATCATATAACTCAATGGGATATGTGTCGTTAAAAAATTCAAATAATACCCATTAAACTAAATGGAATATATAATTATATCCTTCATGAAAAATCCATACAATCATCATTGAAAATAGTTATTTTCATACAACCATTTTGTTGTTCTTTGGCTTCTTTTTGGTTGTGTTAGCTCTCAAAAACGCAAGCGGGATGCCTCAAGAGTCTGCCAATCTCTTGATACGCTTTAGGGTAACAGAAAAGGTCAAGAGAACTCAACCTTCTACTCTTCAGGTGCTACTAAACCTAGGTGGGTGTACCTTTGTAAATGAAGCAGACTTGACTTATGATTATCTTTCTTGCAATGATTTGTCCACAATGGCAGATGGAAGGGAAAAAATGAAATCAAACTTGATACCAATAGCAATAGCAATATTCTTAATCTAAATCCTAAAGTGCTCAATTAATAGATGTAAAGAAACTGAATGAATCCAAATGATGAAATGCAGAGACCAGTGCCTTACTGGGTATGCGGAGTCAAAATGAAATCAAGATGAACAACACCTCTCTGGAGAAAACTCAAATTATCTAGCATATATTTTGTTTACAACTTGTATAAACATGCAAGACTGTAACTACTAAGCTCTACTTTAATAATCTAGATGAATCTCTCTAATTACTATGATCAACTAAAAGGATTTAATCTTTGCTTGAAAGAACCAATTGATTAATCACATAGATACAACAAATGTGCACTAATGAATTGAATATAATCTTGTTATATCAATTTAAACAACCAGAAAGCATCAAACTTGGAGACAGCTTAGCAGTATTTTCATTAAATTCAATAGAAAATTGACACAAAAAATGTGTAACAACATCAATTGACTTTCATAAATACCTCCATTCTAAAATCATGCAATCATAGCCTCTGTTCTGAAAATCTTATTCTACTGTATATCAAATATCTAATAGCTCGTGTCGATTTTACAATCACAAAATGCATATTTATACACTAGCATCAGAAAACATATCAATTTGAGATCCCATGTTGGCCCTCCAAAGAATTCAGGCTCAAATCAAGTCGACTAACAACGGTATTTAGCATTCGCATGTCGGCCACCGAGTATGAATTTTCATTAATCGTTCGCCGAGACACCCAGATAGTTATGCTGAAGGCAATTCAATCACCAGTCATCCCCTGTTCTTATTCGCTTTCGCTGTGACTTTAAGGTATCGGGAAGACCTCATATAGACTTCATTATGTTTTCTTGAAAGCCCTTTTACCTCCTATATGTCACTATAACATTTTGTTTGATATACCGAAGACATGAAGAATCCTCATGTTCCTTTGTGTTTCACTGTAACTCTATGAAATTGGAGAGACATCTCACAGATTATAGAATGTTATATCAATATGTATCTCTTACGTGCTTTCCATTCACTGAGACGCAAGGATATCTCTCACCAATGTGTTCTTTTGTTTCGTTCATAGTTCACCGAGACAAGAGCAAACTCTCGCCGAGAAGCACCTCCCATTCATTTTCGCCAAGACAATATATAGTCGGGGAGACGCTATATAGATTGCCCCATGTTTCACCGAAAATCCCACATGATATATATTAGTCGCTGTGACACATGGTTTTTCTTGCTAATGAGTCCATCCATCCCATATATATCGTTGTAACTTCAAATTATCGGGGAGACATTATGTAGATTATTTTATGTCATATTGAAACATCCCAAATTCACACCTGTTCGCCAAGAGAATTCAATACACATATCGATAGAGACCTTTTTTTTTCCATCAGCGAGACCGAAGGTCACTCGTTGAGACCTCTTATTGAGAACGTTAACTCGTATCGAGATGTATACCCTTATGTTGTTGATCAGCAAGACAAAAAGACCTTGCCAGGACCTCAGCCATATGTATTAACTCTTGCCGATGTATCCTTATTCAAACCGGTCGACAAGACATAATGAGTTCGCCAAGACATCAGCTCGATGGTCAAACTCATGCTGATAGGCCTATCCAAACACAGGTCGGTAAGACATGATATATTCGATGAAACATTACACAGAAGACCCCATACTCATGTCGATAAAGCCTTTGTCGCCGAAACAACATGTGTGTCATGCCGAATAATGAATGCATAAGACCTGTGATAGCCATGACATTAGATGAGCCTTGCCGATAGGCCTACAACAAACGTATGTTAGCACAAAAACAACATGGGTCAGGGAGACAGTCATAGACTTATGCCGATAGGAACTGCAACATGGAAAATGCATGACCCGATGGATTTTGGGATGAATATGGACAAAATGTGAGCAGAATGACATGAAAACAAACCATGTACTTATGATGAGGACTCAAAATGGAAACTCAGGGGTATGAAAACATGTGAAAAAATTCAGAAATTTACAGTTCCAACAGGTTGCTTGCTCTATTTTCGATTATTTGTTGAAGCAGCATTTTATTTTGTAAAGGGTTTCGGGGTCCCTTCAAAACATTTTTTACCTATAATAAAAAATGAAAGTAAAATTTGACAAAGCACATGATAAAAAATGGTGAAACCTTAAAATAAATCTCATTCAAGTCAACGACATATATGCCTTTAGAAACCTCAAATAATGTCCATCAAACTCAATGAAATATATAATTATATTCTTCATGCGAAACCTATATAATTATCATACATAATATTTAATATTAAACAACCATATACATGAGCAAGCACACAAGGTATACCATAGGATTGTGATGCAACATTGAAACAAAAACCATACAATCATCATCATGCATGAGATCAATAATATATATTTCATTGATCCTTTCACATAAAAGGTATGCAAATATCATGAACATGAGCCTATATTGTTTAACCTTGATGCGTGAACAAGAACACTAGGCACACTATAAGAGTTTGATACAACCTTAAAACAAAACAAAAAAACACCATAATAGTCAATGATATATGTTCCATTGGAACCTTCAAATAAGGCGCATAGAACTCAATAAAATATATGTCATTTGACCTTCATGCAAAATCTATACAATTATTGGGTATAATGCGGGATCATGATGGGCCAAAAAGTGGCAATATGTATGTGATATGATGGCCCATGAGGCTGAAAACTTATTTTACCCAAAATTGATGAAGCGAAGGGTTTTTAAAGGAGATTCTCAGCTTTCCACCAATATAAATTATGCTTTACTTTGAATTTAATAAATAATTATTACTCATTTTTTATTTGAATTCACGACTAAAGTCCTAATTGATAGGATGATTAGAAAAATCTATAGCTTTCAAAAGCGGTATCACATTTTTTGAATTTGAAACATCGTCACATTCTATGCTTCATATACTATAGGATTGAAAAAGAAAAATTGAATTTCATGAATTTTTGACCAAGTTAAGGTGGTCGGACATACAAGTTTTATACTTTAAAAGTTGTAATAAAAATTCATAATTAATTATTTACTTGGAAAAAATACAAAAAAATATCGTCACATCGAACATGAATCTTGTACTTATATCTAAAATATTATTAAAAAAAATTATCATTTTATTGTGGTTAGGGTGGTTAGGATAGACACCTACTTCTTATTTTTTCTTCAAAATTTAAGTACTCTTGCATTGAAATTTTAAATTTTCACCAAATAGATTTAAAAATAAAAATAAACCTAGTTTAGAAACTACATTCAATTTTCTATAGATTCTATTCTTACATATTTTGAAATAATATAGATAACTTATTCAAATTTTTACGTCAAGTTACCTAACTCTGATTTTTACTGAATGTTTTGCCACTTAAGGGCTGTTTTTTCCATGATGATCCTGCACATACCCTATTATGGGAAAGGGATAATGTTAATCAACTATGATGCACAAACAAGCACACTATACATACCATAGGATTTTTATGTAGGCTTATAAAACCCCATTAAAATCAACAAAATTCATTGCTAGACCATATATATGATATTAGAGCCTCTAGAGAAATTTCATATAGCTCAATGACATATACTTCAAATATCATTTACACATAATATATGTCTCAAATGATGAGATATAGAGTGAACGTTAGAAATAATGATGCATGAAAAAATACAATAGGAACACTCAATATAGTTATATAATTATTTAATTATCAATAAATTAAATAATTTTAAATATTTATTTGATTAACATAAAAAATTAATAAATTTATATAAGGAGAGATGGCTTCTTCTAATCTAAAAACCCAGGTTTGGTAGTGGCAACATTTGATTCTAGCAATGGTATTCGTGTAGGAGATGATGAATCAGGCGATGAAGATGGAAACATACTTGCTATAGATGATGAAAACCCAGCCGCTCTTTTGGCATTAATGTCTATCTATGCCATTAGCAATGTTTCTGCTATTGCAGATGACTTGGTGTTTATTCTTGGTGGCTTTTTTGTCCACATGGCTTTGACCATATGTGGTGAATGTGTGGGTGGCAGCAACATTAGTGTTGGGGAGGTTGATGTAGCTTAAAGAGTGGGCAATGATGATGATGTTTATAGTGTAGGAAAATGCAAAGGTGTGAATTGTCTCTTCAAATCCCCATAACTAAAAGGCATTGTTGTTTTAACAACTACCACTTGATTATTTACAGGTGGAATTGGTTGTTGAGGAGTGGGGTTGAATTGTAAGAACCCTTTGTTTTTCTTTCTAAATGGTTGTGAATTTTTTTGGTTAGCATGGTCAAATTTCTCAACTTGGCTAGAAGTGGACTTTGCTTCACGACTACTAACTGAATTGTGATAATCGCAAAGGGTAGTACATAAGTGCATGGAAAATATACTCCACTCAGTTAAAAAAATTTCTCAAAAGTGTAACTTTTTAAAAATAAAATCAAAATTTTATTAAATTTGGTAGTACATACTGACCCCAAATCCATATATCCATTATGTGTTTGTGTGGGAAACCCTTCCTATTTCATGATGTAGCTTGCTTTAGAAACATATGACTTGGCATAGGGTTTTCTGAGGAAAGCTCTCATGTCTTAGGATCAAAACATTGGCTACTTTAAAGCAATTTCTCACAACAATGGTATAAAATCAAAATGTGAATGAACAACACCAAGTGCCTTCTATAGAGCTTTTCAAAAATATATTATAATTGACAATCCAATAGTCAAATCAAAAGTTATGACCTCGTGAAGTTGTACTACCAAATTTAATAAAATTTTGATTTTATTTTTAAAAAGATACACTTTCAAGAAGAGTTTATACAGTTGCGCAAACCAAATAAAAGATACAAATGAACGAGGCCATACGCCTTGCGGAGAGCTTTGCAAAAATATATTATAATTAAAATCCAACAATCAAATCAAAAGTTATGCCCCTGTGAAGTTGTACTACTAAATTTAATAAAATTTTGATTTTTAAAAAAAGGCTACATTTTCTAGAAGATTTTAGGTAGTTATGCAAACCAAATAAAAGATGTGAATGAATGAGACCAAGCATGTTTTGAAGTGTTTTCCAAAAATATATTATAATTCATGTCTCTTCCATGTTGACCCAAAAGCTTTTCCTTTTATTTTTTTCATTTGTCTTGTGTTTTCCTTTTGGGAATGATGCAAGGTTTTGAGACATTTATGTTTCTTCAATCTTCACCCGAAAGGATTTTTCTATATTTTTGCTTTCTTTGTGTCATTCCTCTAGTTATGTGTGTATTTGGGGAAAGATGATAGTTCCATGCTCTATGAAAACATTGTAGCATAGACATACTGACCCCAAATACATATATCCCTTATGTGTTTGTGGGGGCAACCCTTCCTTCCTATATCATGATGTAGCTTGCTTTAGAAACATATGACTTGGCATAGGGTTTTTTGAGGAAAGTTCTCATGTCTTAGGATCAAAACATTGGCCACTTTAAAGCAATTTCTCACAATGATGGTGTAGCAACTGCTTTAAAGTGGAGGCATAAATATATGACATCTTTTGGAAAATTTAATGGTGTGATTTTCCTTTTTTCTTGTGATGTGTCCTCTTCTTGGTGGTTTCATTGGGTTTGATGTTGTCCAAGAGTGTACGATCTACTGTCATGGCATGATGCAAATGAGGCATCCCATGGGTGATGATTTGAAACTTTTGACTTGTCCTCTCTTGGAGACATTAGGCACAATGCTCCCTAAAAGGAAGACAATTACATGAACAAAGAAAAATCCCCTTTAACAAAATTTTTACATGACATTCAAAAGCATTTTTCTTTGTGGTGCCTTATTAAAGTTATCGGGAGGATAAATTTGGTATGGTTAGTATGATGGGAAGCCGATACACTGGCATGACTTTCTTATTATATGGTGGGAAGCTAATACACTAGAAGGGGAAGCCGACACACTAGCATGCCTTTCTCACTAAACCACTTTGTTGGGACAACTCACCTAGTGGACAAATTGAGGTTCCACTAGCCTAGAGTGAGCATACATATTTTGGGACAAACTCACCCTGTAGATGACCTGAAGTTCTGTGGCCCCAGAGTGAGCAACATTTGTTATGAACAAACAACCATCGCCTCACATCACATTGAATCGATTCTGCTTGATCCTTTGTTTTTGTTTATTTTTGGCCTTTGACAAGGTGTGATCATGTATCTTTGTTATTGTTGCATACTTATTTTTTTTGGATTTCTACTTTAGTCATGTGAGTTTGACATAGGTTCATCCTCTCACTAAAGTGGGGGGAAAATGTAGTAACAAAAAAATTAGCCTTTTCCTTGCTTGATCTAATAATTGACCTTAAAGCTGAATAAATGGTGTCTTGGACTAGTGTTGTAATGTCTTGTAAACATTCACTCTATTTTAAGAACTTTATTTAGAAAAAACACACTTTAATTGGTCCTTTGCAAGGGTGTTGTGAAGTGTTGTAAGACACTTTCACACTTTTCTAGGACTTATTTGCTTAATTAAGCCTAATGGGCCCCTTTCTAAATAAAATAAACATAATGTGTACCTTGTTTAAGTGTTGTAAAGTGTTTTAAAGCACTTTCACATTTATCTAGGTGGACTTAATTCATTAAGGTTAAGTGGAGTATTAACCCCCCTTTTAGGCCTTAATTTTTGACACTTCCTGAGGATCTTTCTCGACAAGCATAAATTAAATATCAAATTATTTCATTGGGAAAATTTTGGTCCTGGTAAGTTGATCCAAGACCCATTCACCCTTGATGGCGAATGGGTCCTCTCTTAACAAGAACCCCTTTTTTCAGTTGATCTAGAATGGGTTTTTGGCCTTCTTTTAGCTCCCCAAAGCTCAGTCTTGGAAACTTAGCCAGTAGTTGCAAATGGGCCCTCCTTTAATGAGACCCTAATTTTCAAATTTCATTTTGGTGGGAATTTAATTGTCTTTCTTTCCAGATTTGGTGTTGGCCTTAATTCTTTGAATTTTAGGGTTAATCTCCTAATTTAGTATAAATAAGGGGTCAATTCACATTATTTCACCTCAGATTTTCAAGAGAGCATCCTAATACTTCACAAGAGCATTATAGAGCATTTCAAGAGCATTCATAAAGCATTTCAAGTTAGATTTTCAAGTCTTAATTGCAACAATTCAAGATCATATCATCATGTCAAGGGTTTAATGCATTCATGTATGTTGAGCTAAGAAGTGAATGTTGCATTGAGGATTCATTTACAAGAATCATCCTACATCCAAGATCTACATTCTTCATGGCCACTCCATGATTGTTTGCAGATTTGACTCACAAGACATAATCCAAGGTGATATCACTTACATTATTGCACTTTCATGCTTCATTTCTTTCATTCCATCATTTAGTTTAATTACCTACAAGGGGTTTGATTGAGGCAAACTCCCATTCACTAAAAAATCAACAAGTTTTATTTGTAACTTAAACTAAAAGAGGGGTAACAATTTATTCAAATCAAAATAAAGCAGTACAAAGAAAGGGCATTACATGCCCTTGCTTGGGCAAATGATTAGAAGCCGATTTGGCCAAGCAATCTGTAACCTCATTCCATTATCTAGGAATGTGATAGAGAGTAACAGATTCCAAGGAGGCACATAGATTAAGAATATGTTTTATAATTATAGCCAAATGCCAACTAACATCCTCTAATTGGTGCCTCTTCAGCAAAGTCACCACCACTTGAGAATCAGATTCACAAATAATTGTACATGATAATTAAATCTATAGTCTATACATTCCATGTTATTTATAAGAAAATTTTTAGAGGTAACCTAACAAATTTAGAGAAGAATGAAAATATATGTAATTATGCAATTTAGGCTTATTTGTTTACCATATGAATGGTTAGTAGCACTCTAAAAATTGAAGAAATCAAAATATAAACTATGTGTACATACATTTTAAACAAACAACAATGCAAATGAGGAATATTGATGGTCTTTATACTATAAATCTAGAAAGGATTTCAAATAAAATCCTTAAAATAAAACATAACAAAAGTCTTGCTTTAGAATCAACATTTGATATGTATTTATATATAAATTGGTCAGTTGACTTCCATGATTATTTTTTTTTTATCAATTTTGGAAATAAATATGACTTATTATTCTAATTAATCAGAGCATTGATTAAACTTTATATTTTATAATATGACTTAACAATTATTTAAATGACCACTCTCCACTTAGATTTTCATTGTACAATAGATAGAAGAAGAAAATTAATTAGAAAAGACATGTTTCAATCGAAATGATAGGAGAATGAAATTGATATGAATACAATTATGAAAAATTTATAGACGATGAATATTTGATCTAAATGTCAATTGTTGTCTTATTTCTAACATAAAATATGATATTATTATAAATATAGCTAATACATATTTTATACCCTACTAGAATCTTATATCCAAAATTAGATAACTTTTGACAATAAGTTTAGAACATCCCACAATTTACCAAATACATGTTAAGACTTTAAAGCCTATACAAAAAACCTAACAACCAATTATTAAGATTTAAGATTAATCATAAGAAAAAAAATTACAATATTATATATGGTTGGTTTACTAAAATCTACAATAATCTTACTATAAAACAATTATTAATATATATATATATAAGAAACATAAATAAATAAAATAGTATTGATTAAAGGTAATAAACCGGTTTTGAAGGGGCCTGGAACCCTTTACAAAGGAAAGCAGTTGAAGAAGATATATCCAATCAAATCACAACAATCAACACAAGAAAAACAAAACATCAGCCAAAAAGTAACCAAAAAGAGGCACAACACACTACATATTATTCAAGATCTCGACAGCCTCAAATCACCAGTAGCAATATTCTGCATTTTCCCCATAGTCTCAGATACCTCATTTGCAAAGGTTGCACCTTGTGCTTTCACTTTGTTCCATATCCGGTTCAGAATCCTCATATAAAACCACACAATGTATAATGCTTAACTAGTAAAATGAACATAGATTAATGCAATTATTTCTACGAAGAGAAATAGAGACTTTTGTGAAAAGGAAAATGTGTTAAATTTAATAAATAAAACCTAAACTAACCAATGTTCATCTATTATAAAATGCACGTGTAGATCAAGCGAGGTGGGAATTAAGGAAGTTGAAGTCATAATTGATGAGCACCCTAGATATAAAGGGTTTTGTAAGCCATTGGCCACTCAACCAACTAAAACTAAAGAACAAAACAAAAACTTCTAATTTAGGATGGTATTTTGCATAAAATTTCTAATAACTTTGCGACAATTGATTTCCTAAGAGATCATAATTCAATTTTGGTTTATAAAAGGGCAACATAATTTTTCTTATTTTATACATGAGGAAGGAAGATAATTAAAGTTGGTACATAGCTTCTGAGGATCCAATCCAATAGCTTCTGCAAGCTTTGGAATGCAACCCGATTCAAACCTTGCATTTGGAGACAAATTCCTTTTCTAGTATGAGCCTCAACATTAACTATGTTTGTTTCCAAAATAGTTTAATATAGAGACAATGCATCCATAAACTTTCTCCTCAATCAAAGAATATTGGCATATGAAAGTGCATCCTTTCCTTGAAACTTTCTAAGAGGAGAATTGACGGGGAGAGGAGAGGAAAGACTAGAACAAGAACTAGGGGAGAGGGGCCCATAGTGGAGCAAGGTCCAATAGTGGGGATATAAGTAGTCCTTAGTGGGCCCCATAGTGGAGCACCTTAATATCCAATTGCAAAACACTTTTTATCCATAAAGTACATAAACTGACAAATCATGTGATGCCACATCAGTGCACCAATAAAACATGACTTAGTGCACCACTATCAATCTCACTTTTTTTTTGGGCCTTTTTGGATACCTCAACAAAAAACATGCTGATGTGGCATCATATTTGATGATGTGACCACAAAATATAGAAGCATGTGAATTGCCAAATAAATTGTTGTACAAAATTGGAAGTGATTTGAAATTTTCACATAAGATTTTGAGAAACATGAAGTTAGGGTGCTCCACTATGGACCTCTCTCCCCTAATAGTATTCATTGAATGATTCATTGTTCCATCAGATGCTTTCTTCAATTGCTCATTATTATTTTTAGTTGGATCCTACTAATCCCTTACACTATTCACTACTACTTGGTTTGGGGCTAACTAATTTGAAATTTTATCCATATCATAATTGGACACATTTGACACCTTAATGGCACATTCCTTGACTCTTACATAATGCTACTACATGGATGTGTGTTGTAAACACAAAAATCCAAATTACAGACTAAAATAAGGCATACTAGTGGAAGAAGGGGCACAAGAAACTGGGAGGACTTCTAAAGGGCTACAAAAGAGGTGAGGGGAAAAAAGACTGCAAAGACTACCTAATTGCGTCAAATTTGTATAGTGAGTGTAAATGAAATCTCAAAATACTTTCCAAAATGAATTTTGAGTTATGAATGCCCATTTCATACAAAAAGCTTGAGGGAAAAAGAAGTTGAGGCTTCATTTATTAATCCCTCTATTGATAAGTGAACCCTAATTTTACTCTATTAAAAATTCATGTTCTTTAGATGGTAGTTGATGTTATCCTCAAATTTCTCCACTCTATTCTTGCGTTGATCATTCAGTTTAATGTAGCCATAGGCATTTCCATGTTGAAACTATAGATAATCTCAAGACCATTTACACAAAGTTAAGGGTAAGTGATAAACACAGAATACCACTCGTGGATGTTATAGACAATGAAAATAAAAGAACAAGACTAAGACGTATGAATGGCTAATTAGACACATTTTGATTTCCCTTCTACTTAGCTTCAAACTTTGTTTTGCTTCATTTTTTTCATTCTATTCAGAACCATAAATATAAAACATCATACCTTGTAATTTCCAAGCCCAAAGAATTTCCCTATATTGATGCATTATGCATGGATTACCTTAAATTTGTATGCCTAAAGATGAGAATATCATTAAAAGTTGATAGATCTATTATGCAAGGATTACCTTAAATTTGTATGCCTAAAGATGAGAATATCATTAAAATTTGATAGATCTATTATTGAAAAGTATGCAAATGTACTGATGGAAATCATTAGTAGCAGGCTTAAAAGGTTATAGCCTTTATTAGTTCCTGCCTGTATAGGCAGAAATTTATGTTTTTCACTCACTTTTACCAAATAATTTGCTTCTTGAAAATTATGCAAACAGAAAAATAAACCCTTTTTTCTAATGTCTGCAAAGTTTTGATTTAAAAATTTCCATTTTTGCTGGTTTTTTCGTTTTTTCTGATTGGCTCCTCATATTTTTACCAGGGGTTTTCTGATTTTTCAATTAAAATAGGGTGAAAAAAATATTCTGACCAATGGCCAACGAGCAGGGGAAAAATATAAGACATTCCCTAATGTTGTATTAAAACAGAATTTTTTTGGTTTAAAAATGGGCTGCAAGGGTGCCTAGTGGGTAAGTGGAAAATTTGCAAACCAGTTCACGTGTCTTGTCTCTGCTACCACATTTAAGAATTAGTAGCTCTAAAACCCCAATATTTTTAGATCTACTTTGCCTTTATTCTGAATAGATTGAAGCAGCCATTGTGGAGAGACTGTCCTGCAAAATCTGTCCATTAATCTCATTGGCGATGTTAACTCCACGAGACAATTTGTGCAAAATATTGAGGTAAGTCACTTGTCATGGTTTGAGCAAGGTTTTTTTTATGATTCTGTAAACAGCTAGATCATTTGTGGTTGTGTTTTGTTTCATTCTAAAACAATTCTATTGTTACGTGCTAAATGAAGGTGGTCTGACCTCTACTAAGATAGCTCTGGCAGTGATTTCTTTTACAGCAGTAGCTGGTATCCATTCAATACTGGTAGGTGCTAATAATTTTACTTTGTTACGGTTATGTAATGTTTTTCCTGCAAACTCTGCTCATTTTTCCTCATCAGCATTGTTGACTGCATAAGATAATTGCAAGAGAAACGAAATAAACCACTTTTCCTATTGTTAGAACAAGGGTTTTGAAACAGAATATTTACACATATCAAAGGATAAAGGAAAAGGGGGTTTTGTCAGGTGATGATGTTGCAACTACCCTGGTAGGCATGTATGTCAAATGTGCAAGCATAGGAAGTTTCAATCCATGTCAATGCACTTGTTACACTGCCAACCTACTTAACTATTGATCTGATGGCAAAAGATCAATTTTGATTGCAAAAGACCTTTAGCATGCTTATTATTGTTATTAATCTATAAGGACCTTGGTCCAAAAGGTCCATTTTGATTGCAAAAGACCTTCAGCAAGCCATAAGGTCCAAAATTAATCTACAAATCTGAAAGGTGCTGGGTGGTATCCATTATTATTGCAATTTAAAAGAACCTTAAATAACAGCCCTAAAACAAATGAATAAACGTAAGAACAGACCTCAAACAAACAGACATATAACAAATTACTGCTCAAATTCAACGATATAAACATAGCAGCAGCTCTATACTAAGATTTAAATTTCTCAATATCTAAAAATACAAACATGTTTTAAGCACCAGTGAAAACTGTTCTGTTTTGAAACAAGTTAGAATGATAGATCAGCTGAAGGAATACTAAATGTTAAAAACACAGCGGATCTCAATTACAAAATGAGCAGCAGAACTCCTCAAAATTCAAGCTTGCTAGTAATGCAAATTAGACCTGTTAGATTGCAGGCCTAAACTCCAAGTATAATTCTGTTAGATGTCAAATCAATACAAAGGTTAACTGATTAGAGTACGAAAGAAAGAAGAATAAATAGCTTGTCAAATCTAAGCAAGATTTACTGTCTCCTGATCTAAATTGTCCTATATTATCTTGTTTTGCCTGGTATTCATGCTGGATTCTTTATTGCAATCTACTGATCTAAATGCTTAACTACCTTGTGTTTGAGATGATGTGTCGATTACAATCTAATGATCTAAATGCTTTAAAACTCTTTAATTCTTCTATTCTACTTTTTTCTTGGGGTGACCTGTACTTTGTGCCCCATGTGGTGCTATTTCATTCTATTGTAATGTCCTGTGGACCGTGGCATAACAAAGTGGGTATAACTTTCGTTGATCTATTTGTGGAATACATGGCATATAGTTTATGTAATTCAACCGTTCAATGCAAATGTCTTCTTTCTCCTTCTTTATTTATAACAATTTCACATTGACAAGAATTGCCATTAAGATTAGATTATGGGCACCCTAATAATTGGAATTTAGTGACTAACTTTTAACTTTCCCTCATCCTGCAGGCTACATTGCAACAATCATCAATTGAAAATGTGCACAAAGCCCTCTACTTACGATTTACCTTTGGGATTGCTATATACTATATGGTGACAATTGTTGGGTACTGGGCATATGGAACCTCCATCTCAGACTATAACTCTTATGTATTAGGTGATATGTAATTAATGATTTCCTTGACACGGTTACAGATATTCTGTGTTCCAGCGTATGAGGCTCTTGAAACCAGATTTTGTATCGGTAGACATTTGTACATAATGTTGTGCACACCAAAAAAGCACCATAACTAGTAGTTCTTTGTAATTTGAGGTGTGCCTTGTTTTCTTCCACTATTCTTTAGCCACAGACTCCATCCTAAGGGATTTCCATGACACGAGTATGAAATATTTGGTGATTTTAATCTCTCATATACTCTGCACTAGTGTGCTTTATTTCTTAAATAGATTGGACCGTGGTTTGATCCTATTCAGCACGGGAAAGTTGACAGCAAAGATGCAGGAGAAGTGCTCGGCAGTGATTCTTCACAGATTATTAGAAAAATCTTCATTTTGATGTCTAGCTACCTCATGGTTGCAATATGAATCTTATCAAATATGAAAATAGTTGATGGATAGAAACTATACCATTGAAGGTAATAACTTCTAATTATTTGTTTTCATTCTCCATCTGAGCATTTTGGTTGTATTTTGGAAAAGTTCATGTTTTTAGTTTGCATCTAAGGTTTTGTTTTCATTGTGTCATTAAATCTTGTTTAACACATGATTCATGCTGTTGGAGATAACAAAATGTGCATTGTCAATCAACATGAGTGTTCAAATTTGATGGCTTTGACAAAGCAGATTTTCTGCGAAATATTAACTCTTTTTCCATGGATAGAGCAAAAAGGCCGAGAACCAAAAAAAGCAGGGTTTGTGAAAAATTTGCTACACAAGTTGAAACTTTTTGAGTGGAAATATTTTAAGTAGAACATGCCTATGATTTTTTGATCAACCGGTTCCAAAATATAGGTAGATTTGAGGCTTCAAAATCAGTCGCCAATATATTAAGTACAGCAATTGTAGGATTTGACGGTGCACTTTTGGCAGGAGTTGATTGTGCACTTTTGCCAATACTAGTCTATGTAAGATATATTTTTAAAAATGAATTCTTGAATTAGTAGGGAATCCATTATAAAAAGGCATAACATTTAGGGATTTTTTGATTTTTAATATTATAAATCAAATCCCATTTTGAAAAATATAATGCTTAGACTATTTAATATTAAATTTTAAAGTGGATGGCAGTATTTTTTGCTTACTATTTTTCTGCATGGTAGTTAAGAGATAGAGCATTTATTCCTACAATTTCAGATCTGTAATCTGGAGCTATTATATCTGAAAAGAGTTTCTTCCACTAATATTCTTTCTTCAAATGTCAAGATCTACTGATCCACCACATGCTAAACAACTGTGTTGTGCTGCTAGCTATGCAAGGAATTCATTCAAAGAATTTCAAGCTTATTTTATCCTCAAATTCACCTTGATTGCATGACAAATAGAAGACTATATTCTTTCATTATTGTGAGTCTATATTTGCAATCCTCATGTATCAATCACTAGGTGATATCAGCTTACCCATAAGTCATCTATTCACTGAACTATAAACACTTCTTTCTCCCTAAATTATGGGTTGATTTCATCTTAATGGAGATTTATTTTCTAGCATACTTCTCTCCCTCTAGAGATTCTCTTCTAGTAATTTTAATATACTAGGTCTTGAATGGTAAGACATTCTTCAATTCCTCATTAATGTCAGTATGCGTATTCATAATGTGCAGGTGCTGTTGTGGGGCGTGTCAATTGGGTCTGTTGTGTTCAACAGGGTTCAAAAAGATGGAGTTGGGGATGCCAGAAGCTGAGAAGAGTGGTTTGATAGAGATGTTCCATTGGCTCACGCACCTGCATTTGTCAAGGCCCTTGGTGATAGCACCTGCAAATATTGCTATTGGGACTTCTAGGCTTGGTGGTCAGTCAACATTTATTTGGAAGGTGGTCACTCTGCTAGATTTCTGGGTGTCATTTTTCCTAGTGATTGGATTGGTAACAACTGTGAGTCAAGGAAGATTTATCAAGCATTTCGGACATAAAAAAAAAATTTAATGCTTAACTACCTTGTGTTTGAGATGATATGTTGATTACAATCTAATGATCTAAATGCTTTAGAACTCTTTAATTGTCTTGTAACATTATGATGACATTTTTAGGGATCAGTGAGCCGTATAAATGCATTGATGTTGCCAAACTCTTCTGTTTGGCATGTCTATTGCATTTGGCAGGGACTGTAGCTGCAACACAGCTCTTGTTTGGTTTAGTTGTCGGTGAGTCCATAGTTGCCGGGAGATGCAGGGTACTAGTACTGGTACGGGGACGCCAATTAAATTAGGGTATGTGAGTTAAATGAATAAGGAGACGGCTATTTTATATGTAAATGATTCACCGGAAATTTTGGGTACGGAGACTGGTATGTTGTCTACATTCCTAAAATGGAGTTTCCCGGCAACTATACCAGTGACCAAGAATGAAGCAAATCATGGTAAATCATGCAAAGAGAGAAATTTAGTATTTGTGGTGTTGTGTTGGATGTTCGAGAGGAAGATTAGTAGCAAGATGGTGTCTTAGTATGGAGTAATGTGAAGGTAAGAAGAAAGTTGAGTTCTAGGGAAATGGATATAGTAAGTTTTGAAGGAGAGGAGAGAGAGGTGTTCAAAGCAATTAAGGTTTCATCTAAGTTTGTATATTATATTTCAAGTGAGATTGTCAACCCCTTACACAATTTTTCTATCAATTTAAAATTCAAACAACACTCATCAAGCCTAGCATTGAATATGCCCTTAAATTACAATTTGAAGTACAAAGCTAATGATTAAGAACTCCCAATTTAAACACACAACCCAAACGAAAAACTATTGTTGTAACTATAACAACATAAAATTCAAACATCACCCAGTGACAAGCTTCTTAACATACTACAACTTACAAACATTAATTATAGAGAAAATGATACAAAAATCCCAATTTAAATGCAAACCCCAAACAATACATTGTCTTTGCGTTAATATAAAATTTAGATAGCGACCATAAACCTTGATGTTGAATATCCCTTCAACATAATATAACCTAAAAATTTATAGTAGAGAATTGATAAACAAACCAAAAATATGAAACACCTATACCAAAAATCTCTTCAAGATTTTAACATAACTTATAAACTTGTACTAGAAATATGATGATGTGAAAACCCAGTTCAATTTCAAAATCCAAAATAGTAGAAATATGATGATGTGACAACCCAATTTCATTTCAAAATCCAAAATAGTAATGTAAGATTTAAATGATAACTATAAACCCTTTACTAAAATTCCCCTCAATATAATTTGCAAACTTATACTATAAATCTAATGATACAGATAAATGATAACCATAAACCCTTTGCTAAAAATCCTCTCAATATAGCTTGCAAACTTATATTATAAATCTAACTTGCAAACTTATACAATAAATCTAATGATACAGAAACATCAATTTAAGCTCAAAAACCCAAACCATGAATTGTTTTTTGTGTCACTTAAGACTCAAATAATATTAAATAACAATCATCCATGACATTGAAATTGATCACAACTTACATTGTAAAATAATGATACAGAAACCATACTCAATCTCAAAACCCTACCAGACATTGTTTGTGCATCATGTGAAATTCAAACAGCATCCATTCCTTCCACCCAATATATCTTAAGCACTTTTCGTAGGAAGCTAATGATGCAAAAACCCTAATCTCAGCTTAAAACCCAACTGCACATAGCTTTTGCATCAGTGTATGATTCAAAGTTCAAACACTATCCTCCAGCACTGGAATCCCCATTATGGAACATAAGAAACTGAAACTAAAAAGAATTGATATAAAAATACCCAGTTGAAGCTCATTTAACCTAATTTACAATTGAATAATTAAATTAATGATAATAATAATCTAATAGATAATTTGAATGCTATGTCTACAATATACTAAAAAAATTAAAATAACATCCAAAAAAATTATATTAAATAAATAGACTGCTACATTTTAATTTTCTCTAAAAAAAAAAAAAAAAAACTGTCTTAAAAAATTGTCACTTCTCAATTTTATTAAAGAAACCGTTGTTAATTAGCACCTGGCCGCTTATTTGGCTCTGCACCCTAGTTTCTAATTTCTTAGAATACTCTAAATGCCGCAAATATGTTAGTTGTTTAAAGCTTGTAGGAAAAGCTTCTAACTTAGAACACCCATTTATATTCAAGTCCCTTAGACCTGTGAGTTCTCCAAAAGTTTGAGGCAAGATTTCCAGGTCTAGGCAGCCATACAAGTCCAAATATGTTAGAGTAGTCAGCTGTCCAACGGATTCTAGGAGACATTTTAAACCCTTGCACTTTTTCATACTTAGTGTCTTCAAAGCAGGCAGTTGGAAAATTTGCTCAGGAAACTCCCACATCTTTTCATTGCCATTGAGAACCAAAATTTCCAAAGCCTCTAATTGATTAAACCCCTCTGGTAGCTTGGGCAGTTCCACCAATTCACTGAAATCTAGTTTTTCCAAAGAAGAACACGGAGGTCTTGTCATCTGAGAGTTTGTGCATTCAGTGGAATGAAATTGTTCAATTACCTTCATTGATAGTAAAGTTTTAGGAAGCTGCATACAGATTCCAATTGTCAGAACATAGCTACCAAACTATCAAACTGTATAAATAATAAAATGTTGTAGATATTGTAATTGAATAATAAAATGTTGTAGATAAATTAATTGAAGACAAAGGACTTGCCTTACATAGACTAACTTCACCTTCAGTAAAGAAAGGCCCATGGAACACGCTCAATTCATCAAGCTTCTCCAACTTCACTGGTAACTGAGGAATATTACCGGGCACATAAAGAAAGTTCAATTTTTCAAATCTCATCTGACTTACTCTGCTCACTTGGATTCCTTCTCCTAAGGCAAGAATTCTTAATGATTTTCTCATTAGATTTAAGTGTCTTTCCTCAATAACATATTGAGATTTCTCATTAACAAGCCAGACTCCTTTAATTTGATTGAGCCTCTGCAAAAGTATAAGATTGGTTAGAAAAAATATTTTCAAAATTGTATTATATGGGATCATGTAATTGGAGGGGATGCCTGGCTAAATATACCTGGTCATTTGCCGCATCATGTAAGGATTGAACATCTAAGATTCTATTGCCTTTTGCTAAGCGTTGCCCTTGTGCTCTGATGATTTCATGAACAATTAACTCCTCCCAGAGGGGATTGGGATCATTATTCTGAGGAGTTGAAGTAATCAATCCTGCCTCAAGAAGAGATGTAACTGCCACTCCTCCAACAATATACTCAACATCTTGACGATTCCATTTGTTGAAGAAGCAGCATATGTCAAGCAAGGCTTCCTTACTGTACTCTTCCAACTCACCATACACAAAATCAAGAAGCCGGTCGCTCAGCTTTTCTTGTGTGATTGTGTTCCCATCTTCCAAAGTTTCCACTATGTCAATACACCTGCCAACTCGATAACTTTGCTCATGTAATCGAGCACCAACAATTTTGAGGGCCAACGGTACCCCACTGCAAATCTTTAGGATTCTACTTAAATGTTCATCTTTAATGGTTCCACTTTTAGTTGGGTCTTTGAACAAAATTTTCAATGCATGTTCATGTGGCAGAGGGTGGAGAGCACACGGTCTGTGCATTAGGTTGGGTTGTCCTTCAAACATATCTGTAGCTGCTAAATTTCTTGTTGTTATCAGAATTCTGCTACCTTGGGGAAGGCCTCCTAAGTCCTGCGGGAGAAGGTTTTCCAAGTCTGATGACCGTAATACATTATCAATGAAAAGAAAAATGGGTTTGTTTTTATCACATTTAAAAGCCTCCATCAGCTGGTCTCCACCATCTTTACAATTTCTTAACAATATCGGTTGCCCACCATTAAAATCTGGAAAACATTCTTTCAGAATTTGCTGCTGTGATCTCGTAAAATCATTCATCTCTGGCTCTTGATATATTTCAAGATTAGTGTAGTTATAATTCTTGAGATCCATTTTTGAAACCACAGCTTCTGCGACTGTGGTTTTTCCAAGGCCTCCAAAACCATAAATGACTACTGCAAGCAATGACTAGCCTGTGGTTGTGAGAATATCCAGGATTTCATTCACTTGCTTCTCGATCCCAACTGTCAAGTGACAAACAAATGTGTTATGATATAAAAAGACAGAGCTGTAAATAAAATCTAAATCAAACATACTTTTAAACTCTTTTAGATTTACCTGCTTTCTCCATAGAAAGTTTTGTCAACGACGAGGTTGTGAGCTCTGTCAAAGAAGTCGTTGTTGGTAGGTTCTCCATTGGGCGCTCTATCAAAGAGGAGGCTACTGTTGGGTTCTCAGATATCTTGCCCTTTGTCACGCAGTTGCCCATGCTTCATCCAAACAACAAGATCAACAAGATACCCAGTTCCACTACTCTCTCTCTCTTTATTTATTATTGTCCAAAAAAAAGCAAATAGCTTTATTTAAAAAAGAAAAGCAATAGAATTTACCAGTCTACCTAGCGGTGATCCACGATTTGGGGTTTAGGATTCTAAAAATAGAAACAAAAGGATATAATAAGAAGATAAGATGGGGCCGGAATTCATCATGCGAGCTTAGTGACTTACAACTTTAATGGAGGGTGTTTTTGTTTTTTCATGTTTGTTTCTGTGATGTCTTAAAAGATAGATATAATTTATGAGAGTGATATTGTTAAAAATATTATTATCGATTCCATTGCTTGTTTTATATTTATTTTTGTAACTCTTTAATAATAAGAAGTGTGTTTATCACGTAGCTGTAATGTTTAATGTCGTTAATTTTTTTCTTACATAACAGCTTGTTTTAAAAATTCAAGTAAACAATTGTGTTTCCATGTTCACCAACTTGTTACACGTCTTTTTGAAAATCCTAGAATTTTTGTGTTTCCATGCTTGTTCAAATGTGGACAGTGTACATTATTTGGTTCCTATTTTTCTCACATGCTCAAGTTTTCCATTTCTTCTCTTTGAAGTGTTCACTCTATTTAAACAACAAAAAATGAATAACAATTATATGGACATCTTCTTTGTCATCAAGACTCTAAATTGGCATTGAAGTCTTTTTATTCTTATTATACTATCCCTCATTATGCACACTACAACCAAATTAATTACATCCTTGTTACATAAAATGAGTAGCAATGTGTTCCTCACCACGCTTCTAACATTAATCTTCTTCCTCCTATCCACTACAACAAGTGACAATACAAGGAAGCCATATATAATTCATATGATGATGTCTATGAAGTCTGAGCACTCCAATGTACACTAGAATTGGTATGCGTCAATTCTTTATAGGAGCTACATAAAACAATAAATAAAACTTTTGCACTGTAGGTAAGCCTTTTAAGAATGAGTTGCTTACATTTTTTCATATGAGAGCAATCTTTTGTTGCGATTGAGAAAGTTGAGAATTAGGTCATTCTTGTTTAAAATAGTAGCATGCTTATTAATACTTGTATTTGGTAATATTATCATAATCAAAATGATTTAATTAGTTATTAGAGGAAAGACTAGATAGTAGTGATGCACGTTAACTTTATAGGTTGATGTGGACTTGTACATGTCATGTTGGCACTAAATTTTCTTTTGTCTTATAGACAAAACTGTGGATTTTAAGTATTTTATTTTCACTATGCATTTAACATGTTAGACATAATTTACCAAAGGTGATCCACATTGACCACCTCTTCTTGAACAACAACTACCCTCGTGTGCTCTAATTAACTTATTTTCCCTATCCAAATCATGTTTTCAAAAATAAATGGACATTTAACTAGAAAAACTCCACACCAAAATCCCATGTGATCATATTTACTCTTTGCTCCTCCATACTCGCACATATTAGATGGAGGAGAGATAGAATAATAGCACATTCTACGATGCAACACACTACATTAAACAATGTGTTAGGGCTCAACAATGAGTTTCTTCTTCTTCCCCAAAATAGATTGTGTTTTTGACTATACATTATTCACTTTAGTGATAGTTGTTTCATGGCTTAGTTGCAAACATGTTTGCATAATCCTTCTCAAGTGATGAAGAGGGTTGTGATGTAGAGTGTTGGCTCTTATATGAATTGTTTGCTTCACATCAAATCAACAATAGTAATGAGCTATGCATGGAGAGGATATTGAGGCCTATTCAACATTCATCTTCATTTTAGTCATCCCTCCAACTTGAAAGGGAAGGAGAAGTCCTCGTACTTCACTACTTACTCGCCTCCTCTATTTTGTTGTATTTTGATTTTTTTTTGTGTTGTGCATTATTTAGTATATAATTAATACTTCTTATTAATTATTTGTGATGAAAAGGGTTTGTTGTACCAAACTAGGGTTATAATTATCAACATTTTCTAGATTTTTTAGAAATCCCTAATGCATTATCAAAAGTTTCAATATTTTTGAAATATGCATTACCACTTGACAAGGGTGCAACCTGAGACACAAAAAATAACACACAAAACCAGAGAATAATTTTATTATTTAGAAAATGGAACTTCTTACATGTAGAGGATCTTAAATCCTCAAGTTCTACAACATATGCAAATTACAGAAAATTACAGAATAACCCCTTTTTCACAATATGCGAACTTGTCCCCAAAAAGCTAGAGCTTATTTCCCCCAAAAGCTACTGAAAAATAAGGAAACCCACCCATAAATAGAGCTCCTTTCAAGTTTGAAGCCAAAACAACATTCAAATTGAGCTTTGGCGGTTTGGCGCCAAAAATTACAACTTGAAATTCAAATTTCAAATTTACATTTGAAAATTAGCACATTCTAGAAAGTGCACTAACTTCCAAGAGTCATAACTTTTGATCTAGGACTCCGTTTTTTGAATTGTTTGAACCGTTGGAAAGGTTTCAAAGTCAAGAACGTTTTTGAAATATACTATGCCAATTTTGGCAAATTTTGGGGCTATTTTGGGACCGTTTAGTGCCTCAAATCTGACCTAGAAGGTTTTCAGGTGCAATTCTGGAAGACTAAAACTACAATATCTTCTAAACCGGGAATGCTCTCGACCTGATTCTTTCGCCAATGTTCTTATTTTTTCATTCTAGATCCTCCCATATAGACTTTGTCCCAAAATACCTTCAAATTCAAATACCTACTAAAAATAGCAGCTAGCCAGAAAAAGCAGAAAAGCAAAACTGAAAGATGGGAATTACATTATGATGAAAAGGGTATCTAGAAATGCAAAAATATCTAAGAAACTACCAACATGAAATGCAAATCTTTTTTTGGGTGATGCAAAATTGCCCTTACACCACTGGATGCTCCTGCATCATAAGGTTGGATTGCATTTTTTGTTATCTTGAAATTCTTAGAAATGACTGTTACATAAGTGGAATGGCTATGTCATAAGACTTTTACTTGAAAATATTACTAATTCTTGAAGTTGTGAACATTTATTTTCTTAATGGTATATTTCTTTTACTATTTGCAAGAGGGTACATCTCTAAGAACAAAAATAATATGAAAATTTAACACCCATTTTGTTGTGATTGTGAATACAATTGTTTGTGCTCTCTTTTATTTTATTTTATCACATGTGTTATTTACAAAAAATGTATATTTTATTTAAGCATCATTGTGACCTATCAAACTTAAGTTATAAATTAAAATATTGGGATCTATCAATTGGTAAATTATACTAACCCATTTCCTTGTTAGTTGTTAAAAACTTTTTGAATGTTTGTGAAATACATTAAAGTTGGATTTATTCTTGGTTATCTTAAAATCCTAATAGTGGTTGCTACATTGCTGATTTTAATGCTACCATGGACATGCAATTTTGTTTCATTAGTCTTTAGTCAAAAAAATTGCTTTCTCTTGATTTCAAAAAATATATTTTATTAAATATTTATTTAATTTATATCTTGTTATTTTAGTAAGGCCTATAAGGGGAGGGAATACATCTAGAGTGGTCACTAGAGCAACAATAAAGAGAATATGGCATACTCTTCAATGTCTAGTGTGAGCTCTACTAGTGAGGGTTGTTGTGAGGCTTGAGTAAATATCTATTGAACCACACCTTGTTGACTCCACATGAGATGTTATTCCTAAATCTACTAAACTCTAAAAATGCTTTACCTCCACATGAACTTTATTACTCTTCACTTGAGATTGTAGAAAGGAATTTGAAAAAGAGTTAACTTGTAATTGTGTCTAGAAATCATGATGTTTTGATGAATACTATTAAAAATAGAATAGTTCCTATATTTCTAAAAAGGATGAAATCTATGTCCTAAAAATTTATCAAAGCTCAATGTTTTTTGCTACCATCTAACTAAATTTATCAAGGAGATTTTTTTTAAAGAAGATTAGACTAAAAGGGTCTGTAAGAGGGATATTCCATTATCAGTCATCATTTTTTAGAGAAAATGTGGAACACATGTTTGAAGGATTTAATGAAATATTTTAAAGTATGTTAGAGAAAAGGGATTTGCAAGAGAGACAATCCATTTTTAATCATCGTTTTTTAGAGAAACTAATGAAAACACGTTTGGAGGATTTAAAAATCATGTAATACACTTCAAAGCTAGGTGTCCAAGATGTTGAAGTCTCTTTATTCTACCAAAACATGTAACACTTTCTTGAATCTTCTAAATGAATAAAATAGGGAAGAGTCAATGATCCATGCAAAATTCAATAATTTATTATTGGGAAAAACAAAGTTAATAGTGGTGAAAATTACAAATACCATGTTTTCATTTCCAACTATTACAAGATCATTGAGGGGTACAAAGAGTACTTTATTCAAAAAAAATAAAAATTAATTTAAAACTAATTTTATGATTGGGAAGATGATTTCTAATCAACTTGAACCCTTCCTAGATATGTGAAGGGTTCTAAGTGGTGGATTTTAGCACAACACATCAGTATAACTATTGATCACTACTTAAGAAATCAAAATAGAAAATATCCCATACAAAAGGCTTATTAATTTATGGGTGTTGAACTAATAATGATAGTTATACATGTACACGAAACTAATTGCTTAGTTTAAAAAATAGAATAGTACACATTACATCAACATAGATATCAAGACCATGACACACTTAAAAATTATAGTGGTTGTTGCACCCTTGTACATTATTTAATACAGTGGATTGGATTTTTTATGACACTATTCATTTCCCCACTCAATATGATATGGGCAAGTCTAGAGGTGTATTTAGTAAATATGTTCACATGAGCGTTGGGTGCAAATTGTGCTAGTTCAATGTATTCACATTTAATTAAAAATGTGTTATTTTTCATTGTGAAAACAACTCAATACAAATATATAGTAAGAAAGTATTGTTCAAGAAGAGAGGGAATGTGCACCACCTTTGGTCAATGATTTTTTGACCCTAAAAATGATTTTCTAAAAAATCTACCTCATCCATTAGTATGTCATGTTGTAATGATACTAAAACTAAAATACTTAAACTATCCACACTCCTTGATTTTCTTTATAGTTCTTAATGCCAGCACAGTATGTACAAGACTATATCAACCCCTAAATTTAGAGTGCACTACTATAATGACTTCTCCCCTATGATTGTACACAAAAAATATTATGTACTAGGATTCACAATTGTCTTGCATCCTTATGGAATTGTTTATAGTTTCTTGCATCTTTATGGAAGTGCTACTACACAAGTCATAGGCATTAAAATATGGTTCAAACACTTGCAAGAAACTATTGTTTAACTGAGTGGAGTATATTTTTCATGCACTTATGATCACGTTCTAAGGTATTAAAAGCAAAAAAAAAAGGGAATTCAAAATCATTTTCATTATGACTATGTTTTTTTCTACCCGCAACCAAAACCCTTAATTTTTGCACTCGCATTTTGGGAGGAGCCATCTTGCAAGTTTTTTCATCAAATTGTTGTTGTTTCGTCGCCAAGATGCCACCACGTTGACGAGGAGGTCTAAGAGGTAAGGATTGTTTTTTTTTGTTGTGAATTTGTTAGTTTTAGGTTGTTTTTGATATTTTTTGAATTTGTAGGAGATGTTAATGAGCCTGCAAACCCTCCTCAAAATCCTCAACAAGCATAGCAACAACAAGAGGAACAAAATCCTCAACAAGCACAACAACAACAACAACAAAATCCTGAAGTTGAACAACCACAACAACAATCTCCTCCACCAAACCCTCAACATCCTCCTGGCACTCAACAAAACATAATGAGTGAAATTGAAAACAATAAAAAACAAATTGAGGAGGTAATAAGGAGGTTGAACAATCCAGATGATTCAATCATGGAAAGAATGACCCTGTCAACTTCACTCAAATAAATGTTAAAAAATGTAGATTCAATCAACAAACAATTAACTAGTTGGCAAGATAGGAGGTAGGTGGCTAGGAATTATTACCAAGATAAATTATCATATAAAGATGTAAAAGATCTAAAACTTACAAAATTTGATTTATGCTCATTATTCACTTACCCACACACAAATGGAAATCTTACCCTCAATACAAAGAGGTTTCCTATCCATTGGTGCCACCACCAACATATTAGGACCTTTTTTGGGGATAGGTGGTACATGGTTTTTTATTACCTACCATGCAACAATTGTGAAGTCTCGCAATATTTCCTAAGGAAACTATACTGTGAATTCATCTTGAACAAAATCTTGAATTATTTTGATATGAGGGACTTCCAGGGGAGAAGTGGGGGCTCGGCTCAAGATAGATCCAATGCACATCAAGATCCTAGGTGGCAAGCGAGACGACCTCTCTCTAGGCTGCCTCATGAGCACATCGTTATCCCTTCCATCGCGAAGGATAGTGTCAAGGTAGAGACTCTGCAAGCCATCAGCTCTTTGACCCAGGGTGTCATCCAACATGCCAACACTATACTACAATGACATCCAGGGGAGTCTTTAAGTGGTGGGCTTCAATCCCATTTGTGTCAGGCTTGTGGGGCAACTTGTTCATATGACCCCACCGACACTCAGGGGGCTGCTATGCAGGATACGTCTGTAGCTATGGAGATGGTGAGGGCAGCTGACATTTTGAATGGGGCCTATGGCATCGATTCTCGGGTAAATGTTAGCATGTTCATTGAATTTAATTTATTAAATTTCAATTTTAAAATGCAAAATTAACTAATTTAGTTTTATGATTTTAATAAAATTTTAGGGTCATAGTGTTGATACTGGATACACCGGCAGGCTACACCCACTTATTTCCCCACTACATCTACTGTTGAGGTATGTAACTAGTAAACAATTATAAATTTATTACATGTTAATAGCATTGTTTTATAAATGGTATTCTAATATGTGATTTTGGATGTTGAATATGCTAATATTAGAGGTTTCAAGGGAACACATCTTAGCGCCAGTGGATTTACAAAAACCTACATGTTGGTAATAGAATAAAGAGTTTAACTAATGAATTGTACTTAATAGATTTGTGTAATTTATATTCATATCGTTGATTACGTTGCATTGCATATCTTTCAAACTCGAAACATTACTTCACATTCCATAACTAATAACTAGATGTTGATACATGATAAAATTTCAACTACAATATAGTTGTTTAGAAAGTCAACATAAGCAGTGATGCAATTACTTCACATAGCATAAGTAATAGGTAGGAGCAACTTCCAATTACATTTTCTTGTCATGCAATTCCATGAGACCACTTTTTATCAAGGCACCTTTTCAAACAGTTCACTGCCTTGTCTATGCTATGGATGCTTGGAAGAAATATATGAAAGAATAATAGTAAGCAATATCATAGATAAGGCAATGAGTTGTTTGAAAAAATACCTCCAAGAAATGTGGTCTCATGGTGATGTCCATCATCATGAGACCCAATTTCTTTTGACGCCCAATTTCTTTGAGGCACTTTTTCAAATAGCTCACCGCCTTTTCTATGCTACCACATTTTCCATACATGTCTACCAAAGAATTTTTCAAATAGTTCATTTCCTCACTACTATGGCTAAAAGCTTAAAAAAGGTGCTTTCCAACAAACTATGGATGCTTAAAAAAAATCTATCAAAGTATAATAGTAAGCAATAGTATATACAAGGAAATGAGTAGTTTGAAAAAATACCTCGAAGAAATGTGGTCTAATGGTGATGGAATGCCATTCCATCACGATGAGACCAAATTTCTTTAAGGAATTTATTCATACAGCTCACCACCTTTTCTATGCTACCACATTTTCCATACATGTGTACCAAAGCATTTTATTAAACTACTCATTTCCTTGCTGCTATGGCTAAAATCCTAAAATAGGTGTTTTCCAACAAACTATGGATGCTTGGAACAAATCTATCAAAGCATAATAGTAAGCAATATCATAGTTAAGGAAGTGAGTAGTATGAAAAAATTCCTTGAAGAAATGTGGTCTTATGGTGATGGAATTCCATTCCATCACCATGAGACCTTATTTCTCTGAGGCAATTTTTCAAACAACTCACTACTTGAAGAATAGAAACCAACCCATTAGCCAAAATTCCCCTCCAAATTCATTGCAAGGTCCTCATCCCCAATTTACCAATCCATGGAAGCTTCCACCTTTTATCCCACTTGTTCATGTCACCACCCCTCCCTCTTCATGTCATGATCACCCTCCATCTCATAACCAAGACCATACTATACCATCCACCCCATCTCAACATAATACCATAGAGAAGGCAATGAACTGTTTGAAAAAATGCCTCAAAGAAATACAGTCTTATGGTGATGGAATGACATGACACATTTGTTTGTAAAGGCATTCCATCACTATGAGACCCCATTTCTTTGAGGCATTTTTCCAAACAATTCGTTGCCTTCTCTATGCCACCACAATTATCGTACATGTCTACGAAAGAATTTTATCAAACGGTTCACCGCTTTGCTACTATGGATAAAAACCTAAAAACACATGCTTTCAAACAAGATATGGATAGGGAAAATAGTAAGCATGATAGTCAAAAATATATAGTTTAATAAGTACTCAAAATTTTGTTCATTATCCCATATATTATAAGCCATGACGTGGATCACTATTGTAGTTTTTATGATTGAATAATTTGTTGTTTTATTTTTTAGATGTTGCAAGCGGATACACCTTTGAATGTTCATAGGGAAATGGAGATCAGTATTTCATCTTCTATAGACTCCTCAATGGCTCTGATAGGGGAGGTATGAGGAAAATTACTAAATTTCAATTTACATTCATTGTTATAGATGTTAGTTAGTGAAAAATAAACCATTACTGATTCATTGTTTAATTTCTATTTGGATGGTTTATACAGGGCTTCAGCACGCTACAACATGGGAATTTGAATATTCCCCTCGTGGAGAGTGATCATCAAATGGTGGTAAGTAATTATTTTGTTAAATATATCATTCTTTTAATGTAATTTCTATATATTAAATTTTTTACTTCTTATTGTAACATATAAGACTTGACCAAGAGCTAAACCTTAGGAGAAGCAGTAGGAGCACTCCTCTACTGTAGAATAAATGAGTGACAGATGTATCACCATTCGATCGACCAACAAAGGGCAAGAGTTTATTTCAAGAGAATGGAGAGAAAATGACTTTTGATTACAGAGCCTTTTGTTGTATGCCTATATGGCATTTTTGTACATATTTTGTATTGGATATATTTGAAATTGTATACCTATATGGCATTCTCGTAAGCCTATATGGATATTTTGTAAATATATTTTATACTTATATCAACATATATTGATGTATGCCTGCATGGCTATTTGGTTAATACAAATCTTTTTTATTGATGGTGTCCATATTTGCATTATAAATCCATGGTTCAATAGATATGAGTTACGTGTATTCAAGTTTATACTTTACAACTTACATTTATACTTTGTGAATTACGTGTATTCCAATCTATAATTTGTGGCTTACATGTTTTCATGTGTATACCTTGTATTCATGTATATACTTATTATTAATCTGTGTATACTATGTATACTTCAATGCTTACATATTTTTGAGTACTTGTGCTTCCCTTATTCACATATACATGCTTGACTTATTCACATGTATACTTATTAATTGGTTAGCCCTAGCATTGATCATTGTTGTCCTTCATGGTTTATCTTGAATATTAATTGATTGGTGCTAAACAACTTCAATATTTCTAGGAACACTAGTAGAGTTACAAATTCCAAAATTGCACAAATTGAAAAGAAAAGATTAACTGTAAATAAATGCACTGATTAATCCAAAGAGTTCCATGAAATGCTTTATCTAAAAGCAAAAAACACGTTTTCAATTGGCATTCCATGAAATGTTTCATAAAAAGATTTCATTATATTTAATCTTTTGATTGGAACAACTCAATTAAGCAAAGGATACATAATCTTCACAACACTTACAAAACATAATATTCATAGTAGATGATGAGTAGTTAATTTCTTGACACATTATCATACAACCGTTTATCTTGAATAGTCTTTAAACATTTTCACAGCATAATCCTCATAGTGCAAAATGAATTGTTATGTTTTTGATCCATCACCATATAAATACGTCGAAAGATGTATATGTAAAATTTTTGCAATATTATTTCTTGTATAGCAAATGGACTTGGGAGAAAGCAAGTTATAATTTATAATACAAATAAGAAATGGACTAAACGATGGAAACTTTATTTATCACACCAAATAATAAATGTACGGGAGAGCATCACTTGTTTCTCTTAGACTCCAATTTTCAAACATAACAAATCATTTCAAATGAAAATGATAGAATGCTTCACAACCAAAGTTGTTAATTGAGGAAAAATAAAATGTTTCCAAGTTCCAACATTGTACACATTTACAATTGGTTGTATATTATTGTAAGAGAAAGGAGGATAATTAAAAAATGTCTTTCACTTGCTAGAATTGAGGATAATCATATGCTTTTTGTGTGGAAAACTCAGACTTCTCAACTGTTGTGTGTATGTTTATCTTTTCAATTGTTTTCCATGCCATCATAAGGGATCAAGCTGACTGAATGTAGCTCAAAGCGATTCTGCATATTTGGGTGTGAAAGAGGACCATGTATAGCATAAACGTACCTATTGGGATGCATTGGAGTAGTTTTTTTTGTCACACGAGTTGCAAAACAAAAGTTGTACCAATTTTTAACTTTACACTACTTGCATTTGACACTTTTTCTATCAAGTGAAAATTGGACACCACAGAAAAATGACTCCAAGATAACAAAAACCGAGATAGGTTATTGTAGAGAGGCCCAATGTGATCTTGTAGGAATGGATGGAGAGTTTGTAAGTGTCACAATTTCTGAGTAATAGCCCGTCAAAGATTGTTGCATTTTTGCACTTTGGACCCTTAAGGGATCGAGCTGGTTGAAAGTAGCTCAAAGTGATTCTGCGTGTTTAGGTGCAGAAAAGGACCATGCCTAGCGTAAAAATACCCATGTAGATGCATTGAAACAATCTATTTTGTTACACGAGTTGCAGAACAAAAGTTGCACCACTTTGCAACTTTCAACTACTTGAATTTGATAACTTTTTTCCAGTGTGAAAATTTTCCACCATGAGAAAACACCTCTGAGATACCAAAAACTAAGAGAGGTTATTGTAGAGTGGCCCAACATGATCACATAGGTTTAGATGAAAAATTTATATGCATCATGATGTCCGAGTAACAACCCTTCGAATATTGTAGTCATTTTGCACTTTGGACTCTTAAGGGATTCTATCAATTGAATGTAGCTTGGAGCGATTCTGCATGTTTGGGTACAAAAGAGAACCATTCCTAGCATAAATGTACCCACCTAAACACGTTGGAACAGTTCATTTGGTCACACAATTTGCAGAACGAAAGTTTCACCACTTTGCAACTTTTAACTACTTGAATTTGACAACTTTTTTCCCAAGTGAAAATTTTCCACCATGAAGAAACGCCTCTGAGATAGCAAAAACTGAGAGATTTTATTGTAGAGGGGCCCAACACGATCCCATAGGATCAAATTAGAAGTTTTTAAGCATCACGGTATCCGAGTAACAACATGTTGAAGTTTGCAGCCATCTTGCACTTTGGACTCTTGAGGGATTTTACCGATTGAATGTAGCATAGAGTAACTCAACGTTTTTGGGTGAGAAAGAGGACTATGCCTATCATAAAAATACCCACACGGATGCATTGGAACAATTCATTTGGTCATACGAGTTGTAGAACGAAAGTTGCACAGGTTTGTAACTTTCAACTACTCACATTTGATAACTTTTTTCTAAGCGAAAATTTTCTACCACGGAAAAATATCTCCGAGATGGTGAAAACCAAGAGATTTTATTATAGAGGGGCCAAATATGATCCCATAGGATCATACGAAAAATTTCTAAGCATCATGATATCTTAGTAACACCATATTGAAGTTTGCAACCATTTTGCACTTTAGACTCTTAAGGGATTCTACTAGTTAAATGTAGCTCGGAGTGATTCAACATGTTTGGGTGAAAAAGAGGACCATCCCCTATTGTGAAAATACCCACCTAGACATGTTGGAATAGTTCATTTAGTCACATGAGTTGCAGAACGAAAGTTGCACCACTTTGCAACTTTCAACTACTTGCATTTGACAACTTTTTCCCCAAGTGAAAATTTGCCACCATGGGAAAACGCCTCTGAGATAGTGAAAATTGAGAGAGGTTATTGTAGAGGGGCCCAATACAATCCCATTGGCTTAAACAAGAAGTTTCTAAGCATCATGGTGTTTGAGTAACATCCCGTCGAAGATTGCAGATAGTTTGCACTTTGGATTCTTAAAATATTATGTCGATTGAATGTAGCTTGAAGTGATTCCGCATGTTTGGGTGCGAAAGAGGACCATGCCTACTATAAACCCACCTATCTAGACATGTTAGAATAGTCCATTTGGTCACATGAGTTGCATAACGAAAGTTGCACCACTTTGTAACTTTGCATTGCTTGCATTTGACACTTTTTCCATCAAGTGAAAATTGGAAACCATGGGAAAACGACTCTGAGATAACAAAAACCAAGAGAGCTTATTGTAGAGGGGCCCAACATGATCCTATGGGATCAGATGGAGAGTTTGTAAGTGACACAATTTTTAAGTAATAGTCCATCAAATATTGTTGTCCTTTTGCACTTTGGACCCTTAAGGGATCGAGCTGGTTGAACATAGCTCAGAGTGATTTCACATGTTTGGGTGTGAAAAAAGACCATTCTTAGTATAAATGTACCCATACAAATGTGTTGGAATAGTTTGTTTGGTCACACGATTTGCAAAACGAAAGTTGCACCACTTTGCAAATTTACACTGCTTGCATTTGACACTTTTTCCATCAAGTGAAAATAGGACACCATGGGAAAATGACTCCGAGATAATAAAAATAGAAAGAGGTTATTGTAGACGGGCCCAACACGATCCCATAGGCTTAGATGAAGAGTTCTTAAGCATCACTATTTTTGAGTAATAGTCCATCAAAGATTGTTGCCCTTTTGCACTTTGGACTCTTAAGGGATCGACTTGGTTGAACATAGCTCAGAGTGATTCCGCGTGTTTGGGTGCAAAAGAGGACCATGCCTAGCATAAACGTACCCATTTAGACACGTTGGAATAGTCTGTTTGATCACACGAGTTGTAGAATGAAAGTTGCACCACTTTGCAACTTTACATTGCCAGCAATTGACACTTTTTCCATCAAGTCAAAATTGAACACCACAAAAAAAAGACTCTAAGATAACAAAAACTGAGAGAGATTATTGTAGAGGTGCCTTACATGATCCTAATGCCTTAGGAAAAATTCCTGTAACTAACATCATATCCGACTAACAAGGCGTTAAAGATTGTTTCCATTTTGCAATTTGGATTGTTAAGGAATTACATTGCTTGAATTACAAATGTTTGAAGGCAACAATAAATTTCAATATTTGAGTAAATTTCATTACAAGTGTTTATTTCAATAGACTATATACTATATTGATAGTGATATATAATCATTAGGTTGATTTGTTTTAATAAATGAAGTTTTTATAATAAGTTAGTCAATTGGTGCTAGTTATAATAGGGAGAGAATAAAAGAAGAAAATGAATGATTAGTAACCATCAATGGTTATTACACTCACTCTATTAATAATATGATGTTTCTAATAAAATGAGATTTATTTGGCTGTCCTAATTCTTCTTTTTGTGCCACAATTGTCTAATATGTTTCATACACCATTTTGAAACCCAAGTGCTTGTACTTGAAGACACAATATCTTAGGTACTCCATTCTCACAGATCTTTTACAATGTCACTCATACATTCGAGATTCTCTTATAATATCTACATCATAGGTATTCATGATGATATTAAATTCAAATGAATAACTTAATATTCCCTCGCTAAGCTTCACATGCTCTTTTATAATGACTTCAAATCAAAATTGAGATTTGTCAAGATCATCAAAATAAGGATGTTGCATTGTTTTTTTGGCTAAGATTTTCTTCGATGGCTCATAAATTAGCATTTTCTACAAGGAGAGACCAATAATTTTTTAGTAGTTTACCTACAAATATGCAAAGTAAAAGAAGAAAAGAAAGAGCATTCAAAATGGAAATGAAATGAAAATAGATGGAAGGCACTTACAGACAACAAATCCACACCATTTGGTTCCAACTGAGGAACAACAAGGCATAAATCTTGATGCTTCCATTGACAATAGGCATGTCAGTCTCTCAACCCAGTCACACCCGGTCATACATCTTCACTAGGAGTTCCAAGATACCTATTGCACACAACACCTCTCATGAATAGAATAACTTGAAATTCAAGATGCTTTTATAATGTCTACATCATAGGTGCTCATGATAAGGTTAACTTCAAATGAATAACTTGAAATTCCCTCACCAAGCTTCGCACACACTTTTATAATGGCTTAAAATCATAATTGAGATTTGTCAAGATCATCAAATTAAGGATGTTGCATTTCTTTTTTGGCAGAGATTCTCTTGGATGGCTCATAAATCAACATTTTCTGCAAGGGGGCACCAATCAATTTTTAATAGGTTACTTACAAATAGGAAAAATAAAAGAAGATGATAGCATTTGTATCATTCAAATTAAATGCATACAAGTATAAATTAATAAGAACCAATTTGCATACTTACAAATTAATCCAACGAACCATCTGGATCTTCTTTACTCTTTATTGTATCAAGTATTGCCTCATGGTCAGACTCACGGATCTTCCACAAGGTCTTGTTCAAAGTTCTACCCCCATATTTGGTCAAACGAACATTGGATGTCACGACAAGGTTCGAATAATGAAGAATCTTATGATGCGCACAAATCTCAAATAGCCAATATTTTAACACTCTTATGTAAGTAAATTTCTAAGCTACATTCTAGTAACAACAACTAAGCTCCTGTGAGGGTATCTTAATTTTTCCATCTATAACTAGGGCCTCCAAAAAAAATTTGGCATCAACACGACACAAGTAATAGTTTGTTCCCTCTTCGTTGTCTTCATCTGTAATAACTGTATAAACATTTCCTGCATTGATATGTGCAAAAAATCTTTTGAAATTAGTCAATATTATGTATACACTACAAAGTAAGATAACAATAGGAATTTCAAATACTATGCAAGTAGATATATTTCCTGGTTGAACTAGATTTGATATGTGGTCAAATTCGACCAATGAATCCATCTTTGTTAGTTCCAATGCCATTGGAGGGCGATATGTGTGAAGTGGGCTAAGATAATTTGTCAACCATTTCTCAACCCACTCCTCTGATTCGCAATCATTATAGGCTTGCATTGTACATGAAGAATAAAAGCATGTCATCTTTTGTGTATTGATACTCCATAAACCTGCATTTGAGCTAAGGAAAGAGTGTAGTTCACTCAATCTTGTTAGTGTACAACAATCCTCATATGGTGCAATGTTAGTATCATCCATCAACCAAAAAAACCTACAAACTGAAGACATACCTTCATTACCTGGACCCATTGAAGTATTACACCACTCGACGATTGATTATGCATCTGTCAACTTTGCATTGTCTTTGTACTTTAACTCTTCTCGTGCTAATTATCTTTTCACATATGCTCATGCACCATCATTCTCCCCCTTTCCATGCTCGACCTCACAAAAGTCCCACATATGTTGAATACATGTACTAA
>VDFB02105785.1:450362849-450393084 GCA_007258455.2 Sequoia sempervirens
TGCTGACCTCCATCATCAGCAATTTATATCTTGGGATTCATCATGGTTCCTTAGTATACAAGCTTTCTAGTAGTATGAGAAAATATAGCATCACTAGCTGGCACTTCCTATTGTTCACCAAATTGTTTGTAAACTCTACCTGGAAAGTAAAGCTCTATGATATGTGTTGTTCTCCCATTAAATAGCTAATATCTCTATAATATGATATATTTTATTCATTATTTGAGCATGCCTCACACTACCTCCATGGTCTCCAAGTGAAAATAATCATATCATCAATAACCTGACACCAGTCAGGAACATCCCCTAATCAACAATGTATCACAAGATAATCATAACTATAGATATATGGTAATCCCAGTGATTGTTCTCTATTTTTCAATGGTCACACAATTACTATGTGCTCCCATGCCCATATATGGAGCAGTGTCACTCCAGAACCTATAGTAGCTCCATATCAATAAGAACCCAGTGAAGTTGGTGATATAAGGTAGCTAGTACACATGGTCCCCATAAATATACAACACCATACGTATTCATCGACTAGATCACTATCATGTATTCATTAGTAAATCCATGAATCCTCATGTTAGGGACTAACACACTACTAATCACTGTAGTGAAGAAAAATGTATCCCTTCACATTTTCACACTTGTTTGTGCCCTCCTAATTAAAATGGACTTAATAATGCCTTAATTTAGTGTTGAAAAATGTATCCTTTTACATTTTTATACTTTTTTGGTTCCTTCTAATTAAAATGAACTTAATTAGGCCTTAATAATCCCCATTATTCATTTACAATCCTGTTAAATTACATTTTTCAAAGGGGAAACCCAACAATAATTAATGCCAACAAAAAATTATTTTACCTTCATCAATGTGTGTTCTAGGACAACCCTTATTTATTGTGTCTTATTCTAGGTAAAGGATATTGATGTCACCAAGGTTTGTCTAAACTTGTTGTACATATATCCACTTTCCACAAATCAAACACTTCAAGCAAAAGGATATTGAAGCCACTAGGATTTATCATACTTTAATATGCATACATCCAATTTTTACAAATAAAATGCTTTATGATGATAAAAATAGCACAAAATAAAAAGAACTATATCTATTAAAATCCATATTTATCAAATAAATCTGTTTCAATTCATCCATATTTATGTATTTATCTCATGTTATTCATCATATATTTTATAAGGCCATATCGATCAACATTATTTCCTCACTATCTTCTACCATACCGATGTCCAACGATGCATGTATCATGACAACCAAAAATAAAGCATAGAGCATCCACATGTAATCTATACATCCTACATACACACACATACTAGAAATTATATAATGCATAATCACATGTATATACCTGTAGTGTAGTAAAATGCATACCCTTGCATTTTCACATTTATTTGGGCCTACCTTGCTTTATTTATCCCTATTTATGTCTTAATTGGTCCTATTTTGTATTCACAAGCCCTATGAATTATATTATCTAGCTAATCCAGACATTCTCCAATGCATAAATGATAATTTAAATGATGTCATCAGACTATCCCTAATTTTTGGGTTGGGACTAAAATGCCACCTAGGGCACCTTTGTCCCCCAAAGGTCTTGGGACCCTAATTTTGAGAGCACTTGAATAGGTCCCTTTTTGGAGTCTATTCCCTAAGATTTGAGCCTTGGAACTAAGATGCTACCTAGGGAATCTTAGTCCTCCTTGAATTATTTTTGGGATTTAATTTAAAATTTTGACAGAATTTAGCCTCCTTTATTTAATGAATTCATATGTGAGCTTAGTGTTATGTAATTTCAGGATATTAAGCATAGATAAGTATAAATACAAGGTCAATTCATTCATTCAAATCCAAGTCTTTTATGAGAGCATTTATCATAGCATAATTGAGTTCACAAGAGCATTCAAGAGCATTTATATCAAGAATTTGGAGCCATCATCAAGATTCAAGCATCATATCAAAGAGCTTCTTGCATCATGTGTGTTGTTGTGCTAACATTTGTGATGTAGGTTATTGATTCAAGAAAGCAACTTAAGTAAGATCTATCAATAATTCCTATAATTCAAGGTCTATATCCATTGTAGTCATTTCACACAAGTTTGCAGACTTTACAACAAGGGTTTAGTGAGTTGTAGCATTGCATGTTGCTAATTCATCATTTCCTTCATTATTCTATTTCATTTCAAGATTTAATTACCAACAAGGGGTTTGACCAAGGCAAACCCCCATTCACTAACAAACAACAAGTTTTTCCCTCCTTGCATCTTTGTGATTGTAGATTTAGGTTGAAGACTTGAAGATCATTTAGAGTGCGAATTTGCAAATTTGCAAAGTTACATGATAAAGTTGTCATCTTCACGGAAGCTCACTTATAGGATGATTCTAGAAGTTTCAAAACTTGAGATCGGAGGAGAAGCAGGTGCAAACCTTGGTGCTCAAGACCACATCTAGAGTTTTCAAAAATTTATAGTGGGACTAATACACCACCTTGGGCATCTTAGTCCTCCTAGGAATATTTTGTAGAGATTCCTTCATATCCTGATCTGGCATCTAAAGATTTTGCATCTGCCCTAAAAAATAACAGTGGGACTAAGAAAAAAATAAAAGATTTTTTTTCCTCCCTATTATATCTAGACAGCTTCTTTGCATTTTCAAAATCCTCACATTTCCAGACTTCCCAGGTGCATATCTCCTAACTCCATGTTATATATTTTCATTATTTGCATCTCTCATTTAGCTTGCATAACTAAGTTTTGAAGGTTGAATGCTTGATTATCTTTTCCAAGAATTTTCTTGGTGGTGAACCCCTAAAATCTTATAAAACCCCCTCTTAGGTCCTCTTTATTGAGAATTGACTTACCTTGTGAGGTTGATAGTCAATCCAATTGGGACTCCTAGGACATTTTTAAGTGGTTTTTGGAAAGAAGGGTGACATTATCCACCCCTATTTATTACAATTCATTTTGGTGAACTGACTTTGTTGAGAATTCATTTTTTGATTTTGAGTCCATTAAATTCATAGATCTAGGTTGCATTCATTCTTGCATTGTATATTGCATTAGTGAAATTTCATTTAAGGTTTCTTATATTTGCATTAGTGAAAGTGCATATAGTTTGCAGTTTTTACTTTCTTGCATCACTTCATCTCACTGAAAGTCTTAAAATTTCATTGTTTATAATCTCAATTGCATTTACAAGCATTCTTATTACATTCAAAATTGAAAAAATTTACATTAACTTTGCATTCAATTACTTGTTACTAGTTACTTTTTCTTGCATTCATTTGCAGATTTTATTATTTCTAAACATCATCATCTTAAATAGGAAATCTATAAACACTATAGACAATCCAAAAATTTTTGTTTCTCTGAGAAAAACCTTTGTCAAGACTAAAACACCCTTCCTAGTGTCTTAGTCCCTCTCAAGTTTTTTGGCTCAAAAGTCTCTCTCTGCTATTTGGTGTTTGTTTTAGTCCCTAGAACTTCAAAATTTAACTAGTAGGACCAAGAAGCCCTTACTGGTGACTTAGTCCCTATTGAGTTTGATTTTCTAGTTTTTAGGATTTCACATTACTTCCCTATGCTTTTGTTGGCTTCCTTGAGTTCTTTGTTTTAGTTTGCAGAATTGTTGTTATTCCAATTTCTTTCATTTCAAGTGTAATTGCAAACATAGGATATTGTGTTCATTGCACTTTCTGTAGTTTATCCCTTGTATGAGTTGTAGTACTTGGTGTCCTACTACTAATACTATGGTTAGACGAAGTGTGAGACTCATGGAATCCCATGATAAAACACTCATTATGGATCTTTGGTTATCAAGGTCTTTTACTTTTCATATTGGTATTAGTTTAGTGGGTATGGACCATACCTTTGATACCTCTTTTTCTATGCCTACCTTACCTACAAGTGCTATGCCAAGTGTTAAAATAATGGTTGACCATATCCCTCAATAGAACATAATGAAAATGTATGAAGATCTAGCTCATTTATGTAATATAGTGTGAGTACTAAAAACATTTCCAACATTGTTATACCTACCATAGATAGTATTTAGCACATGATGGAAAGTGGTGGACTGGAAATTGTGTGTAACCTAGATGAAATCATTGGAAAACATCTTCCTTCCACCACTAATGGTGCTCAATCCTAAAACAATGTGCAAATCCAATGAGGAAATACAACTCCTCCCTCTTCAACCATAACCTCAATTCCCACCTATACCAATCCTCAAGTGACCACAACAATGCAACCAACTAGCAATATCATTCCTACCTTGAATATTTCCACTAGTGCTCCTTATACTTGTGTGGAATCTAATCTTATATATCCTCCCATAAGAAATCCATTCACTAGTCCTTCCAACACATACACACCACCACCCTATTCATCTCCATCGTAAACCACAAGATATGATCCTATCATTAACCACCTTTTACAAAGCCTTTCATCCATTCAACATCAATTTTCCACCATAAATCAAAATACAAGTGGTTCACCTTCATACTATGTCAAAAGTAAACCATTATCCTTGGAGATATTGAGAAATCTAGTGCCATGAGGTATAGAGATCCCTATATTTGAGAAATATGGAAGCAAGGGAGATCTTGCTAATCATGTTATTTTCTTTACTTCTTTGTGTAGTGACTTTATCCTTGAAGAAAAAAATTTCGCCTAACTTTTTCCTTGTTCTTTAAGAAACTTCCTTGGACTAGTGTTCTACATTACCGAATAACTCAATTCATTCATTCAATGAACTTGTTGAGGCCTTTATTTACCATTTCCAAGTGCATATGGGTCTTGAAATGACATTAGTTGATTTGATGAGATGTAAGCAAAATTAGGGTGAAAAAGTCACTGACTTTCTTTCATGCTACTAGGCACTTTATTCCCAAATCAATGTAAACATTCTTGATTCCCAGTTTCCAAATATATTCATAAAAATATCCTAAGTAAGATAAGAGATAAGATTACCATGATGAAATTCCCTTCCTTCATGCACTTGTGTACTACCCTTCAAGATTATCAAAATTATGTAGGTAGTAGTGAATCAAAAAACACCCATACTCATCCTAAGAAGTCTAAAGCTCCAACCAAAACAACTACCGACCTTTTAGAAGAAAAAATAAAAGTTTCCTTCAAAAAAATTCTACCTCCCAACCTACCCAACTAGTTGATACCCAAGTAGCTACTATAAAGAAGAGTAATCCTTATATCTTTGTGGATCTGCAAAGATAATTTTCACCCTTTTAGACACACTTCACAATAGTATGACCCAAATATTAAACAAAAGCATGCTTACCCTACCTCCCATTCGACCCCTTGACCCTAGCAAGTTGTTACCCCTAAGCTTTAGATACAATACCTATTGTGCTTATCACAAACATTAAGGACATGATATAGAACAATGTAAGCATCTTAAACATATTATGCAAGACCTCATTGATTGTAATAATATCCAAATTAGAGGTATGAATGACAAAGGAAATAATTTTGTAGCCCCACCCAACCAAAACTTTCAAATATTTACCAATCCCATTCCCAACCATAATATTTCATTTATTAAGGCTAGTGAAACTAAGCCCAATGTAATGAATGTTGACATGGATGATGGGAATACAAACAATCACAAAGAAAATCCTATTGATGATGAAAAGAATCCTATGGATACTAATGAACAAAGTCCTATTAGTACAATGATAGGAGTGATTGACATTGGGCCTCGAAAATAGCAAACCATAATTCCCATTGAAATTACTTTCTCTTTAAAAGAAACAATCAAACATGCACCTGATGGTCCTCTTTACATAGCCAACAAAATCAATAACAATACCACTCCTGGGATTTTAATTGATCCCATCTATGGTGAGAATGTGATCACAGAAGAACTCTTATATGTGCATTAACTTACTAAAGATAGATATGATAAACCAAAAGCATGGATTAAAATGCATGATGGTTTTTCTTGTACTATGATGGGCTCGACCAAACTCCCTTTACAAGTAGGAGCGAAGAAATCAAATATATCATTCTCTATCATCTCTAATTTGGATCAATTTCATGTGAAGTTGGGTTACAAATGGCTCAACTCCATGAAGGGTATCCCATCCATTGTCCATAAGTTCTTAAAGTCTCCATTTAGAAATGAAATATTTACTATGAACCATAGTGGCTTTAGACGCCCATCTTCTTGTGGAAATTTTTCCTTGGATTATTTTTCGCTTGAGCCTATGGAACCTATAAGACCCCATGAAGACTTCATTTTCCTATCCTACCAAAATTTCAAAGAAAAATTCATATCCAAATTATCCCTTGAGAACTTTCCTCCATCCATGATCTAACCTCGATCCATGCTTGAACCTCCACCACCTAAAGAAAACAATGTTGAACCTAAAACCCATCCAAAAAACCAAGACCCATCCATGAATAATCACTTACCTATTTCCTACAAGAAACCTAGAGAAAACCAAATGAGTCCTAATCTGCCTCCTAAGAAAATTTATAAAGCCAATGAGAAAATGGTTGAACAACCTTCCATGGTTTCTTTTGTTCTTCCTTCACAAGAAGAAAAGGAACCTATGGTTAACAAACCCACTTCCACACAAATGAAACTTGAAAACCATAACAAAAGAAACTACTACTCTAGAGAGTGTAGGCATAGGTGTCATGCTATTGCTTGTAAGATGAATGATGCGAACAACATTGAAAATCAAAACCCAAACTTGACTGAAGCAATAAGTGATGAGCCTCCTCTCTTACCAAAGCTGGTAAATTCTACATCTCCAACACGAGGACCAAGAAATTCTATGGATATTATCATTCATCCTCCTATTGTGGTTAAGTTGGATGATGATGAGGAAACAACTAAAATTGATGAGGAAGTACATAATGAGATGAATTTGTTATTTTACTCTCCCATGAGCCTAAAAAAAAGTAACCATGATGATCCTCCTACGACGAGTGATTCACCACATGTTGAACCTAGTGATTCTCCTAGTACAACACTTGTTGTTGTCCATCTCACTAGTGATCCGCATTCTGCATATATTGAACAAGACTAGGATTCAAATGACCTATTGGATGGCTGACTTGCATGTTCTTTACTAGTCATTTATCTTTTCTTTATCTTTTGTTTCCTTTTTTCTTTCTTTTCAATTTTTCTTGCATGTGTAACGTGATCCCCAGTGATGTTTTTTTTGATATTCCTTTCTCTATGTGCATTCCTCTATTTGTACCTTCATTCTTCTATATGTCGTATACTTTTTCCTTTTCATTACACTTTTATCTTTGTTTTTCATTTTCATTTTTGTCTTGTGTTTTCCTTTTGGGTATGATGCAAGGCATTGAGACACCCTGTGTCTCTTCCATGTTAACCCAAAATAATTTTCATCATCTTCGCTTTTAATTTTCATTTTTGTCTTTTGTTTTCCTTTTGGGGATGGTGCATGGCATCGAGACACCCTATGTCTCTTCCATGTTGACCCAAAAAAAAATTCATTATCTTTTCTTTTCATTTTCATTTTTATCTTATGTTTTCCTTTTGCGGATGATGCAAGGCATCGAGACACACTATGTCTCTTCCATGTTGACCCAAAATATTTTTCATCATCTTTTCTTTTCATTTTCATTTTTGTCTTTTGTTTTCCTTTTGGGGATGATAAGGCATCGAGACACCCTATGTTTCTTCCATGTTGACCCAAAAAAAAATTCATTTGTTTTCACTCTTTGTGTCATTCTTCCAGTTTTGTGTGTATTTGGGGAATGATGATAGTTTTGAGCTCTCTAATATCATTACAACAAAGACAAATACTGACCCCAAATCCATAGATCCCTTATGTGTTTCTGGGAGCAACCCTATTTTCCTTTTTCTTTTTCATGTGTTGGCTACTTTAATGTAATTGCTCATAGGATGGTGTTATAAATTCCTTTGAAGTGGAGGTATACATTGGCATTATTTTGGAATGATTTCAATTTCATGTTCCTTGATGTGATTTCCTTGCTTCATGTGATATTTTTTTTCTCTTTGTGGTGACATTGGGAGTAATTTCCTTTAAGAGCTTGATCTATCGTAGCATATTACATTCCTCAGTCGTGATGCGATGCACTACAATCCCTAAGTTGTGAATCTTTTATCCTTTGATTGGTCCTATATTGGAGACATTAGGAAAGATCTCCCCTAATATTAAGACCTCACATGAATTAAGAAAAATCCCTTTGAGCATCCCTCTCTCCTATTGCACTTTTTTTCCCTTTTTGTGCATTATTAAAGTCATGGAGGTATGGTTTTGATATGGTCCTCTTGGGGCCCACCTAGTGAACACGTAGCTTCACTAGCCCTTGTGAGCATGCTTTTTTTTTGTTATTAAAGTCATGAAGGTATGTCTTTGATATGCTCTCTTGGGGCTCACCTAGTGAACACCTAGCTTCACTAGCCCTTGTGAGCATGTATTTCTTTCCTTATTAAAGTCATGGAGGTATGAATTTGATATGGTCCTCTTGGGGCTCACCTAGTGGACACCTAGCTCCACTAACCCTTGTGAGTGTGTGTTTTTTTTGCATAGTGGACAACATGTTCCACTTATAAACCTTTTTAGAAAAATAGCCTAGACCCATTCCACTGTGTTGGATGGCCAGTCAAAGCTTGATCCGCTATAATTTTCCTTTTTCTTTTTTTTTGTCTTTGATGGTGTATCTTTCTGATCTAGTTATGGCTTCATATATCATTTGCATGCATGTTTATTTGTGCCTATTTTAGTTTTCCATAGGATCCTAATCCTGGGGGCTTGGCCACCGTCTTGATTATTATCATCCTATCTTGCAAACATTTGTACATTTGAACCCCTCTTCATTGTGTGGTTGGCTACTTTAGTGATATTTTGAAGCAAGTTCATCCTCTCAATAAAGTGGGGGATAAATATAGTGTAGTAAAATGCCTACCCTTCCATTTTCACACTTTTTTGGGCCCTCCTTGCTTTATTTATCCCTATTTATGTCTTAATTTCTCCTATTTTGCATTTAGAAGCCCTATGAATTATATTTTTCTAGCTAATACAGACATTCTCCAATGCATAAATGACAATTTAAATAATGTCATCGGAGTGTCTGCAATTTTTGGGTCAAGACTAAAGTGCCATCTAGTGCTTCTTTGTCCCCTAAAGGTCTTGGGACCCTAATTTTGAGAGCACCTGAATAGGTCCGTTTTTAGAGTCTATGCCCTGAGATTTGAGCCTTGGGACTAAGATGCCACTTAGGGAATCTTAGTCCTCCTTGGTTTATTTTTGAGATTTAGTTTCAAATTCTTGTAGGATTTATCCTACTTTATTTAATGAATTCATATGCCAACTTGGTGTTATGTAATTTTTAGATATTAAGCATAGATAAGTATAAATACAAGGTTCATTAATTCATTCTAATCCAAGTCTTTTGTGAGAGAATTTATCATAGCATAATTAAGTTCACAAGAGCATTCAAGAGAATTTCTATCAATCATTTGGAGCCATTATCAAGATTCAAGCAGCATATCAAAGAGTGTCTTGCATCATGTGTGTTGTTGTGCTAACATTTGTGATGTAGGGTTTTGATTCAAGCAAGATCTATCAAGCATTCCTTTGATTCAAGGTTCATATCCATTGCAGCCATTTCAAACAAGTTTGTAGATTTTACAAAAAGGTTTACGTGAGTTGTATCATTTCATATCATTTCTTTTTTTTTAAGCAAAAGTTGTGGACCACTGTAATTATATTAATAGTAAATATTTGTTTTACAAAACCCTAGTTTAGGTGAGCATTTTCCTTTATTATTCTATAAATCATTTCAAGGTATAATTACCAACAAGGGGTTTGACCAAGGAAAACCCCCATTCACTAATAAACAACAAGTTTTTCCCTCCATGCATCTTTGTGATTGTAGATTTAGGTTGAATACTAGAAGATCATTTAGAGTGAAAAATTGCAAAGTTGCAAAGTTATATGATAAAGTTGTAATCTTCACAAAAACTCACCTACAAGTCAAATTTAGAAGTTTCAAAACCTAAGATCGAAGAAGAAGAAAGTGCAGACCTTGGAGCTCAAGATCACATTTAGAGTTTTTAGAAATTGAGATTGGGACTAATACACCACCTTGGGTGTCTTAGTCCTCTGGGCATATTTTGCAGAGATTCCTTTAGATCCTAATCCTAATCCAAAGATTTCTCATATGCCCCAAAAAATAACAACAAGACTAAACAATAAAGGCAATTTTGTCCTCCTTGGCATATCTGAACTTCTTTACATTTCTAGAATCCTCACAACATCGCTAGACTTCCTAGGTGCATACCTCCTAACTCCGTGTTGCATATTTTCATTATTTGAATCTCTCATTTAGCTTGCATAACTAGGTTGTAGGTTGAATGCTTTTTTTTCTTTTCCAATCATTTTCTTGGTGGGGATCCCCTAAAATCTTATAGAACCCCCTCCTAGGTCCTCATTGAAATTTGAATCACCTTACAAGGTTGTTAGTCAATCCAATTGGGACTCCTAGAACATTTTTTAGTGATTCATGGAAATAATGGTGACATTATCCACCCCTATTTCTTAAAATTTAATACCCTACATCCATTAAGTCCATATCATAAAAGTCAAACAATTCATATACCTATCATAATTATCATCATATCCTCAAAAAATAGAAATAGTATCATAGCATAACATCTATTCTATATATTAGATCATAAAATCATCATCTAACATGAATAGTTATCATATCCAAAAATGAATTGGATCACATATATATATGTAATCTATACATTATGTCATAATTCATCACTAAATAAAGTCTACACATGGTCTAATCAGCTATAAATATATAATTAATTATCTCTTAAGCTAACATGTCCACAAAAATACATCATGTAAATAGCTATATCTATAGAGAACTCCCTCCCTCAGAATGGGTAGGATTAGGATGTTGTGATCTTAATAGTCTTGGATTTTTTGACCCTCTCTCTCTCCCTTCTATCCACTTTTCCCTTGTATTGATCTAGGAGGTGGCCGCCCCATCACACACTCACTCATTGATATTTGTAATCTATATCTCTTTGATCTATTAAATGTGAAGCTAGGAGCTTTCTAGTCTAGTGGTACTAGTCCCTCATATAGAGACCTATAGTACAAATCATCCTAGTTATATCATTTAATATTTGAGACCATCACTGTAGCAAGACCCTATGCAACATGCAATATCCTTGAGAGTGATTTCTCTACTTATTGTGACCAAATATCTATTGCATCTCTCCCCACTAACATACTCACTATCAGATCATATGGAATCACTCACTTATTGCATCTAAAAATCTTGTACTTGAGCCTATGAACTAACCAACTATGTTTGTAATCCTTGCACCCAAGCCTCTAAAGATACAACTTGTCCATCCCATCATGAGAAAATATTTTTTTCCTCTAAATATTTATACAATTTGAGGTACAATAGTTATGTCCCCCCTCATCTCTCCCACCTCCTCCCTCTCCTCCATCATCATCTCCATGACCCACTAAAAAATATAATAGAATACCACTCCTTGAATCCTCCCCTTCACCTCTCCCTCCTTGCTTCCCTCCACCATCACCACTTGTAAGATCTATCAATCATACCCACCGACTATATATAATACTCTCATTTTATCCTTGCATCAATAACATCTAGTCATGGTACCAACTACACTGGTGTCAACCCCTCAAAATCACCAATGGTTATCTTAGGACTCATCATGGGTCCCTAATATACAACTTTTTTTAGTAGTATGAGCAAATATAGAATCACTAGCTGGTACATCCTATTGTTCACCAAATTGTTTGTAAACTCTATCTGGCAAGTAAAGTTCTCTGATATGTGTTGTTCTCCCCATCAAATAGCTCATATCTCTATAATATGATAGATTTTTTCCATTATTTTACCTTGCCTCATACTACCTCCATGGTCTCCAAGTGAAAATAATAATCTCATCAATAACCTAACACCAATAAGAAACATCACCTAGCCGACAATGTATCACAAGCTAATCATAACTATAGACATACGGTAATCCCAATGATTGTTCTTTATTTTTTCAATGGTCACACAATTACTATGTGCTCTCATGCCCATATATAGACTGGTGTCACTCTACACCCTATAGTAGCTCCATATCAATAAGAAACCTAGTGAAGTTTGTGATATAAGGTATCCAATGCACATGGTCCCCATGCATATACAAAACCATACTTATTCTTCCACTCGATCACTATCATGTATCCAATAGTAAATCTATGACTCCTCATGCAAGGGACTAACACACTACTAATCACTGTAGTGAAGAAAAATGTATCCCTTTACATTTTCACAATTATTTGGGCCCTCCTAATTAAAATAGACTTAATAATTCCTTAATGTATTGTTGAAAAATGTATCCCTTTACATTTTCACACTTGTTTGGGCCCTCCTAATTAAAGTGGACTTAATTACGCATTAATAATCCCTATTATTCATTTACAAACCTAATAAATTACATTTTTCAAAGGGGAAACCCTACAATAACTAATGCAAACAAATAACGCTTTACCTTAAGCAATGTGAGTTCTAGGAATAGGGACCTATGACCCATTCTCCCATGGGTGAATGGGTCTTTTTGGGTTCTCATTTTCTAATGAATATAGAAAGATAGGTGCATCATAACCCCCTTTATTTTCCCTTCATATTGGTTCACATATTTTTCTTTGTTTCATTTTGGTGAACCTAACTTTTTAGCATCATAACTTTCTAATTTTGGAGTCCATTTCAACCCTAGATCTAGGATTTTCATTACTTTTGATTGTATTGCATTGATTCACATCTCATTTAGGGTTGTTTTCTTTCATTATTTTTCATCTCATTTAGGGTTTTAGGTTTGCATTTTGTGCATTCTTTAAAATCTAGAAAATACAAAAATATCAGTAATTTTGCATAGTGTTTACATAACATTGCATGATCATTCATTTATATCAAAAAATTGAAACAATATTACATCTCAAATTAGGTCTTTTTTCTTGTCATTTAACATCATTTTGTACTTGCATTTAGACCTGATTTTCCAGAAATCTAAAACTGTAATCACCTATTTAAACCTAAAATTTGAAAGCATAAAAAATCAACTAAAAAATCTATAACTTTTTTAAAAACCATGAAGTGAGATCCATTCACCCATGGGTGAATGAGTCTTAGATCAGATATTTTTCTGCATTTATGAGCATCCAAAACATTGTTTCTACATTATATATTCATGTATTTACTTTGTTGTTTCAGTTTCCAGAATTTCTATTTTCTGAAATTGTTCATATTAAGGTTAATTTGTCAAATTCAGTGCATTGTTTGAATTCGAATTTGTGTTTAAAACCAACATCATTATCAGGATTTTATATAGAATAATTAAAAAGTTATCTTTTTTGAAATTTGGAAGTCAATTTTACATACTTGCATTGCACTTTACATTCTAGGGTATTTGATTGCATTTTACCTATTCTCCATTTTGGGTGCACCTTGGGTTTGTGAAACTTGTATGAGATTCACAACTTGGTGTCCTATTTCCAATACTATCATGAGACATCATTTGAGACTCATGTCATCCCATGATACATTGCTCTCCATGGACCTTAGGTTTTCTAACTCTTTCACTCATAGTGTTAACACTATTCAACCCATCACGGAGCATACCCTTGACACCTCATTTCCTATGACCTCCTTACCAAAAATTAATATCACTAATGTTGAATCAAGGGTTGCTAATGTCCCTCATGAGAACCTAGGAAGAATGAATGAAGAGTTAGAGAAATTGAAAAACTTTGTAAGTTCTGAATACATTATTTGTGTTGCAGTTCCTATCATATAAAACATGAGGAGAATAATTGATAATGGATTCGGAATAGAAGTTGTGCATAGCTTAAATAACATCAATATCAACAATATCCTTATAATTACTAGTTGTGCTCAAGCTTTGGGATATACTCAATGTTAAGGTGGAAATTCAATTCCTCCTTCCACAACCATAGCCTTTATTTTGACATACACTAATCCAATTGTTACTACAACCATACAACCTACTAGAAATTTCCATACTACCTTATTTATTTCCACTATGAATCCCTCTAGCTTTGTGCACTCAAATCTCATATTTCCTCACCTGCCCCGCCTCACAAATTTAAAATTCACTTTTCTTTCAAACACATATACACCTCCACCTTATAAATCTCCATCTCACAATACAAATGGTGATAATATCCTTAACCAACTCTTGCAAAGTGTTTCATACCTCCAACAAAAGAATGCTACATTGAATCAATAACAAAATGGCCAACCTTCACAATATGTCAAAAGAAACCCCTTATCCTTGGATATATTGAGAACATAAATGGCACAAGGTATAGAGATTCCTAGATTTGAGAAATATGGTGGGAAAGGAGATCCTATTATCCATGTTTTTGCATACACAACCTTATGTAGTGACTTCATTTTTTAGGATAAACTCTTCCCTAGATCTTGGAAAGACACTACCTTGGAATGATTTTTTTCCTTACCGAATAATTCAATATGTTCATTTAATAAACTTATTGATTCCTTAATAATTTCTAGTTGCACATGGGTCCTAATATGACCTTAGTATATTTAATGAGATGTAATAAAAAATATGATGTAAAGGTCATCGACTTTATCACTCATTATCAATTGTTATATTCACAAATCAACATTAAGATTCTAGATGTTGATCTTCAAGAAATGTTCACTGATAATTTGAAAAATAAACTTCAAGATAAGATTGGGATGATGAAATTTCCTTCCTACACACAATTGTGTACTGCCCTTCGTGATTACCAAAATTTGGTTGGTAGTCATGAAGTGAAGACTCCCTCTAGCCATCCTAAAAAAATTGAATCCACACCTCAAACAAACTACAAACCATTCAAGAAAAAAAATAAGGGACTTTTACAAATTAATCCCGCTCAACCAACTCAACATGACTACCATTCAACATGTATATGAATGGAAAGTGCATCTTTTCCTCACAATGATATGGTTGTAGGCCTATTTGAGCCAACATATGACTTCATGAAATTTGAGCATTATAAGATTATTTTTAATGAAGTGACATGGTCCACTTGTAAGTTTATTAATTTTTATATTATATATTATGGGTAACTATTAACTGTTAATCAAATTAATTAATATATCATATATTATTTTATTTATTGGTTAATATTAATATTGAATTAATATATTCACCATGTATTAATAGGGTTTATAATGAATTATAAAACCCATTTGTTAAAATGTGCCAATGTTAACTAAGGTTGTAAGGGAATCTCATCACTCTTGGTTGGTCTTCCCATCCATTGACACCTATCACAACTCATTGTGTAAACCCACAACCTAAGAATCAAAGTGAAGCTCCAGTGATGTTAGGAACTCCTATTGTGGTTACCCTTGAGATTGAATTATGGATCAAAATAGAATAATTATCTCAATTGTAAAGAAATTGGTATATGGAAAAATATGAATTGATAGCAACACACACTAGAGATATTGAGAATAAGAACACAAATATTAACATATTAAAAGTAAAAATGGCAGAAATGGCTGATAATATAGTTCAAATTTTGAAATGTAAATCGCTTGCTAGGGTTTACACCCTATTTCTACAAGATATATATTTTTAGTTTAGGCAGCTAATCAATGACCTCCTAGTTTAATTATCCTCATCTACATTTTTTTTAAAGCATACCAATAGGCCACACTAGATATGCAAGATCAAATATGTGAAATTTATTTTCATAATCTGGCCATGCCCTATGACTCTACCTAGAACCCACTTATCTTTGTGGGAGATGTTTTAATCAAGTAATTAGCCACATTCATCAGGAATGAACATCATAAAGAAAAAAAAACTAGATTATCCTGAGAGAAAGAAGTCACCTCCCCTTCATATTAGAGTAGAGGCAATGAATTTGAGAACTTAATTTCACACCATGTTGCAGCTCTTAAACAAGAAATTAATTTCCTTACCTCTTGTTAGAGCTCTTGATCCTACTAATCCTTTACCTCCAAACTATAGAAAAAATTCCTTTTGTCATTTTCATTAAAAAACGGACATGATACAGAATATTGTAAGCATCTTAAACATATTGTGAAAGACCTCATTGATTCTAATCACATTCAAATTGGTGGTGTTAATTATCAAGGTAATAATTTTTTTGCACCTCCAAACCAAAATTTATAAATATTTATTAATCCTATTCCAAATCATAACATCTCCTTTGTCAAATCTAGTGAAACTAAGAATGATGTGATGAATTTTGACACGGCTGATGAAAATATGAAAGACAATGCATAAAGTTCTATAGATAAGATGGTTGTAATTATTGAAGTTCAACCTCATAAGGGTGAAACCAAAATTCCCCTTAACATGCCTTTCTCACAACATGACACTATCAAACATGCACCCAATGGTCCTCTTTACATAGCTAGAAGAATCAATAACAAGCCTAATAATGGGATATTAATTGATCTCATTTCTATAGAGAATATGATCACTGAATAATTCTTCCTTGTGCATGAGCTTTATCAAGATACTTATGAAAAATTGAAAGTATGGATCAAAATGCATAATGGTTTTTCTTGCCCTATGATAGGTTTGATAACTGCTCCTTTAAAAAATTTATTGAAAAAATTAAGTGTCTCATTCTCTATCATCCCATTGTCAGACCAATTTCATGTGAAGTTAGGCTACCCTTGTCTTCGCTCAATGAAATCTATCCCATTGGTAGTACATAAATGTTTAAATTTTCCTTTAGAAAATGAGATCTCTACTATGCGCAATAGTGGATTTAACCCTATGTCTTCCTATGGGAATTTTTCATTAGATTTGTTTTGGCCCAAACCTATGGAACCTATTAGGCCTCATGAGGAATTCTTTTTCAAATCCTATCAAAAATTCAAGGAAAAGTGCATAGGAAAATTGTCCCTTAGCAATATGCCTAAACCCATGATTTAGCCTCCTGTCCTTGATGAAACCATGATTGAACCAAAATCTCTTCCAAGTAACCAATACCAAAACATAGAAAATACTTCACCTATTTCCTTTAAGAGACCATGGGATAACCAAATAAGTCTGACTATGCCTCCTAAAACGAAATAAGTTCATAAAGCTATAGAGAAAGTGGTTGAACAACCTCCAATGGTTCCTTCCATTCCTCCCTTAATGGAAGACAAGAAAACTATGGTTGATAAACCTACTCCTACACAATCATAACTTAAAAATCATACAAAAAGGAATTGAAATGCTAGAGAACATAGGCATAGACACTGTGTTATTTCTTGTCTGCTACAAGAAAAAAATGAAACGACAAATAAATATCTAAAGATAAAACAACAATAACTTAAGCAATGCATGATGATTCTCCACCTTCATCATGATAAAAAATCATAAACCTAAAACACAATAAGAAAAATCACCTTCCATGGATATTATTATAATACCTTATATTGTGATTAACTTGGATAATGATGATGAAATTGTAAAAATTGATGAGAAGTACATAAAAAGATAAATTTATTGTTTTCCTCTTCCATGAGTGTAAATGATGATCCTCCTAAAAAAAGTGATTGACCATGTGTTGAACTTGGTGATTGTCCTAGTTTGGAACTTCATGTTGTCCCTTTAGAAAGCTTCCCACCTTTCGCATATGATGAACAAGATTGGGATGTAGATGACCTACTATAGGTTGACTCGCATGTACCTTACTATTCATGTCTTTGTTTTCTTTTCATGTCCTTTTTGTGTGATTACATGTGTGTAATTTGATCCCCCATACTATTCTATTTGAAATTTCTTTATGTTCATTCATCTATTTGTATCTACATTCCTCTATATGTTGTAAACCTTTATCTTTTCTTTTATATTGTGTTTTCCTTTTAGGGATGATGCAAGGCATCAAGAAATTTAGGTCTCTTCCACTTTGACCCAAAAGCTTTTTCTTTTTTTTCACTCTCTATGTGTCATTCTTCCAGTTCTATGAGTTATTTGGGGAATGATGACATTTTTGAGCTCTATAATATTATTGTAGCAAATACATATACTTACCCCAAATTTTTGGATCCCTTATGTGTGATTTTAGGATTTCATTTTGGGGGAAACCCCATTTTCATGGCGTAGCTTCATTTGGATACATATTCTTGGCATAGTGATTTCTAGATAAGTTCTCATGTCTTGTTTATTGTTAGAATTTATCATTTTCTACTTTAAATAAATTTCTCATAGCATGGTTTTAGCAATTTCTTTAAAGTGGGGGCATACATTGTCATTATCATTTTAATTTTTTTTTACTATATCTTATCTTTCATAGTGTGGTCTTCTTTATTCACATGATGTGTCTTCTTCTTGATGGTGTCATTTGGTTTTATGTCCTCTAAGAATACAACTTGTCTTTCCATATGAAATTCCTCTTAGTGGTGATGTTATGTATTACATTCCCTAAGTTGTGAATATTTTATCCTAGAATTTTCCTCTCTTGGAGACATTAGGCACAATGTTCCCTAAGAGGAGACCTTACATGAACTAAGAAAAACCACTTTGAACATGTCTTGTCATATTTTCATTTTATTCATAAGTGTTTAGCATAACACAACTTGCTAACCTTGTGAGGCTTAAAGTTACAACCCTTTTTCATGGCCACCAAGCATAACATAGCTTGATAATCCTTATGGAGCTCAAAGTTCATATTGTGTTGTGCCTTATTAAATTTATCGAAGGTATAACTTTGGAATGGTTATGGGATCCTAATAAGATTATCTCATTTTCCACTTTTGGGGGCTCACCTAGTGGACAACGTATTTCACTATGTGAGTGTGCATTGTCATTTGCATAGTGGACATCGAGTTCCACTTGGAATTTTTTTTGGAAAAATAGCTAAGGCTTGATCCACATCATGTTGGAATAACAATCAAGGCTTGATCCACCCATTTTTTATCTTTTTCTTATTTTTCTCTTTCTTCTAGTCTTTGACATTGTATGATTGAGTATCTTATCGTTCCTACATATATATGTTTAACATAGGGATGTGTCTCCATGTTCCTTTGTTGTCTTTGCAATGAGATCTTAGATCTTGGAGGCTTGATCATCCTTCATGACCTTTGTCATTTTATCCTTTCGACAATTATACAAATAGACCTCTCTTGATTGTCTACTTTAGTGTGATTTTAACACAAGGTCATCCTCTAACTAAAGTGGGGGCTAAATTTACTATAGAAAAATGTATTCCTTTACATTTTCACACTTGTTTGGGACCTCCTAATTGAAATGAACTTAATTTAAGCCTTAATGTAGTGTTGAAAATTGTATCCCTTTACATTTTCACACTTGTTTGGGCCCTTCTAATTAAAATGGACTTAATTAGGCCTTAATAAGTCCTATTATTCATTTACAAGCCTAATAAATTATATTTTCCAAAGGGGAAACCTGACAATAATTAATGCCAACACATAATACTTTACCTTGAGCAATGTGTGTTCCAAGTATAGGGACCTGGAACCCATTCACCGGTGAATGGGTCCTCCCTAAGCCTTTCAACCTAAATTTAAAACATGTTATTGGTAGTATTTTAAGGTCTCTGAACCCATATTTCAATGTCATCTTGTGATATTTGAATTTTGGGAAATTAAGAATACATACCTATAAATACAAGGTTATTTTATAAGTTTCACCTACCATTTTCTTGAGCATTTTTCAAGATATCTCAAAAGAACTTTGAAGAGAAATTTCACAAGAGGATAGTTTATGATCAAGAGCATTCAAGAGTAGATATATCAAAGATTTATTGTAGCATTCAAGATCCAATCATCATGTCGAAGTCTTCTTGCATCATGCATATTTTTGGAGCTAGGGTTGTGATGTATGTTTCAAGATCAAGCTCAAGAATTCAAAGAATTATCTCAAGCATCAAGATCCACATCCATTGAATACATTTCATGCAAGTTTCAAATATAAATTCAAAGGTTTTATACAAGGGTTTGTTGAGTGGTAACATAACAGTGTTCATTCATCATTCCTTCTTTCACACTTTATTTCAATTCAAGGTTTAATTACCCAAGCATGGTTTGACCAAGGAAAACCCCATTTACCAAAAAAAAACATGTTTTCCCTCTTGAGTGTGTGTGTGTGTGTGTTGCAGATTTAGGTTGAAGAAGGATTGAAGACCTCTTGAAGATAAATATTTGAAAATTTGTCAAAGCTTGAAAAGTTGTCAAAGTTGTTTTCAAATCACGAAATACCACCTACAAATCTAATTTCCAATTTTCTAATGAAACCTGAAAAAATCATAAGCTAGAGATCAATATCAAATGCTCCAAAAAGTCATTGGAAAAGGTGCTGACATGTGACTAAAGACCCATTTTCCCATGGGTGAATAAGTCTTAGACAACCTCCTGAAAGTGACTTTTGGTGACTAGTAAACATCATTCTACCCTTCTTAGTTCTACTGGGAGTTTTGTGTTTCTATCAATATTGAGCTTTATATTGTTGTTGCAAGTTTGAATTGGAAAATTAAGTTGATTTGATATTTTTATTTTTTCTCCCAAAAGTGTTGTTTGAACTTGACACCTATCCTCAAACCATAAGGAAATCTAAAGATTCTCACATTGAGTTGATTCAGCTAAGGGTTGTTAGTCAATTATTTTTTGGGATCTCATTTTCTAATGAATATAGAAAGGTAGGTGCATCATAACCCCATTTATTTTCTCTTCATATTGGTTCACTTTTTTTCTTCGTTTCAATCACTATTGTTAGTAGCATGAGTAACACATCAAAATGTTTCTACATCTAACTCAAGTGAATATTGTAATCCTCTTTCCCAAGTTCATCTATAATGAATAGTCAACTTTGTGTCAACTACCCACCATTTATATCATATACCACCCACTCCCTATGAATTGAAATCTGTAGAATAATTGACACATCCTTGAGAGTGATCATCACCTATCTAGTTGGATATAAAAATGATATTTTCTCACTATACCACATCTCTACTAATGCAATCATCATCACCTTGTGTTCTTGAATCTCTAACATATATGTGATGTAGAATAAACCAATGTCCCCTAGGAAAGATCACTTATCCTAACTAATATTCCACCTCATCCTCAATGACATGTAGATGTCTGTCACAAGAAATCAATGCCTCTCAACCACCCTGGACTGAGCAAGACAACTTAGTTATTCTAGTTTTTATCATTTCCATAAACCCTGACTCTATGTGCCATTTCTAGTGTCAATCAAGTCAAACTTAACATTTATTCCATTTTAGAAACAAATATACTCTTCCCATTTAAGTCATCCTAATACACCCTCTTTCCCATTCATTCTCTTTGATGTGGAAAACTTGCATCCATTCGCTTAGCATTTTCACCTATTGTAGCCTCAATTGCACCCACCTAAGGTTTGGTGCATTTATTTGAACCATAGCTAATAATTGCATAAAATCACAAAATTGAAAAAGATAGATAGGAAACCTACCTCAACTAGCATACCATCCCTCAATATTCAGGTGTCCACTTGCTTAACATGATGATAAGACTCTAGAATACCCTTCATTCTCTCCACAAATTAACCCTCAAAAACTAGAGATCGACGAATTTCCCAAAATCAAGGAGTACAAATGAGGAGAATCTCCCTCCCAACCACATTTTATTCCAGCATAAAAACCTAATTTTATCCCTCCCACCATCACATCCATCTCTATAATTTATTTATTTCCCATATATTTGACTACCATTTATTCTTTTGTTTCATTCTCTTACACATTTTCCATTCCATTCATTTCATTTGTGAGAATTTGTTAAAAAATATATATTTAATAATTTATTTTGTCAAATTCCTGAGGGCCCATCCCACCTTTATTTTCATACACTAGGTAAAATTTAGGAATCTAACCAAAATCTCTATACATTCTTTTAAACAACACTATAGAAACACGTCTCAAAGAGGGGAAAAATGTAGACACTTAAATTTGACTAATGCATTTCTTCCAAAACATGCCATTTTTTTATCATTTGACTTAACTAATTTATTCTCAAAATTTAATTAAACAATTTCATTATTTTATTAAACTAATTATCATTTTCACCTCATCATGATAGTTAAATTATTTTTATAATATTTTTATTTTTTTAATTTCAAGTTTCTTCTCAATTCCACTTTAATTAAATAATTAAATTGAATTGTTTGATTATACTATCTATTTCACCACTATTTTTTTAGGCAAAAGGTGAAGAAAACATATAATTATATTAATTAGAATATTCTTACAAAAGATATGAGATTGTAATTTTCTTATAGTAGCATAGAAGGCTATCTAGGCCAATGAGCAAATCATAAACAACTAGTTACATGAGCACCATGAAAAAAAAGAAAACCATATAGAAAACCAATGATTAAAAAAGGGGGTGGGGGAATATAATTATGCCAATTCAAGGGTGGCATCAATTTCTACTATCCATGCAAATTCATCCGTAGGCTCTAGATTGCTCACTTTTTTATGAACTAGCAATTCATATGAACCAAAGCTCTATGTTGCATGAGCTTCACTATGTGGAAATTTATTAGGAGGGTGATCCCCTAATAGTGGTTTACAATTTTTGGCCAAACTGGACACTGAAATTATTATTTTTAACTAAATCTTCACATTCGGGCACCTATAGCGGCTAAACTATGAGGGATTTGAAGATGGTGCAAACTAGAGTCTCATCAAATTTTGTCTGTAGATTCTAAAAATATTTTTTTCAAAATTTTTGGAATAAAATTGTACTTTTTCCATCTCCCACGAAAATTGATTTTTTTCAGAAAACAACATTTTTAAAAAGTGACGCACACCGTATAACGCATAACTTTTCTTGATGAAGGATAAAATTCTAATTCTTTCAAATTTAGATTTGTAACTCTGATATCTAGTGCTTCCACTTGGTTAGATAGTTTTTTATTGAATATTTTTTCCTTAATCAACTTTCAAAGTCAAAGAATTACAATTCGACAACGCGATAACGCATAACGCTTTGTATATGTCAAAATTTAATTTAATTTTTTTGTTGGATCAAGGACTTCAAATATCTGGTGCACTCATATTTTTCATTTTTTTTTTTGATAATATTCTATTTTTCCACATGTGAAGAAAAAAGAAATTCATTTTTGATGAAAAACCTATGTTTAATAAAACGTAAAAAACAAATACATACCAAAACCAAAACATATTAAAATTATATTCATTGGATAGCTTGTTCTGAGGAATTTTATAATCATTTGAAATAAATTTTAAATGAATTCATTTGATCCCCCAAAAGCTAAATCAAAAGTGATTTTTTATCAGCATTTTGATAGGTGTAAAGGAGACGCATTTATAGGTATGGTTTAAAACTAGCAAGGTTCTATCCAAGGGGGTCTGATCTAAGGTGATTTGATCAAACCCTCTTCAATTGGAATCCTTAAAATGGAACTTTTTAAGGCTTAAATCATTATGTTTTCTAAAAATATGTGATTTCAGCTAAAATTCATTCCTCTCAGGAATTGTAAACCACTATTATGACAGCACCCAGGAATGGGAGTAATTCCACCACAAAACCCTCCTCACACACTCTTTATACATCACCCAATATTTCCTCCAACCCTCCAATGTTTTGTTTCTCAAATAGTTTCAAAGCTAGCTCCCACACCAGCTCCTTCTTCTCACCTAAATCTTGGAGGGAGACTATAAAATGTGAGGTGATGTTGATGTTAACCCTATTCCTCACATCATCTAACAAGAAATAATACCCTAGGATCATCTTTACTAATTTCAAATCCCTACCATTAGGGTACTTCATTATCATCCTCAACGCTTGGTCTATTATGGTACCTTAGAAATCCATCCAATGAAATGAGCTTGTGAGATGGATAAGAGCATCCATTCTCTATAGGCTCTAAAGGTGATTATGAGAATTATGGAATGGATATCACACCACTGATTTAAATTAGCAAGCTTCCTCATCCTCCCACACTTCACACAGGATGGAATCATCTCACGATTTTCACCATGGTAGGAGTACTACTCATGAAACTCTAAGGAGATTTATTGCTACTAGTGCAGTGTGCACCAAGGTACACCACAACCACCTTTCCACATATGGCCAATCCTTATGTCATCTATTGATATGGAGAAGTTTTTGTCATATCACATCCAAATAATTAGTCATTTTGAACTTGCTAGTTTATGATGTCATTAAGTTGAGTGATGTTAGTTAATGCACATCACATTAGTTAGTGTGGAGGATACAATCCAAAATTTTCCCATAAATGGAAATCACATAGGTTGAGGACAACACTACCACTTGTCAAGCCCTTGTAATTTGGAGCAACCAACACTCAAGTAAGGTGCTTAGGAGAGCGAGTTGGTGCCATGTGTTTTTGAGTTGAGATAGTTGAAGCTATGTATGAGTTTAACACCACCTTTAGTGGTGCTAAAATTTGACTAGGAATGAGTAATTCCAAATAGAGTTCTTTATTCTTTTTAATGTGGATAGGTTCACTAAATGTCAACCTCATCCATTGCCTCAGAACAGGCCAAAAAGAAGTACTAGCCAATCATGCACCAAAATTTACTTGTAACACTTAGGAGCTTCTCTAACCTATGCCAGCTCAACATGTGGCTTGATGTGAGAGAAAATTCTTAAATAAAAAATTCACTACTCACCTTTTTCGATGGCATGTGAAGCTTCCACTTGGAACCTTAACACAATGTTCTATAAACTTAATCCTCTGAGCTAGCAAGAGCTATGCAACTTCAACAACTTTGAAATTGAACATAAAAAGGGCCTATGGATGGATGAAAAAGTTAGACAAAGGTCCCAAAAACTAGGAAGATGAAGGATAACTAAGTAAATCAAGATTATAACTTGGAGAAACACAAGGTTCAACATGGTGGTGGTTCTTGTTGTCACATGAGGTTCAACATTCCAATGAAATAATGGAAATACCCTCAAGGTGTGGGACCTTGTGCAAATGAGGTTGAGTCTTCAGAGAAGCCCAGATTCCTCTTTCAATCAAAGTGTAATGTGTTGGTCCAACCCAACTATGGAAACCTACCACTATCCTAATCTAACAACTCATAGGGGAAAAGGGGGATGGAATACGTGAAAAGGAAATGGAGGTGGTACAAAAATATGGAAAGGTAGTTTCTTCCTAACTTAGACTACACAACATCACTAAATAGGGACCAGCGAACTCACATAGCTCTTTATTTTATTTATTTCCAAAGGAAAACATGGAGTTATTATTTGACAAGGTATTGGAAGGAAAGGATATTCTCAAGCAAAAAATATAAATAATTTAACTCAAACATATATGCATGGAAAGATAAAAAAACACTTATATATGAAGGTGATGAACTTACACAAATATACAAGATATGAGAAGAGGAAAGCTTCATCAATTTCATTGATGTAGAGGCAATGGGCCAATCTTTACAATTATAGAGTGCAAAATGCAAGTTTGCAAAAGAAAAAACATGGAGCAAGAGGAAGAACCATTGAAATGAATAAATTTATTTCCTTTATACATCATGCATGAATTAGAGCCATGAACTTAACCCTAACCCTAACCATGGTTAGCAATAAAGGTTGTGCATGAAAGGATGGATTCATCTTATGAAAATCATGATTAGGACACAAATCCATCAATAAAGTCAAAAAAGAACAATAAAGGACGATGGGAACCCATAAAATACACTTGCAAAAATTACAGAAGAATTAAATGCCATCATTATAGTCTAGAAATTGAAATAGGCCACTCAGAAAGTGATTTAAGCATTAATGATGTCACCCAAAAAATATGCAAAATCTAGAAGGTTAGGGTATCGAACCTAAAATGAAGCCCTTGGTAGCTCAAGGATTAAATGGATTTGAACCTTGCAAGACGATCATCATATGGAGGGGTATGTGCAGGATCATCATGGAAAAAACAAGCCCTTAAGTAGAAAAAAATTGAGAAAAAATTTGAGTTAGGCAATTTGATGTAAAAATTTGAATAAGTTATCTATATTATTTCAAAAATATGTAAGAATAGAATCTGTAACAAATTGAATGTAGTTTCTAAACTACTAGGTTTGTTTAAAATATATGTATTTGGTGAAAATTTGAAATTTCAATGCAGTAGTACTTAAATTTCAGGGAAAAAATAAGAAGTAGGTGTCTGTCTGACCACCCTAACCACAATAAAATGATATTATTTTCTTATAATATTTTAGATATAAGTAGAGGACTCATGTCGTGATGTGATGCATATTTTTTGTAATTTTTTTCTAAGTAAATAATTAATTATGAATTTTTTATTACAAATTTTAAAAAATATAAAAAACTTGTATGTTTGACCACCTTAACTTCATCAAAACTTCATGAAATTCATTTTTTCCTTTTTAATCCTATATTATGCAAAGCATAGAATGTGATGCATGTTTTGGATTAAAAAATGTGATACCATTTGAAAGTTATAGATGTTTTTCAATTAGCCTATCAATCAAGACTTTAGTCATAATTCGAATTGAAAATGAATAATAATTACTTATTAAATTCAAAATAATGCATAATTTATATTGGTGGAAATCTGAAAATATCCTTTAAAAACCCTTTTCATTTCATTAATTTTGGGTTAAAAAAAAGTCGTTAGCCACATACCCATCTATATTGCCACTTTTTGGCCCATCATGATCCTGTACATACTCAGAGTCATGCGTTAAAGACACCTCATAGTCCTTGCTAAATAAAATAAGTCCAATGTAAAGAACCACGAACACTGGGACCCATCAGGGATTGGGATTTAGGCCTACCTCTTATCGCATGTCAACAACTAAAAGAAGGGAGAATGAAACTATGAAGTTCAAAGGCTACTACTGTCGGGGGTTAGGTGAAGGGCTTACCACTTACCACAAAGAAGTAAGAGGAAGATGGATGAGTGAACATTAATGAGTAGAATAAGTCGTTATGCATCAAGGTTCGGGAGGAGGACTTACCTCTTACCATAAAAAATGGTAAGAGGTAAAGGTGAAGTAATATCTAATCCCTGAGAAACCAACACTTAGTGGATTTGCAGAAATAGACCTTAGGAGGGATACCTAAGGCTTAGAGAAGAAAATGAATTCATGAAGGAAGGATACAAAGGAAGAAGAAATTTTGAGCATCGAGCATTGAGAGGATTCCTTATGCCATACCTGCAATGGAGGTATAGGGTAAGGGGAAGACCAATCCTTAGCACCCAAAATTAAACACTTAGTTGTTTTTCTAGAAGCACATCATAGGTTGAGGATTGGATGGAGGGCTTACCTCTTACCATAAAAAAAGTAAGAGGTAAAGGGTAAGGAAAAATTCTAACCCCAAAAGATCAACACTTAGTCAATTTTTAGAAGGAAGAATAGGGGGTAGAGGGAAAGAGTTTTTAGAAGGAAGAATAGTGGGTAGAGGGAAAGAGTTAAAACTGATTGGTGAAACTTGAAATTCCAAAAGGATAAATGGAAGGAAAGGGAGAAGAAGAAGAATAAAAATATCAAGGGTGATAGAAGAGGGATGCAAGGATGCAAGAAAGTGACAACCCAAAGGTCTAAAAACATAACACTTAGCCAATTCTAGGGTTTTTCAAGGGATATTTATGCAAGGTTACCCATGTAAGATCTCTTAGATCGGTTATCAATGATGGGTCATCAAAGGGTTGGATGAAATGTCAACATTTATGGATTTTTTTATGGGATGATTGCCTACTAGTCATGAAATCCAGTGGCCTTAACAATCCATTGGGCGTAGATTCATGAAGGGGATTTACAAAACTAGGCCTCCCAAGGGAAAAAGAAACATGTGTGTAGGCCTACACTTGGAGAAAATAAAGAAATATAGAGCATACATTCCCTTAAGGATAATGTAGGGTGCACAAAGGAACTTCATAGAAAGCAAGATATTTAATATATATATGATTGAATAGAAAGAAAAGAATGGAAATTTTCCTCTATCAAAGATGAACCTTATGAGGAGTTGATCTACTTTACACCATAGTTACAGACCTCACCCAATTTTAACCATTAAAAACTACTACTAGCATGTATGGAATTGCACAAAATTCTTGCAAGGTGAAGGATCACTTCAATGTAAACTTTTCCATTGCAGGGGAACCATATGATGCAAGTGTCAAATTCTTTTGACATTGGTGCCTCAAGTGAGCATACAATGGTAGGGGTTAAACTCTCTAAAGATAGGCCAAAATTCAAAATCAAACCTTTTGTATAGGGAAGAGAACTCTCCTCACAAAAATATAGGCCAATACCATCACTACTGACCTCCCTATTCCATGAACTAAAACCAAAATAGAAAGTTTCTAGCTCATATGTTGAAGCAAAATATGCCAAGCCTATTTTTTAATCTACACAAAAATACCTTCCTCATGCACCTCAATTGAAAATATTTAGAGCTTAGGCATACTATCAAATTGAATAGTAGGATCATCACTCACCCAAAAAAAATGTAGATGTTCAATTGTGGATTTTTCACCATGTTGGTTCCATATGAAGCATTCTAACTCAGACACATTATCCCTAAGATAAAATTTCACATCTTCACCTTGAATGAAGACCTCATATTCCACATTGCTACATTTAGGGACAACAAAAAACCAAAATATATCACAATTACATTCATTGATGCACACTCCATCAACACATACCTCATGTTTGTTTAGAGTGCAAGTGTCAGGGGTGATGAAGATCTACAGAAGAATTAAATGATGAGAGATGGATATGAATTAGATGAGTCTTGTTGCAGAGAAGAAGAATAAGCTAAAGAAAGATAAGTACATATTAAAGAGGAAGTAGCTCCATAAAGGACTCTTAAAACTCCTAAGTATGTGTAGAACAATCATTCTAAAAATTAGATCGTTGGAGATAAGAACAAAAGTGTATTGAAAAGAAGGAAATATATCTAATAATAGGTAAATTTGTGTTTAATTTCTGAAGAAGAACCTAAAACAATGATTAAGGAATGCATATATGAATATTGGATCAATGGTATGAAAGAAGAACTATTGTAAATTAAGAAAAATTAGACTTGGGAACGTCTCCTAAGACCAAAAAATAAGAATGTGATTGGAACTAAGTGGGTATTAAAAAAAACTAAATGGGAATGGAGAAGTGGTAAGGAATAAGGCAAGGCTTGTGTGTAAAGGCTACTTAGAAGCTGAAGGAATAGATTTTAAGGAGACATTTTCCTTGGTGGTAAGAATGGAATCTATCGGGATGTTTTTGGCTTTTGCAACACATAAGGATTTCAAATTTTATCTGATGAATGTAAATTTTTCCTTCTTCAATGGATAATTGAAAGAAGAGGTATACATAGAGCAACCAAAATGATTTCAGTTATTAGATAGAATGGATATGGTCTACATATTGAAGAAGGAATTTTATGGATTGAAGAAAGCTCCTAGAGCTTGGTATGCAAGGTTGGATAACTATTTTATATATTATGGATTCAATAAAGGTACCATAGATAGAAATCTTTACTTTAAAGTTGAAAAAGATCAAATCTTGATTATGGTTGTATATGTTGACGACACAATTTTTGGAGGAAATGAAGCTGTGTGGATGAAGTTTGTAGAAGAAATCTAAAAAGAGTTTGAAATGTCTATGTTTGGGGAGTTTGAATTTCTTCCTTGGATTGCAAATAAATCATACATATAAAGGTATTTTCATTTCACAACAAAAGTATGTCAAATAAATATTAATGAATTTTGGAATGGAACACTCTAAAATAGTGTTTACCCCTATGGTTATAGGTTGCAAGCTAAGAAAGAATGATAAATCTTCTAAGGGGGTATGTGCAGGATCATCATGGAAAAAATAGGCCCTTAAGTGGCAATGAAAATTAAGAAAAATTAGAGTTAGGCAACTTGACATAAAAATTTGAATAAGTTATCTATATTATTTCAAAAATATGTAAGAATAGAATATGTGGAAAATTGAATGTAGTTTTTAAACTACTAAGTTTATTTTATTTTTTTTAAAGTCTATTTGGTGAAAATTTGAAATTTCAATGCAGTAGTACTTAAATTTCAGGGAAAAAATAAGAAGTAGGTGTCTATCTGACCACCCTAACCACAATAAAATGATAATATTTTTTATAAGATTTT
>VDFB02105785.1:450396092-450594283 GCA_007258455.2 Sequoia sempervirens
TTATCCCTCTCCCCTCTACCCTTAAGCCCTTAACCCTTAAACCCTAAACCCTTGAACCATCTACTCTCTACCATTAACCCCACCTCCCTCTATCTCTCTCCCACTCCCTCCCTCTCTCCCTCTCTCAAATCTCTCCATCCTACCCCCTCTATCTACCTTTAACCCTTAGGTCTATGTGTACACAAATTGGATATCCGATTTGTAAAACTAAAATTATACCATTACAAGTATCGTATTTTTTTTCAAATGAATTGGATATCAGATCATAATGGATATCGGATTTGTGGGCCATAGAAAAGCCCCATGTGGGCCATTTTGTGCATTCCAATGGACCCTACATTCTGTTTGCAGGCGACACACACACGGTTTTAGATAGGAAGAGACAAAGATCAACTTTTTGGAGCATCTTCTATTGAAATTTGTTATAAGCAATGATTTTTAACATCTTTTATGAGGTATAATGGGGAGTAGTAGTCGTCAGAAGCAAAAATGTAAGAGAAAGATTACAAAAGAAGAAATTGAAGCATATAGACAAAGAGATAGAGAAAGTCATAGGAAGAGAAGACAAGGTATGTTAAATATTGGTGAACCTAACCCCTACATGGTCTTTCAAGTGAAGAGGAAATTGAAGATGTTCAAGGTGAAAATATTCAAGGTGAAAATGTTGGAATTGAATATGTTGAACATGATATTCAAATTAGGAATGGAATTATTGAAATTTTTAATGAAAATGTTCAAGGTGAAAATGTTGGATTTGAAGATGTTGAACATGATATTGAAATTGGGAATGAAAATATTGAAATTGATAATGAAAATGTTCAAGGTGAAAATGTTGGATTTGAAGATGTTGAACATGATATTGAAATTGGGAATGAAATTATTCAAATTGATATTGAAAATGTTCAAGGTGAAAATGTTGGAAATGAAGATTTTGAATATAATATTGAAGCAAGTGTAAATTATGTTTCACCAAATTACATGAGAAATGAAGAACCTTGTATGGAAGAAAGACATTCCAATTTCAAGACCTTCAAGAACCCCTAAATGGTTACTTGAATTTGATGAGAACATTATAAAAAATTTTGAAGGAAAGAGGTCAACATGAACTATTCGGTTGTGGGCTAGAAGACTTTTCAACCAATATTTTGGTGATAAGACATTGACCGAGCAATGTCAACTTTTTGTACAATTGCTAAAGATGCAAAAGATGAGACCTTTGCTAGCCAAATTGAAGATTCGTGCAAACAAGAAGACCGAAAAAAATTCTATTATTGTCAAAAATATTTTTAATGCTTTCAAGTCTATTGGAAAAAGTAACAAGGAAAATGATAAGAGAGCTGCTCGGAGAGTCATTACAATTGCCCTAGTAAGCCATAAATTGAAAAAGGCTCGCTTTATGAGACAAGCTTGTATTGATTTTGACATAAATCATAAAACTTTGGATAGAGCACTTGCAAAAGAGAAAGAATAGATGATCCTCTTCAAAATGATACATGGGCTTTTGTCGGGAGGCTTCCACGTGTTGATAAGAAGCTAACTGATAATGTAAAGTAGGTAATTCAACAATTTTGGCATGATAACTCTAGAGTATCACCCAATGCAAAGGATGTTTTAAAGTTAAGAATTGGCAATCGAGACCATACACCACATGCTAAAAATTTCTTGGAATCAAGCCAAACAATGTTTAAATTTTTTATTGAAACACATAAAAATATGGAAATATCACAAAGGACTTTTGAGGGTTGGAAGCCATTTTATTGTGTGCCTCTTAAGATCCGTAATACTTGTTGTTGCAAATACCATGTGGAGTTTTCAATGTACCATGAGCTATTATGCTATATCCATTCTACTTTGCATACTAATGAAATGTTGCAGGAGTGTGGTGCAATGCATCTTCCGAAATCATCAAGGGACTTGCTAGATCTATTTTTATTTTCTAGAGATGATGGTTGCTTTTTCTATAGAAATGATTGTTTAAATGCAAAGTGCTCACAATATGGTGGATTGTCAAAGTTTGTTCAATGTTTTCATGAGAGTTCCGAACATGAATTTGGAAAGAAGCTTGTTGATAAAAAGAGATATGAGATAGTCAAATATACTTTGCAAAGTGGAGATGAAGGTTCTAGATGTGAGTTGGTTACAAAAGAATGCAGTGTTGCTGATTTTATTTCAGATTTTAAGGACAATCTTTTCTACAAGTATGCAAGGCATAGTCATAGGTCTCAGTGGTTGGATCAACAATTTAGGATGTGTAAGGACTCTTTTCTTATTGGCACTATTATATCAGTGGTTGATTTTTCAGAAAACTACACATTGCAACCACAAAACAAGGTACAGTCTCAATATTACAATTCCATTCAGATTGCTATTTTTTTCCACATAACATTTAGACATGCACCTGATAGTACAGAGGAGGATTGAAAGATAATCAGAGAGTATCATTTTTATATGAGTGATGATAGATAAACTTCATAAATTAATTTATTTTTTTCTTTATATTTTGTTGAGCCCAACTAATCCTACACTTGATCCAACCTTCTTTTTAGGGTTTTACATTATTAAGGTTTTCAAATCTACAGTTTTCTAAGTTTACATTCTATTTTCAAATTTGAACTTTCTTATACATCCTTGTACGTCATTGATACATTTTCAATTAGGTTTTGTATTTTTTATGTTAAGATATAGTAAATTATATTCACTTGCAATTTGAAGTGTAAATCTCTTGTATTGTTAGAATGAGTACTTGAATGATCATTAGGTGTTGAGGGAAATATTGTTTTCATTAGTATTCTTTGGAATGCTTGGGATATTGTTGTAATGGCATTGAATAAAGAAGGTCATCAATGAGATTCACACAATCGTTTCCATCAATGAAATTGACCATCTCTCACATGTAATGCTTGGGAGTTACATTGGGAGAAGTGGATCACCTTTCCATAATGTTATGGGTTCCTACTTAGTTGATATGTTCATAGTGGAGGGATAGTTTTGGGAATTTGTGCTCTTGATGATTTATTGCTCAAATACATTATCTATTCATGGATTCTATCTTGAGTGCTATCATAATTACACATTGGGGTGGTTCATGGTTTTAATCTATCAAGAATGGTTTTGGTGGCAATTAGTTTGGGGAAACCACTTATATGGTTTTATCTTCCCATTGCTTTGTAAATTGGAGGAATTATATGGAGGTTTCATGGGTTATGCAAGTGTACTTAAGGCGTTCAAGGGCTTGAGACAGGTTTGGTTGAAGGAGTTTTTTTCTTTGATTCAATAAAGTTTCAATTGCTCAGTTCATATTTTACTATTTTTCTTGTGTTTTCTGCCTGTGCACAAGCCATTCAAGCATTTTTGTATAAAATTTTTATGTAGAAATGTGATTACATGTCTTGACATTATTTCAAGAGTGGAAGGTGTGGAGAACTGGCTTTTGAAATAAAATGAAGAGTTAAAAGGTCTTAAAATGGTGTTTTTTCACTTGAAAATAGAGTTTTTACCCTAGGGTTTGCAAAAATCTCTAAGATACCAGAAGTTTCTTTGTTTTCTAAGCATATTAGGGCCTAAATAAAGGTGTCCAAGGTGGTGGCAGAGTCTAAAAGGTTGTGGAAGTGCTACATCCAATAAACCCTCAAGAATTACACTAAAAACAAGGGTTTTTTTATTTGACGGTTACAGGTCTATACAAATGGAATCCAATTGCAGAATATTTGTTTTCTTGGCAATTTATTTGCTTCCCCAAGGTTTTAGGGGTCTATGTGGTGTTTGAAGGTATGTTTCTTTGCATTTTTTGGCTAATTGAGTAGCTTGTTGAAGGGTGAATGTATAGGAAGTCAATGCTGGTCCAAAGGAGTCTATGTTGTTTCTCATATATGTTGTGTAACTTGGATATGGGTGTTTGAATTAGTCATTTTTTTTTGTGTTTTGGAAGATTGTGAAGTAATTGGACAAAAACTAGTTTCTCACTATTACAAGGGTTTAAGGGGGTTAAAGAGGGAAATGTGTATTTAGTTGCTTGTCAAGTTTTAAGGGAGTTTTGGACTGTCCAAAGAGGTTAAAATAATCTTGTTAGATGCCTTAAATAGGCAGGTTAGAAATAATTTGTGATTGTGCCCTTGTGTCTGCATCAAATTTTCACCTAATTTCACTCAGTCCAATATAGCTCAGAGTGATTCGGCATATTTGGGTACAAGAGAGGACCATCCATAGCGTAAACGTATCCATCTAGATGTGTTGGAATAGTCCATTTGGTCGTACGAGTTGCGGAATGAAATTTTCACCACTTTGCAACTTTACACTGTTTGCATCTGGCAACTTTTCCCTCCACTGAAAAGTCATCACCACAGGAAAATGCCTTCGAGATAGAAAAAACTGAGAGAGATTTTTGTAGATGGTCCCAACACGATCCCATAGCTTTGGATGAAGAGTCTGTAAGCATCACGGTCTCCGAGAAATAGACCTTCAAAGATTGCTGCCTTTTAGCACTTTGGACTCTTAAGGGAAATCGTCGGTCCAATGTAGCTCAGAGTGATTCGGCATATTTGGATGCAAGAGAGGACCATCCCTAGCATAAACGTACCCATCCAGACGTGTTGGAACAGCCCATTTGGTTGTACGAGTTGTGGAATGAAAGTTGCACCACTTTGCAACTTTACACTGCTTGCATCTGGCAATTTTTCCCTCCACTGAAAAGTCATCACCATAGGAAAACTCCTTCAAGATAGCAAAAACCAAGAGATTTTTTGTAGATGGTCCCAACATGATTCCATAGCCTCAGACAAATATTATGAAAGCATCATGGTCTTTGAGAAATAGCCCTTCAAAGATTGCTGCCTTTTAGCACTTTGGACTCTTAAGGGAAATCATTGGTCCAATGTAGCTCGGAGTGATTCGGCATATTTGGGTGCAAGAGAGGACCATCCCTAGTGTAAACATACCCATCCGAACGTGTTGGAACAGTTTGTTTGGTCGTACGAGTTATGGAATGAAAGTTGCACCACTTTACAACTTTACACTGCTTGAATCTAGCAATCTTTCCCTCCACTGAAAAGTCATCACCACAGGAAAATGCCTTCGAGATAGCAAAAACTGAGAGAGTTTTTTGTAGATGGTCCCAACACAATCCCATAGCCTCAGACAAAGAGTCTATAAGCATCATAGTCTCTGAGAAATAGACCTTCAAAGAATGTTTCATTTTAGCACCTTGGACTCTTAAGGGAAATTGTCGGTCCAATGTAGCTCGGAGTGATTCGACGTATTTGGGTGCAAGAGAGGACCATCCCTAGTGTAAACGTACCCATCCAAATGTTTTGGAATAGTCCATTTGGTCGTACGAGTTGTGGAATGAAAGTTGCACCACTTTGCAACTTTACACTGCTTGCATCTGGCAACTTTTCCCTCCACTGAAAAGTCATCACCACAGGAAAATTCCTTCGAGATAGAAAAAACTGAGAGAGATTTTTGTAGATGGTCCCAACACGATCCCATAGCCTTGGATGAAGAGTCTGTAAGCATCACGGTCTCCGAGAAATAGACCTTCAAAGATTGCTGCCTTTTAGCACTTTGGACTCTTAAGGGAAATCGTCGGTCCAATGTAGCTCAGAGTGATTCGGCATATTTGGGTGCAAGAGAGGACCATTTTCTAGCATAAACGTACCCATCCAGACGTGTTGGAACAGCCCATTTGGTCGTACGAGTTGTGGAATGAAAGTTGCACCACTTTGCAACTTTACACTGTTTGCATCTGGCAACTTTTCCCTCCACTGAAAAGTCATCACCATAGGAAAATGCCTTTGAGATAGCAAAAACTGAGAGAGTTTTTTGTAGATGGTCCCAACACAATCCCATAGCCTTAGACGGAGAGTCTATATGCATTACGGTCTTCAAGAAATATCCCTTCAAATATTTCTACCTTTTAGCACTTTGGACTCTTAAGGGAAATCGCCGGTCCAATGTAGCTCAGAGTGATTCGATGTATTTGGGTACAAGAGGGGACCATCCCTAGCGTAAACGTACCCATCAAGACATGTTGGAACAATCCGTTTGGTCGTATGAGTTGTAGAATGAAAGTTGCACCACTTTGCAACTTTACACTGCTTGCATCTGGAAACTTTTCCCTCCACTAAAAAGTCATCACCATAGGAAAACGCCTCCGAGATAGCAAAAACTGAGAGATTTTTTTGTATATGGTCCCAACACGATCCCATAGCCTTGGATGGAGAGTCTATAAGCATCACGGTCTCCGAGAAATAGACCTTCAAAGATTTCTTCCTTTTAGCACTTTGGACTCTTAAGGGAAACTAGTGGGCAACATAGTTAACTTCTTCACAAATTTGGTTTGAAGTAATTTCATTCTTTTTTGTGCATTTAAAATGGAGTTTTAAGCCTTCCACCCTAAAAGTGACCTCTAAATAACTTCAAACACCTTAACTACCTCATTCATATTCATTTTTATTGCAAACAAGCATTTTCATTACAAGAGGCTAAGCTTTCATTTTTGCTTGTTGGATTGAATGCCGATTGTGACACAACTTTCTTTTTTCAAAAATTGTTTCACATCATTGAACTAAGAATTTATCACACATCTGCTGAGAAACAAAGGAGTTCCACAAACTAAAACACATTACAATTCGGTTCTCACTGACTTGATGTACTCTTCAACATCTCTCTTCTCTAAAAGTGACCTCTAAATCACTTCAAACACCTTAAATACCCTAAAAGTGACCCTAAAAGCGACCTCTAAATCACTTCAAACACCTTAACTACCTCATTCTTATTCATTTTTTTTGCAAACAAGCATTTTCATTCCAAGAGGTTGAACTTTCATTTTTGCTTTCAAAGAAAAATCTTCATATGCCACTATTACACTGCACAGGTAAACCAGGTTTTGTATTGTGGACCTATATTAAGCTACCACTCTCAAGTACCAATGTAACAATGATATAAAATAACTTTTGAGACTACAAGAAGACATCTGATAACTCTTGAGTGTACTAAAAGAATTCTTATGATTTTTGAAGAATGTTGATAACTCTACTCAGTTGTCTTATTTTTTTAGTATCATACAAATTGAACTTTGGCATCAATAGACTTTGTATATCAAGCTACCAAAATTCAAGTTTCAATGATGAATATTTATCATGCATGTTTTAAATGACACTCAAGTTTATAGTGGTTTTTTTGTTTATATGATGTTATGTGATATTCTAATCGTAATTCATGCTTCTAGGTTGCACATCTATATATATATTATTTTTACATGTTTTCTCCATTTTTCATCCCCTGCACTGCAAGTAAATGGCTACATAGCATGTGGAATGAGGGGGCAGTAGGCCTGAGACCCCTTTAAATTTTTTTTTGAGTGCTTTCTTTTCATTTTTTGTGAGTTTTGTGCCAAGTTTCCTCAAAGAAATGTGGTCTCATAGAATTCCATGACAAGCTAATGCAATTGATAGTTGCTCCTAGTTATTAGTTATGTAATGTGAAGTAATTGCATAACTGCTTAGGTTGACTTTGTAAAAACAATATTGTTATTGATTTTTTTTTCATCTATTAGCATCTAGTTGTTACTTATGCAATGTGAAGTTATGCTTTGAGTTTGAAAGATGTGCAATCAATGTAATCAACAATATGAATATAAACTACATAATATTTAACCATTCTTTTTATGCTATTGTACATTGATATTTAACCATTGCTCACTTGATTAATTTTTCAAAGATTTTAATCATGCACATGAGGAGGAAATTAAATTTCAATTGTCAACTTCTATATATATCAAATTATCCAATAATCAAGTGTATGTCCATATACAAAAATTGCATCAACACCAACTCAAAAAAAGTTTTACAATATGTGGCATATGCCATCTCAGTATCTATTCAAAATTTACATGCCAAAATGTCTCTCATCCTAAACTACTGGTGGATCATCAAAATGAAGCCTCTTTGAACCACTTGTTGGCTATGAAGGTAGTTGCACAAGAAAAAGTCAAACCACAATTGAGATTAGTTATACTATATAATTTAAAATTGAATAATTAACATAAAAATCAATACACATTGAATTATAATTGAATTGTAAAATTGAAATCTTGATTACCTGAAATATACGTCTCTTCGAAGGGTTAGGAGTGCTAGAATATACCCATCTCAAAGAACTAACCAAACCAACTTTTGTAACGTCAATCTATATATGTGAACAAAAATATGAAATTGATCCAAGTTAGCATAGAACTGTCAGTAATAAGAACATATTTACCAAGCACAAAATCAAATAAACACATACCTCTTTAGGCTGATCTTTCTTTGTATCTCCTTTAGGTGTTCGAATACCTACTCATTTAGGTGTTGTGGCACTTATCAACAATGATGTATAGCTCACAACCACCTATACATAAAAATGACAAGTACACATGAAACTACGAATCTATGTCAATGTATGCATAATCAATAAAATATCTTATAAATCTTAATTCAATCAAATTTGAGTTCAATTACCTTTCCCTTATCTAACATTGTGCATCCATAGTCTGGAGAGTGTCGTACCTCGCTCACACTAAGTGTTTCCTACAAGTAGAGAACAAGATAAACATATAAGTTAATATATAATTTCATTAATGACAATTCAAATGACAAGCAAGTATACAGTAAAAAATTTTAAATGAGTGAGTGCAAAAATACATATTGTGTGTGTCTCGAGGCCAAATGAAATGGCCCTAAGGGCGCTATTAGTCACCCGTGTGAGCTCCTCCTTAGACATTAACTGTTAAATAGACCATGTAAATAAATATTAGTACTTGGTACTATCTCTTATTAATATTCATTTTTAAAAAAATGCAAGTTATGAATTTACACCTTAAATGTTGTCTGTGTAACTACTCCAATGTCCACGTCTCTAGTAGGAGAGGAATCTGTAGGGTGCGCTTCACTCCCCTGCGTGTGATCTACTATAATCTCCACATCCTGGATGTCATAATTAGAAGCGTCTAATGGCTGCTTAGGGGGCTGTATAATAGGACCCAAGCATATTTGTTGGCACGTATTGCAAATATGTGGCACACAAATATGTGGACCTGAGGAGGATGATGCAGCAGCACTGGATCCATCGCCAAGATCACCAGAATATGGCTAAGCTACTGAAAAAGCATGGGAAACCAAAAGACCACTCAAGGAGTGAATGGCCTAGATAGTTTGTATGGTTGCATCCTCTATAATATCTGGATGTTGTATTGGAGGTGGCGGAGGAAGGGGATGATGGGGAACATGTGGGTGCCTGACTACTCTAGCTTCCCCTGGCCTATCCTGGGGCATACCTCCACCAGCGCCCTGGAAGGGTTTAATGTCAAATTAATTGACATGATGCCCTAACAAAAACTTAGCATATAATTTTTTAATAAAGTAAAAAGGTACATCAAGATTATTGTTGGGTGGTTTATCAAAAACCATACACCAACGATCCCAAAATTTATCTACTATGCCCCTATGTGTGCACCATTTTATAGAAAGTTTTGGTTTGTTGACATTAAATGAAAACCAATGCTGGGGTTAATAAATAAAGAGGTTATTTGGGCTTTTGTTATTTTGAGATCTTTCATATCATCATAAGACAATCCACATTCATAATATTGTCTCATGGTTTCTTGCCATGAATGAAAGGCATTATGTTGGGTTGAGAGGGTTTCTACATTTAATTATTCCTGTCAATGTGGTTAACATATGGGATAATCAAGGGATTTTCTTATAAACATCACAAATGCCCCTCAATTGATCCAATTTTTCATGAATTAAGCCTTCAATTGATGGTTGCGGAGGTGGTGGAGCATTTTGCATTTCTAAATTTTGATTCTTAACTAGTGGATTTTTATTTTCAACTGGTGGAATTTGTGCATTCTCATTCTCGGTAGCCATAATGCCTGATTAAAGTTAAAAAATAATTAATCTAATTAAAATTAGACAATATAAATGAAAATATTATAAAAATACCCTAGTTTTTAAAAAAAATCCAAAAAAAACCCTACTTTTTAATAAAAATATATAAAATTCTCTAATTTTTAATACAAATGCATAAGAAACACTATTTTTAAATCAAAATCCATAAAAAACATTCTTTTTTTATCAAAATCCATTCTAAACTTAATTGTTTCATAAAAATTCAATCCAAAACCATATTTTGAAATAAAATCCACAAAAAACATTCATTTTTTTAATCAAAATCCATTATAAATTCAAAATTTTCATAAAAATTCAATCAAAAACCCTATTGTGAAAAAAATCTATAAAAAACATTCATTTTTCATAAAAATTCAAGCAAAAACTTTATTTTTTAAAAAAATCCACAAAAAACCATATGCAATTATTCAAATCTAAATCAAAATTGAATCAAATCAAATAAAAATAAAAAAACTTACCATTTCAAATCAAATTTTGGCCAAATTGGATATCCATTATGCGAAGAATCAATTCACCGTGTGCTCGTGGGTTGTTCACTATGAAATAACTTAAAAACAATGACTGAGTTTTTTTATCTATGCTTTTTGCAAATTGGATATCCGATTTGTAAAACTAGGTTTGGTGTTTGGTATGGTGACACCTGAGCCCAAAAAGAGTCAACACGTTCTTTTCACATTTTTTGGTTGATGAAAGATGTGTTTTTTTCCTCATTGCCACTTTTTGGCCCACCATGATCCTGCACATACCCAAGGATGAGTAGAGCAAGTATAGATAAATTATTGGTGGATTATTATATCTCACTACTACTAGACCAAATATCATGCATGTAGTGTTTTTTGTGGCTAGATTTGAAGAAGATCCTAAAGAGTCACATGTTGCAGTAGTGAAGAGGATATTTAGATCATACTTGAAGGTAACTATGAAACATGGCTTTTGGTATCCAAAGAATATTGATTTTACTCTAAGTGCTTACACAAATGCAAATTGAGATGACTATGTGGATAATAGAAAAAGTTCAAGTGGTGATGTAGTGCCCCTCCATTCTCATAGTGGATGTGCAGGAAGTTTGGCTTTGGAACTTGGAGATGAAAGTAAAATAATAGAGATATTTAAAGGTATGTGCTAATGATGTTAAACAATTGATATTGTATATCATGAATTTATGGACTAAATAAAAATGTTAGGAAATGATTTATTAGATGTGTTTAAGGATATATTTATCATGATGTGTGTGTTTAGACATGACCATTATTACGATGTATGTTATTGACATATTGATGTGATGAAAGTGTTTTGTTACCTTTAGAGTTTTCACTTGATTCTAATATATTATCATTGTATTGTCATATTATTATGATTTTGATTATGGTTATTTTTATTATTATAAAATATACTGATTTGTGTTCAAGTTTTGTGGCTGCAAGATGGGGCATGAGCTTCTATTAGTGTTGTGGTGAGTATGATGCATATTGTTATGTTATTGTTATTATACAGAGATTTACTTGGATAACTGAGTGATACAGTAGTATGTTTGTTAGGATAAGTGGAAAGGGCGGCATCGTACCATTGGACGTATGAGAGACATACGAGAATGAGATACGATTGCTAGAGCCTCTTTCCTAGTGCTTCGACTATTATGCACATGTGCTCTAATTTGTATGTTTAAGTGAACAGGTACTAGGCTACGTCTCTACCTAAATTAGTAGGTCTGAGCGTGCCTCTAATCCCAATGGTGGTTGAGGAGATAACATCTAGGCCCAAATTATAACTTAACCCTGACCATTGTTCTCAATTAGAGACAATTGATGAAGAATGTGTTAACTTTTTCGGGTTGTCATGAGACAATGTCCGATCTTCTTTACCCTATGTTTGGAGTGTTGCACTTATTCGGTTGTTTCTTATGTGATATGTGATTGTTTGATTTTGTTGTCTAACCTTAGTTTTGGATCCCAACCTGTTGGTGTTAAACCCCGTGGTTAGTTGTGTTGTTATGATTGTGATTAGTGTTATTTATCTTTTGATGTGAATGTTGCTCTTTCATGTGAAGTTATTTTATGATTTATATTTTACCTTATTTGTGAATTATTTGAGTGAAGTTAGATATTGAATCTATCATATTTATTATTATGATTTTTATTAATGTGTTTGAGGTGTGATATAATATTGTCCATAAGTGACATTTATTTATGTTATGTTTTATTATGTTATTATTTTGAGGAATAATTATTTAATTATTGTTTATTATTATCATTATTTGGTATTTGATTATTGTTTATTGAGTAATATTTGTTTTACTTTTGTTTAGATATAATTTTTGCATTATTAATCTCTTGATTTATTTTATTAAAATGGTCACTAAATTTATGTTTTATGGAGTCTTTATGTGGTTTTAATGATTTAAAATGTTTCCTATGTGATAGCTTTATGGGTGAGAGGTATTTTTATTTTATAAAATTATATTTTTTGACTCCAGAACCCACCCTAATTACTCCATTATGAAAAGTGACGAAAATGGAAGTTGAAAGGGGGCTGAGAGGTTGTCTTTTGGGGGGAGAAGTGTTCTCTTTATTCTGGGAGAAGATAAAGGGTTTCTGTGATGTTGGGTTATTCGATTTTTGGCATGCATGTTGGATTTGGATTAGGATTCTTTTTCAGGAGAGATTTTTCTATGCTTGCAAAAAGGAAAGAGCAATGAGAAATTTGTGACAATTTGAAGGTTTTGAAAGTTGAAAACTTTGGAGCTCAGCATCAAATTTCTGTCATTCCCAAGCGTTGGATCTAGGTTGGATTTTTAGATCTTGTGTTAAAATTTTCTTTCGTATGCATGAATGATTTAATTGATTTCTTTCTTTTAATTTTTGAAAATAAATATTGGATGGTTTTATTTCTGTGTGTGAATGAAATATTTATTCTACAATAAAAATCAATACATATTTGTTATTCTTGATATTTACCAGTAAAAGGGTCTGATTGCGTTGCTCATAAATCTAAATTTACAAACTGGGTTGGTGAGATTTTTAAAGGGTTTTTTTATTTCGTTGTTGTTTAAATCTTGTTCAAAAATCTCAGAAACTCAGATTGTAGTTTGTGAGATATGGTTGAAACACGAGACTGCTGTCAAGTTGCTCCTCTGTGACTGCAAATATCTTTATTTCTCTCTGTAAACAGTCAATGAAAGATTGAGATTTTAAATTTATAGGGGTTTAAAATAGCTTAAATTAATTTTAATATTATTTTTTTTATATTTTATTTTGGATAAAATATGGTTGTTAAGTTACTCATTTTGTCATTTGACTGTAATCGAGTATTACCGAAAATAGGGTTTTATGGAATCCGTCTGTTGTTTTGCATTTTATGAAATTATTATTCATTTTTAGTCAATTTCTTTCGCGTTGCTAGTAGTCGACGTCTAAATCTGAAATGGGTATTTTACAGATTTTGATTTCGAGTTCATATGACTATTTTATGGTTGTTTTATTGTTAACAGATTTGACTGTTGTCAAGTGAGAATTAGTTTAGTTTTAAAAGTTGTATTTGAGGGTATAACTATATTCTTTAATCTGTATTGTGTTGTACCATTTTTATTTAATTATTTTTACTATTTTCATATTATAAATCCCTTCATATTTGTGAGATCTTGCATTGAAGTTTCTATATTTGTAAAGATCAATTATGTCAGGGATGTGCATTGTTGGTCTTGATTGTGAATTACTAAACTACAGTGTGTTATTATGTTATAATATTGTGAGATTGATGTAATATACTTTATTATAGTGTTGTGGTTTAATAATAAGCTTTTTTAGTTTTCTATCCATTTGTGTTATGTGTTTGGGTCTATAGAAGTACCTAGAAGCATTTGTGAAGTTATTGTAATTTTCGGTTGATTCTTATTTTGGTAATTTTCTTGGGATGTTTAGTGTTAGCCACTTGTTATTTTTGTTTTGTTGTTTGCTTGTTTGTGGGGCCTAGTGTTGTCTCCTAGCACGGAGGGAGTGGGCCTCAGGGTTCCACGTGGTAGGGTGGTATTTCCGAACCATCCATTGAGATTTAGGTGGTGCAATTCGTGCGCAACATGGAGAGTCTTTCTTTTCGCTTCATTCTATAGTGGAATTTATGTGCAGGTGATATTTTCATAAAAAAAATTATGTTTAATGTATCTTATACATATATACTTCTTAGATTAATGAAACGTGTTCATGGTAGCATTCTTGTATAGGAAAAGTAAGTGAATTGATACAATCTTGTTTATACACATTTTTACTATTATTTAGTATGTAATAAAGAGGTTTAATATAGAAATGTTGTATTTATAATGCATGAGTTTAATTAAGTAGTAGATATGATATATCTTTATGTACTTATTTTATAACATTGATTAAGAATATATTTGTATTGACATAGTGTTAGATGTGGTTGAAGATAATTTCGATATGTTATCATATGTAATTTGATGTATGAGATTAATTTACATTCAAGTGTTAGTAAAATATGGTCATAGTATATCAAATATGTTCTTTAGACTTAATTAGTGTAGGTGTATCTTAGTAGCGACGTTAGGGGACCATGGTGGATAGGTGTGCAAATGGGTTATGTTCAATATTATTTTTAAGTTATAATGTGATTATAATATCATGTTGATGTAATAATGTTATTCATATTAATTGGTTGAGTTGCATTAGTTAGTGTTACTTTAGTTTCTTTAAAAAAAATAATAAAAGAAAAAAAAAAAGTGTCTTGATGTTGATGGCCTTTTGTGTTAATCCACTTGGTCCCTTAGCGGGGCGTTACAGGTGATGCATTGTTTCTTGGATGCAGATTAGTGTCATGGCTAAGAAAGAAACAAGATTTAGTTTCTTTATCTACTGTAGAGGCTGAGTACATTACAAGAACATCCTATTGTACATAGGTGTTGTGGATGAGACAAACATTGAAGGATATCAGAGTAGTGTATGCTGAACCAATTTCCATCTTTTGTGATTATACAAGTGCTATCAATACTTCAAAGAATGCGTTGATGCATTCAAGGAAAAAACATATCTCAATCTGGTATCATTTCTAAGAGAAGGTTTTAGAGAATTAATTTAACATTGAGCATGTTTCTACAAAGGATCAAGTTGTTGATATATTCACTAATGCTCTTCTTAAGGATACATTAGTATCTTAGGGAGAAGCTGGGAGTAATTTCCCCTCCTTTCAATTAGATGCATAAGGAGATGCATCAGTCTAGTTGATTGTAAGATCCATTCTTTTCTATGGATAGATTTTGGTGGCTACCTCTTAGGGGGAGTTGGTTGTGAAATTGTTGGTTATTCTAATAATGGGGAGTAAGTGTTGTCATTTTTCATTGGTTTCTTATTTGTGTAGTATGGTGTGTTATCCTAAGGGGGAGTATGCAAAGCAGTAAAGGAATAAGAATGTTGTAGAGAAATTTTGAGAAGGTTGACTGATTTCAAAAGAGAAACATAAGTGATACAAATCTTTATTCTTTTTCCATTGATGTCAAAGGGGGGGAGAGAGTCATGTGAAAAATATAAGTTTTTAATGGAGAGAGAGTCATGTGGAAAAGAAAATAGTTAAGAGAGAGATAGAAAAATGTTCAGTTGTCAAAGGGGGGAGAAAAGTATAGAAAAAGAGGGAGAATGTAGTGAGCTAGTTGAGAAAACAAAAAATGAAATAGGTATTGAACAAAGATGTTGTGTCTCTATTGGTTTTTCCCATCATGTGTTTCCATCAATGAAAAAAGGGAATATTGTTGCAAGTATGAGTAGATTGGTTATTTCATTGATGTCAACAAGCTTGTGTTGTCATTGATATGAACTATATGAGAAGGAAGATCATTATTAAGGGAGATTGTTACATTGATGACACTTTGATTAGTTGCATTATGTTTTCATTCATAAGCTAATAGTGTCAATCTATAGTGTTTCCTTGATAATATTTTATGTATGGTTGAGGAATTGATGAAGGTGATGAGGATGCATCTTTGATGCTTGATTTTCAAGCGCTTTTGAGAAAATTTGGTAAAATGAGGAAACTGTGTATTGCAGTGTTGTTCTGGGTTGCAAAGTAGTGTTCTAGTGTTAATCTACATTTCTTCTAGGTTGAAGATCTACCTATGAATTTTAGATATATTGGTTATAGGTGTTAAGAGGTTTTGTATTCAGAATTTGGTTTGTTGTATCATTGTGTAGAAGAAGTTGTGTTCACCAATGTTTAAATAGTGCATTGCAAAGGTGTCTGGGAGAAATTTATTTGCTCCATTTTTCTCTGCAGAGTGGTTTCAGGTCTTATTATTATGAAGGTGTGTTGATTGTCTTGGTATCTTTTTTTCTGTCAAGCTGGTTTGAGGTTTTATGCTTTGAAATTTATTTTCTTGAGTAATAGTATATGGAAGAGTTGTTTGGGTGTACTAGGTGTGTACATTTCTCAGGTGCAAGTTGTTTTGAAGGAATTTGTTGGATTTTAGGGTGTTTGTGGAATATTCTAGATCATGTTCAACAATGTGTGTGGTTTGAAAATTTTCCTTGGATTTAAGGAAGTGTGTACTCCAAATTTTAATGGTGTTTACATAGGTAACATAAAACTTGGTGTTTACACTAATTGTGGTGGATAATTATTGTTTATAGAAGAGTGTGGTTGAGTGGTATTGTATTTTTGGGTCCCAAATAAGGAATGGTGTGGTCCAGTTTCACTTCTATCTGCCATGGAAGTGTTTCTGGGCTGACCTAATTTGAATTTTCATGGTTGATGTGCATAGCCAACCTTATTGAAGGGTTTAAAGGTTGGAGATGGTATAAATAAGAGTTGATTTGTTGAGGGATGATGAGATAGTCAAGAGAGATATGAATGATGTGAAGTGTAGAGTGTTAGAGTACAAATTTAAGAAGTTTAGTGATAGATTTTAAGTGTTATACTACTAGATATGGGTATGTGAAGGATCATCATGGAAAAAGCAAGCCCTTAAGTGGCAAAAAATTCAAAAAAATCAGAGTTAGACAACATGACGTAAAAATTTGAATAAGTTATCTATATTATTTCAAAATATGTAAGAATAGAATTTGTAGCAAATTGAATGTAGTTTCTAAACTACTAGGTTTGTTTATATATATATATATATGGTAAAAATTTGAAATTTCAATGCAGTACTACTTAAATTTTAGGAAAAAAATTAAGAAGTAGGTGTCTGTTTGACCACCCTAACCACAATAAAATGATAATATTTTTTTATAATATTTTAGATATAAGTAGAGGACTCATGTCTTGATGTGATGCATATTTTTTTAATTTTTCCAAATAAATAATTAATTATGATTTTTATTATGATTTTTAAAAAATATAAAAACTCGTATGTTTGACCACCTTAACTTGGTCAAAACTTCATGAAATTCATTTTTTCTTTTTTTAATCCTATAGTATGTGAAGCATAGAATGCGACACATATTTTGGATTTAAAAAATGTGATACCATTTGAAAGCTATAGATGTTTTTCAATCAACCTATCAATCAAGACTTTAGTCGTAATTGGAATAGAAAATGAATAATAATTACTTATTGAATTCAAAATAAAGCATAATTTATATTGGTGGAAAGCTGAGAATCTCCTTTAAAACCTATTTTTATTTCATCAATTTTGGGTTAAAAAAAAGTCATCAACCATATACCCATCACATTTCAACTTTTTGGCCCATCATGATTCTACACATACCCATACAATGAGCAAAATGTGTATACAATTTTTCAGTCAAGCTACAAAGTTGTTGATAGTGTTGTAGTGGATTTCTTTGTTGCATTGAGATGGATTTCTCTATGTAACATTCTTCTCTATCTTCTTTTTTATTCTTGAAGTGAGCCTTTTGGTAGTGAGTCTTTCTTTCTTTGGGTAGTGAGCCCTCCAACAATAAGCCCTATTATATTTGATGTTGAAGTTACTGTATATTGTGAGGTAATCCTCACCATGGTTTTTCCCATCCTGGGATTTCCATGTAAATCTGGTGTTCTCTTGTGCATGGTGTTGATTGGTTTCAATTTCTGTTATTTTTGTTTCATGCTAAATGATATAGTAGATTAGTGTTTAATTGAGTTAATGTGGATCTAAATGTGTATGAGGGTTTTGAAGGTTTAAGGTACAACTAATTCACCCCCCTCTTGGTTTTTTTGTGCATTCAATAATTGGTATCAGAAAAATATTCCTTAGAATAAAGCTTAATTACTTGAGGTAGATCTAGGATGGTGCATAAGAAAGAAATCCCTATATTTTATGGAACAAATTATGCATTTTGGAAGAAAAAAATGGAATTGTTTTTGGTTTACCTAGGATATGATTTCTAGAAGTCCATTAAGAATGGTTAAAATAAACCTACAAATGGTAAAGCAAGATTTTATATCTTAAATAGTCCTAATAATTATAAAATAGTAAATATGAGGAGTCTAAAAATTTATAAATTTATTTTCGATAAGTTAGAAAGAATTTATGAAGGAGATGATAAGGTAGAAGAAGATAAGATGCAAAATATGAAGATCATGTTTGAGAATCGAAGGATGGTTGAAGAAGAAAATGTTACAATCTATATATGTACAGGGTAGATGAAGTTGTCAGCTCCATCAGAGGTCTTGGTGGAAAACACAAAGAACTAAAAATGGTAAAGAAAATTATCAAAAGAATTTTTAAATATTATAGTCATAAAGTTTCCTCTATTGAAGAATTAGCAAATTTGAATCAATGTACCAGAGATTAGTTGTATGGCTCTTTAACTACTTTTGAGATGAGAGAATTTGGAACAAGTAGTGGTGCAAAAATTGAGTCTTCTTTTACCATTACTAAACTAGAGCAGATCAAGGAATTAAATCAGGAGGATCTTGATTCAAAATAGAAGCTAAATTTTTAAGGAGAATGAAGAAGGGTACTGGTAAGTTTCCTTTCAAATGTTTCAACTATGGAAAGATAGGTCATTATCCTTTAAGATATCCAAACAAGGCTTTGAATAACCAAAATAAGGAGAACAAAGGTAAGATGATTAAGAAAAACTATTATGTTAGAGAGGATGCAAGTATTTTTTATGATTAATCTAATTATAGAGATAATGATGATGAATACTTGTTCATGGCTTTAAAAGATGAATCTATTTCTGCTAACTTTGAGAGATTTGTGAAGGAAGGCACTTCAGAGATAAAGGATAATACTGAAGGTACTTTGGTATTTTTTTTTCATGCTAGAAAAGAGAATACCTATTGGATAATTGATAGTGGATTCTTAAATCATATGACCAATGAAAAGATTTAGTTTGTTAAACTTGAAAAATATGATGGAGGATGGTTTAGATTTTGTGACGATACATCTTCTAAGATGTGTGGAAAAGGTTCTATCATTTTTGATGGAAATCATAATAATAATGATGTTTACTATGTTAAGGGTTTAAGGCATAATCTTTTGAGTGTTGGGAAAATGTGTAGCAAAGGATAAAATCTTATGTTTTAGGATGATGGATGTGAGACCAGAAAAGGATCCAAAACTATGGTTGATATTGGAAGGATAGATGGAAATGTTTAATAGCTTAAGGTTGTTGGTGGTCCTTGCTTTATGACTTGGATTAATGAAAGGTGTTTATGGCATAGAAGAATGGGTCACATCAACTTTCATAGGCTAGTGAGGAAAAGTTTTGTTCAAGCTATGAGAGATATGTTAAATATTACAAAACCTATCAATTTTATTTGCCAAGAATGCTAAATTCAAAATCAAGCAAGAAGAAGATTCAAATTCAAAGAATAATCTATTACTAGACTATTGGAATTAGTGTATATGAATATTTTTGGTTATATAATAGTAATAAGTCTTTAAGGTGATAGGTATTTCTTGCATTTAATGATTATTTCAGAATGGAATGGTTACTTTTCTCAAAGAAAAATTAGAAGCTCTAGATAATTTTAAAGAATTCAAAGTCATGCTTGAGATTGAAATGGATATGAAAATAAAATCTTTGAGATCTGACGGAGGTGGAGAATTCATCTCCAATGAGTTTAACATCTTTTGTGAGAATCATAGCATAAAGATGCACTTGTTTACCCCTAGAAATCCTCAACAAAATGGAGTGGTTGAAAGAAATAATAGGAATGTTCAAGAAGCTACAAGAACAATGATGAAAGAGGAAAATCTATCAGAAGTCTACTAGAGAGAATCAATTCATACAATTATTGTTTATATACTTAACATAGTTCAAACAAGAGAAAACAATGCAAAGAATCCCTATGAACTATGGTATTGAAGGATTCCTATTTTCAAGTACTTCAAGGTATATGGAAGCAAATGTTATATCGGAAGAGATAAAGACAACTTTGGAAAGTTTGATGCAAGGTTTGATAAAGGTATCTTCCTTGGATATTCTACTAGAATCAAATCTTATAGGTGTTACAACAAGATATTGAGAAAGATTATCAAGAGTGCAAGTGTCAAGGTTGATGAAGATTTATTAAAGAATTCATGATGATATATGGATGTGAATCAAATGAGTCTTGTTGTCGAGAAGAAGAAAAAGTTGAAGAAAATGTATAGATTGAAAAGGAAGAAGCTCTGGAATGGATTGTTAAAACTCCTAAGTGTGTGAAGAATAATCATTTTGAAAATAAAATCATTGGAGATAAGAATAAAGGTGTACTAACAAGAAGGAAATTTGTCAAAGACTAGGTAAATCTATGTTTACTTTTTGAAGTTGAACCTAAAACAATGATTTGGGCATGTAAAGATGAATATTCGATCAAGGCTATGAAAGAAGAATTGTTGCAAATTGAGAAAAATAAGACTTGGGAACTTGTCCCAAGACCATCCAAAAAGTGATTGGAACTAAGTGGGTATTCAAAATAAAACTAAATGAGAATGGAGAAGTAGTAAGGAACAAGGTAGGGCTTGTGTGTAAAGGCTACTCCAAATTTGAAGGAATAGATTTTGAGGAGACATTTTCCTTGGTGGAAAGAATGGAAGCTATCAGGATGTTTTTGGATTTTGCAACATATAAGAATTTTAAAGTATGTCATATGGATGTAAAGTTGGCCTTATTGAATGGTGAAATGGAAGAAGAGGTATACATAGAACAACAAAAATAATTTTATTTATCAGATAGATAAGATATGGTCTAGAGATTGACAAAGGAATTGTATGGATCAAAGCAAGCTCCTAGAGCTTGGTATTCAAGGTTGGATAAGCATTTGATACAACAAGGATTCAAAAAAGGTACTACAGACAAAAATCTTTACTTTAAAGTTGGAAAATATCAAATATTGATTGTGGTTGTATATGTTGATGATATAATTTTTGGAGGAAATGAAGCTATGTGTAAGAAATTTGTAGAGAAAATGCAAAAAGAGTTTGAAATGTCTATGTTTTGGGAGATGAATTTCTTCCTTAGAATAGAAATACATCACACAAATAAATTTATTTTAATTTCAAAATCAAATTATGTGAAAGAAATATTGAAGAAGTTTGGAATGGAAGACTCTAAACCAATGTGTACCCCTATGGTTACTAGTTGCAAGCTGAGCAAGAATGCTTAATCTTATAAGGTTGATTAGAGCAAGTATAGATCAATGATTGGTGGACTTATATATATAACTAGTACTATATTAGATATCATGCATGTAGTTTGTCTTATTGCTAGATTTAAAGAATATCCTAAAGAGTCACATGTTGCAACAATGAAGAGGATATTTAGATATTTGAAGGGAAATACATAATACAACTTGTGGTATCTAAAGGATACTGATTTTACTCTAAGTTCTTACAAAAATGTAGATTGGGTTGGCTATATGGATGATATGAAAAATACAAGTGGTGGTACATTCTTCCTTGGATGTAGATTGGTGTGATGGCAAAGCAAGAAACAAGATTCAATTTCAATATATACTATAGAGGTTGAGTACATTGCAACAACATCCTATCACACATAATTGTTATTGATGAGACAAAAATTGAAGGATATCAAATTAGTGTATGATGAACCAATTTCTATATTTTGTGATAATGCAAGTGCTATAAATATTTCAAATAATCTAGTAATCCATTCAGGGAAAAAAAAAATCTCAATCCGGTATCACTTTTTGAGAGAGAAAGTTGTAGACAATGAAATTAAGCTTGAGTATGTGCCTACAAAGGATTAGGTTGCGTATATATTCACTAAGGCTCTTCCTAAGTATACATATGAGTATTTGTGGCAGAATTTGGTCATAATTTTTCCTCCTTCTTTGAACTAGATGCATAAAGAGATGCATCAATCTAGTGGATTTCAAGATCCATTCTTTTGTTTGGACTGATGTTAGTGGCTACCTCTCAAGGGGAGTAGGTACTGACATTGTTTCTTATTGTAGTCAAGAGGAGTAAGTGTTGTCATTGTGCACTGGTTTCTTATTGGTGTAGTATGGTGTGTGCTCCTAAGGGGGAGTATGCAAAGCAATAAAGGAATGAGAAAGTTGGAGAGAATTTATGAGAAGGTTTATTGATTGTAAAAGAGAAACATAAGTGATACAAATATTTAGTTATTTTTCATTCATGTCAAATGGTAGAGAGATTCATGTGAAAAAGATAAGCTATTCAAGGAGAGAGAGTCATGTGAAAAATAAGATGGTTAAGGGAGAGAGAGAGAGAGAGAAATGTTATGTTGTCAAAGAGGTAGGGAATAGTATAGAAAAAGGGAGAGAATGTAATGATCTAGTTGAGAAAAGAGAAAAGGAAATAGGTATGAAACAAAGTTTTTGTGTCATTGATGGTTTTTCACATCATTTGTTTCCATCAATGAAAAAAGGGGATATTGTTTCAAGTATCACAAAATTGGTGTTGTCATTGGTGTCAACTAGATGAGAAGGAAGAAAATAATTATTGAGGGATATTGTTGCATTGATGATGCTTTGATTAGTTGCATTATGATGTCATTAGTAAGATACTAGTGTCAAATTTTAGTGTTTCCTTGATAAGACTTTGTATATGGTTGAGGAAGTGATGAAGGTAATGAGGATGTGTCTCTGATCCTTTATTTTCAAGTGCTTTTGAGACAATTTGATAAAAAGAGGAAATAGTGTGTTTTAGTATTGTTCTAGGTTGCAAAGTAGTGTTTTGGTGTTGCTCCACATTTCTTCTAGGTTGAAGATTTGCATATGAATTTAGATATTTTTGTTAGAGGTGTTCAAAGGTATTGTATTTAGAATTCAGTATTCTAGATCTTTGTGCAGAATAATTTGTGTTCACAGTGTTTAAACAATGCATTACAAAGGTGTTTGGGAGAAATGCCTTTATTCCGCATTTCTCCACAAAGTGGCTTCAAGACTTGTAGATCTGAAGGTTTTTTTATTGTGTTGGCATCTTGTTTTAGTAAAGGTGGTTCAAGGTTTTGTGCTTAAGAAGGAAATTTCTTGAGTAACATGGTATGGTAGAGTTGTTTGAGTGTATTGGGTATGTACATTTCTCAGGTGAAAGTTGTTGTGAAGGAGTTGGTTGTATTTTAAAGTACTTTTAGAATATTCTAGATCATGTTCAATCATGGTGTGGTTTTCAAGTTGTCCTTGGATTTAAGGAAGCGTGTACTTAAATTTTTTTTGGTGTTTACAGGGGTAATAGACATCTTGGTGTTTACACTAATTGTAGTGGATAATTATTGTTTATAGAAGTGTGTGGTTGAGTGGTATTGTATTTTTAGGTCCTGGTTAAGGAATGGTGTGGTCTGGTTTCAATTTTTCTCAACACAAAAGTGTGTTGGCACCGACCTCATTTGAATTTACATGGTTGATGTGCATAGACGACCTTGGAGAAGGATTTCAAGGTTGAAGATGGCATAAATAAGAGTTGATTTGTTGAGGGATGATGAGATAGACAAGAGATATGTGAATGATCAATATAAAGTGTAGAGTGTTAGAGTATGAATTTGAGAAGTGCAGTGTGAGCTTTCATGTGTTAGACTATTGGATGTAGTGAGCATAATTTGTCTAAAATTCTTTAGTCAAGCTATGAAGGTGTTGATGATGTTGTGGTGGATTTCTCTATTGCATTGAGATGGATTTCTCTATGTAACATTCTTCTTCATCTTCTTTTCTATTCTTGTAGTGAGCCTTTTGGTAGTGAGCCTTTCTTTCTTTTGGTAGTGATCCCTATTATATTCAATGTTGAAGTTTCTCTATATTGTGAACTAATCCTCACCATGGTTTTTACCATATTGGGATTTCCACATAAATTTGGTGTTCTCTTGTGTATGGTGTTGATTTGTTTCAATTTCCATTATTTTTTAACCATTTACCACATCCAATTTCACTCGTAACTATTCTACCTACAAATATTATCTTAATAGAAACATTATTGATGACGCAATGATGATAACAAAAAAATTGTGCATGGTGTTTATTTTTTTTAGTTTCTACTATTTATTTTATGCTAAATCATTATAGTAGATTAAGAGTTAATTAATTTAATGTGGATCTAATGTGTATGATGGTTTTTAAGGTACAAGTGATTCACCCCCCCTCTTAGTTGTCTTATGCATTCAATAGTTTCCACATGAAGTTTTAATTTTCTTGCAAAGTCTAAGCTATTTAATAAAATTGAACCAAACATAGTTAAACCATTTATCATATCTAATTTCACTTGCAACTATTCTACCTACTAATACTATCTTAATAGAAACATTATCAATGATGTAATGAAGCTATCTGAACTCAATGCCTTATCTAGTTGTATTTGTACTTGGTCTAAATGAAAATATGACTAATTATGTAGAAAATTTTACTTCTACTGAACCCAATATCTTATGCGCAAATTATCACATTTGGTTACAATTTTTGGAATCCAATAGCAACTATTTTCTACCTGAATATCTAGTAACATTTAATGAATAAAAGTTATACCTAGTCTAAACTAACTATGGGAAATTGGATTTAAGCCATGAAAGGCCAATTTTATTACATTAGGTAATTGCAAAGGAAAATAGCCTTACTGAACTTCATATATTTCAAATAAAAAAATGGACAAGTTTAAATTTTTCTCACTAATACCCACCTACCCATTTTTTGCATTGGATGCTAGTTTCGTTTTTTATTTTGTAAATTTATAAACACTAGTAGTAAAACAACAATAAATGACTAAAAAAACTACTAAAAATTACATATAAATGACTAAATTTGGTCATCTGACCATTAGTAGTTTATTGTTGGTCATTTATAACACAACCAAATTTATGGCTAAACCATTTATAGTCATTTATTTGGTCATTTTGACTGATCAATTTGGAAATATATTTAGTTATTAGTTTAGTCATTGATTTAGTCATATATTTAGTCATATTTATTCACTAAGCTTGGTCATGTGACCATTAGTAGTTTATTGCAAGTCATTTATAACATGACCAAATTTATGACTAGACCATTTTTAGTAATTTATTGGTTGTTTTGATTGATAATTTGGTAGTATATTTTTTGTTATTGATTTAGTCATATATTTTGTCATATTTTTTTACTAATTTTTGTTAATTGGTAGTATATTTATTCACTAATTTTTGTCAGCTTGTAGTATATTTAGTCATATGTTTAATCATAATAATAAACAATGATTTTTGTCAATTGGTAGTATATTTAGTCAATTGGCAGTTTATTTAATTGCTTTTGTTCACTAATTTTTGCCTAAAAGTGTTAGAAATGAGACAATGCTCTTGAGGTTTAAACATAAAACATAGAAAAACATAATCAATTATTCATTTCCACATAATTAAATAGCTATTAAGAGGGAAAAATACTAAAATTTTATTGAGAAAAGATGTTCTTACAGTAGGTACAAGACAAAAATATGTGTCTTTTCTTTGAAAAATGTGTTACAAAGTGTTTCTTAGTGTTGTGACTAAGAAAACAGAGTTACAATGTTCTATTTATTGCTTATATAGGTCCAAAACATGAAAGAGCTACTGAAAAATGAAGCCTAAGGGTCCTATAGCTCATCCCAAGCATGGGAGAGCATATAATAGTCCTAAGGGTCCTATATGGGTAAGTGCAAAAGGATGAGGGGCAAAAAAGGGGCTTAATTGGCCACTTTTTTTTTTTGTTTTGAAATCAAGAAATATTGACCTTGGATGTGAAATTGAGGATAGTTACACTCAATTTTGAGATGGAACAAAAACAAGGATCAAAGTGCACCAAGTCTACTTTCAAAACTACTAATTTATTTTTAAAATGGTTGAGATTAAGGGGTTCAAAAGAGGGATGTACAGAAATTGGTGTTGTTTTTGTCAGAAAAATATAACATAGCAACTCTTGTAAGTCCATAGCATGGTGAATTTTTTTTGAGTATTTTAAAAATTGCTCCTGTAAGACATTAGCTAATAGTATATAGTTGATGCATGATTTTTCTACTAGTTTTTTAGTGAATATTTGATATGTTTACCAATTTTCTAAGTGGACACTTCCTAAAAACTAAAATTTTGGCTGTGCTACCCTTAAAATTTTTGGAAACTAATTGAATTTTTTTTATTATTTTTTTAAATTTTGTAGAATGGAGTCTAGTTTCTAAAAATGTAATTTATTGGAAATTTTGATGAATGGTTAATTTATAACAAAAAAACATCAAACACTACCTTTTGTCAAAAAAGAGACACACAAACAAAAAAATTTATAGATGAAAGGCTTATCATTTTCAAAAACTAAAAAAATTTACATCATTGGATAGCTAAGAGAGAACCTAACATTACCTAGGTGTTCTATTTATTCAAAATTGAACCACATACAATCTTGATAGTGAGCATGAACTCGATTATGTGAAATATTGTAGAATTTGCAAAAACATGTCTTTGGTCATTGGGAATTCCCTCCAAGCCTTTGGGTTGGTACTCCAAGGAAAATACTAAGCCCAAGGCTTCAGGATTCCCAAAGCAAGATATAACACACATGAGTTATAAAGTGCTCATGTTATATCTTAGTTTTTACATGGCTTTTTGCATTTGTGAGGGACATGTCTAGAAAGACATAACACAAGTGTGGTATAATGAACTCAAATTATGTCTTGCTTTATGTTAATTTCCACTCTATTGAATGTATGTTTATATATTTGTATGTTTGTATGTACATGTATGCTTGTATGTCATGTATGTATGTATGTATGTCATGTATGTATGCATGCTTGTATGTATGTATATGTATGCATGTATGTATGTATCAATGCATGTATATTGTATGTATGCCTATATGTATGTAATATTGTATCTACACATGTACATGTATTCTTGTATGCAAATATGTATTATGCTTGTATGTGTGCATGTATGTATTTATGTATGTCTTTATAGGGAGGGAGAATTTTAAAAGAGGGAGAGACAGAGCCTGGAGAGAGTGAGAGGGGGTGGAAGTGAGATTTTAAAAGAGAGGGAGTGGGAGAGAATAGGTTGGGGTGAGAGGTACTTAGCTAGGTAGGTTGGGAGGGATAGAGGGAGTGAGAGATAGAGAGGGAGAGAGAGAGGGGGGAGAGAGAAAGAGGGGGAGAGAGAAAGAGGGGGAGAGAAAGAGATAGTTTTGTAGGTAGGGTGCCTAAGGGAGATACTTGAGAGTGCGAGTGGGGTGAGAGGGAGAGAATTGAGAGATAGGTAGTGAGAGGGAGTGCAAGAGAGAGTGAGTGGGAGAGAGAGGGAGTGTGAGAGAGAGACCTGAGAGAGGGAGAGGGTGTGGGAGGGAGTGAATTGAGAGAGGGAGAGATAGAGGGGGGTGGAGTGAGAGGGACTTATCTAGGTAGGGTTGGAGGGATAGATAGAGAGAGGGGAGAGAGAAAAAGAGAGAGAGAGAGTTACCTAGATAGGTTTCCAAAGGGTGAGACCTCAGAGAGAGAGATGGGTGGGAGTGAGATACCTAAGAGAGAGTGAGAGAGGGAGTGGGAGAGAGTGGGAGGGAGATAGAGAGATAAATAGAGGTACCGATAGAGGGTGATAGGGATTGATTGAGCGAGAGGTACATAGAATGAGGGAGAGGGTAGATAGAAACAATTAGAGAGGGTATGAGAGAGGGAGGGAGAGAGAGGTGAGATATATAGATAGAGAGAAAGGGATAGGGGTTGATAGTATAGGGTTGAAGGATTAGGGTGGATGACCTATAGGGTTGATGGTTTAGGGTATTAGGGTTGAGGGTTGAGAGATTAGGGTTGTGGGTAAAGGGTAGAAGGTTTAAGGGTTTAGGGTTAAGGGTTTAGGGTTGATGGTAGAGGGTTTAGGGTATAGGTTTGAGGGTATATGGTTGAATGATTAGGTTGAGGATCCAATGTAAAGGGTAGAGGGTATAGGGGTTGAGGGTTGAGGGATTAAGGGTTGAGGGTTGGTAATTGAGGGTTAAGGGTTTAATGTATAGGGTAGAGAGCAGAGGGTAGAGGGTTTAAGGGTTGAGGGTTGAGGGTTTAAAGTTGAGGTAAAAGGTTGAGGGATTAGGGTTGAGGTCCAATGTATGGTAATTGAGGTTAAGGGTTCAATGTATAGGGTAGAGAGTAGGGTAGGGTTTAAGGTTGAGGTTGAGGTTTAGTTGAGGATAAAGGTTGAGGTTAGGTTGAGGTCCAATGTATATGGTAGAGGGTATAGGGGTTGAGGGATTAGGGTTTAAGGGTTGAGAGTTGAGGGTTGAGGGTTGAGGGTTGAGGTAGAGGTTGAGGGTTAAGGGTTTAAGGGTTGAGGGATTAAGGGCTAGGGGTTTCGGATTAGGGTGAGAGTTTTCTTGGATTTAAAGGTGCAAGGGTTGAGGGATTAGGGTTGAAGAGTTGAGGGATTAGGGTTGAGGGTTTAAGGTTTAGGGTTGATTGTAGGGTTTAGGGTTTAGGGTTTAGAGTTGAGGGATTAAGGTAGAGAGGGAGGGATGGATGGATAGAGAGATGGAGGGAGAAGTGAGATAGAGAGAAGTAGAGAAGAGGGACTGGTAGAGATATGTGAGGGTTGAGCATCCAATGTATAGAGTAGAGGGTTGAGAATTGAGGGTATAGGGTTGATGACCTATATGGTTGAGGGATTAGGGTTGAGGGTTGAGGGTATAGGGTTGAGGGATTAGGGTTGAGGTTACATATGGTTGAAGGATTAGGGTTGAGAGTCCAATGTATAGGGTAGAGGGTATCGAGGTTGAGGGTTTAGGGTTTGAGGGTTGAGGATTGAGGGATTAAGGGTTAAGGGTTGAGAATTGAGGGTTGAGGGTTTAATTTATAGGTTATAGGGTACGAGGTAAAGGTTTTAAGGGTTTAGGGTTTAAGGTTGAGGCTAGAGGATTGAGGGTATAGGGTTGGGGGATTAGGGTTGAGGGTCTAGTGTATAGGATAGAGGGTATAAGGGTTGTGGGATTAGTTGTTAAGTGTTGATGGTTGAGGGAATAAGGGTCAAGAGGGTTGAGAGATTAGGGTAGAGAGTTTACTAAGTGGGTTTAAGGGTTTAAGGGTTGGGGGTAGAGGGTAGAGGGTAGAGGGTTTAAGTGTTTAGGGTTTAAGGGTTGAGGGTTTAGGGTTTAGGGTTGGGGGATTAGGATTGAGGGTCCAATGTATAGGGTAGAGGGTATATGGGTTGATGGATTAGGGTTTAATAGTTGATTTTTGAGAGAATAAGGGTCAATATATTTAAGGGATTATGGTAGAGAGTTTCCTAAGTGGGTTTTAAGGGTTTAATGGTCGATAGATTAAGGTTGACAATAGAGGGTAGAGGGTAGAGGGTAGAGGGTAGAGGTTGGAGGGTTTAATGGTTGAGGGTTGATGGTTTAGGGTTTAGAGTTGGGGAATTGGGGTTAAGGGTCCAATGTATAGGGTAGAGAGTATTTGGGTTGAGGGATTAGGATTTAAGGGTTGAGTGTTGAGGGATTAAGGGTCAAGAGGGTTGATGTATTAGTGTAGAGAGTTTACTAAGTGGGTTTCAGGGTTTAAGGGTTGAGGGATTATGGTAGAGGGTAGAGGGTAGAGGATTGAGGGTATAGGGTAGAGGGTTTAAGGGTTTAGGGTTTAAGGGTTTAGGGTTGAATGTTTAAGGGTTGAAGGGTTGAGGGTATACAGTTGAGGGATTAGGGTAGAGAGGGAGGAATGGATGAAGTTATACATGGAGGGATAAGTAAGATAGAGAGAAAGAGAGAAGAGGAGGGAGGTAAAAAGATATATGGGGGTTGTGGATCCAATGTATAGACTATAGGGTTGAAAATTGAGGGTATAGGGTTGAGGACCTATAGGTTTGATGGATTAGGGTATTGGGTTGAGGGTATTGGTTTGATGGATTAGGGTTGAGGGTACATATGGTTGAAATATGAGGTTTGAGGGTCCAATGTATAGGGTAGAGGGTATCGGGGTTTAGGGTTTAGGGTTTGAAGGTTGAGGATTGAGGGGTTAAGGGTTGAGGGTTGAGAATTGAGGGTTGAGGGTTTAATGTAGAGGGTAGAGGGTAGGGGCTTTAATGGTTTAGGGTTAATGGTTTAAGGGTTGAGGGTTGATTATTTAAGGGTCAGGGTATAGAATTGAGGGTATAGGGTTGAGGGTCCAATGTATATGGTAGATGGTATAGGGATTGAGGTTTTAGGGTTTGAGGGTTGAGGATTGAGAGATTAAGGGTTGAGGGTTGAGAATTCAGAATTGAGGGTTGAGGGTTTAATGTATAGGTTAGAGGGTAGAGGTTGGAGGTTTTTATGGTTTACAGTTTAAGGGTTGAGGGTTGAGGGTTTAAGGTTGAGGGTAGAGTATTGAGGGTATAGGGTTGGGGGATTATAGTTGAGGGTCAAATGTATAGGGTAGAGGGTTTAGGGGTTGAGGGATTAGGATAGAGGGGGTAGTTGGGAGAGACTTGAGAGAGAGAGAGGGAGGGAGTGGGAGAGAGATATAGGGTAGAGGATAGAGGGTATAAGGGTTAAGGGTAGAGGGTAGAGGGTTAAGGTTATAGGAGAGAGAGATAGGAGTGAGTGTATGAGAGAGAGTCTTGAGAGAGGGAGAGGGGGTAGGAGGGAGAGACTTGAGAGAGAGAGAGGAGGGATAAGTGAGATAGAGAGAAGGATATAAGAGGATGGAGGTACAAAGATATATGAGGATTGAGGATCCAATGTATAGGGTAGAGGGTTGAGAATTGAGGGTATAGGGTTGAGGACCTATAGGGATGATGATTTAGGGTTTAGGACCTACATATGGTTGAAGGATTAGGGTTGAGGGTATATATTGTTGAAGGATTAGGGTTGAGGTTCCAATGTATAGGGTAGAGGGTATCAAGGTTGACAGTTTCTAGTTTGAGGATTGAGGATAGAGGGTAGAAGGTTTAAGGGTTTAGGGTTGAGGGAGAGGGTTTAGGGTTTGAGGGTATAGGTTTTAGGGTTTAGGGTTGAGGGTTGAGGGTTGAGGGTTTAAGGGTAGAGGGATTAAGGGTTGTGGGTTGAGGCTAGAGGGTAGAGAGAAAGAGAGAGAAAAGAAATGTATAAAAAATCAACTTTCTTATAATGTGAGTGTGTTTTGTAGTATAAATATGGTCATTGTTTTAGCAAGACATAACATGAGTGTGTTATAACACGAGTGCATTATAACGTGTGGGTGTATTATAACGCGAGAATTTTTTGTCTTGCTCTAAAAATAGTAAAAAATTCAATATACCCAAGATCTCAAGGCTCACATTCTACATATTCTCCTAGTTTTGTGGGTGCTTTGACAAAAAGGAGCTTTTTGATGATGTAGTGAAGTGTGCATGCATGTTTTTAACATTCCACCACATTTTTCATGATCTTTCCACCACGTTTGCATGCAATAGTATAGTTTTCATGTTGAAAGGCATATAATATCAATTCAAGTCTGAATTCCATTCAAAAGTTATATACAATTGAAGTTTGGAGGGGAACAAGCTTTTGAAAGATTCAAATTGTTGAGGAGTTTGAAGAAAGAAGAAGAAAAGGCTACATAATTGGGTAGAACTCCTCCATTTGAAACTTTGGTTTTTAAGGTATGTGAAGTCTTTACACATTTTCTTTAATTCTATTATGGCTTGCTTTCATTTTTGTTATTTTGCATATTCCCTGTTGATCATTTTTTGTTTTTCATTATAACCTTAGCTTGTCAATGCACATTTTAACTTACAAAATTCTTTACACTTGTGAATTACGTTTTTAAACCACATCTCTTTGAGGAATTTTGTTATTTAAAAATTGACTTACCTTGTCTATGGTTCCACATTTTGTATACACATATATATGACATAAGTTATAAGGAAGTAAAATAAAAAATAATTTCTCAATCCTTTATTATGGATGTGCATACCACTCTCCAAATATTTCATTTTGGTATAGGCATGGGGAATGTTTGAAAATGTAGTTGAATTTGGTTTTATACCTACAATTTGTATATATGCTTTAAACTTTCTAAAGCCTTTTCAATAAATCTATTTTTTGCATATCCTACTATCATTATAGTCCATGAGGACATATCCCATTGAGGTATTTTGTCAAATAGTTATACCAAGCAGCTAATTACCTTGTCTATGCTACCAAATTTTCCATACGTGTCTCTAAAAAATTGGAATATAATCCTCCCACATTGATAGATCTTTGAATCTATTTTTGTTTTCATTTCTATTTCTAAATTTACCTCACCACTAAACCTAACTCATCATTTATGTTGTGATATATTTTAAATGTTTCCTTTATTAGCATACCTACAAGGGATTCTAACACTTCTCTCCACTGTTTCAAGACTCTTTATTCAAGGCTAAGTTAGAAACATGGGGAAAGGTGTAGCCTGTCTTGTAATCCTGGCACAAAATGAAAGCATGGACAAGGCATTTGAATTTTTTGAAAATAATGTTTTCATATAAATATATGCAAAATGTGGTAGCATTGACAAGATAGTGAGCTTGGCAAGATATTGATCTCACTCACTAGCCTACCAATGCGATGGGGTTGAGAAGGTAGAGGCATTGTATGCCTCAGAGAAATGGGGTCTCACGCTCACTAGCCTTCCAATGTGGTAGGGTTAGTGTATGCCTCATAGAAATGGGGTCTCACGGTGGTGTACTTCAAGGATAAGTTAGTAACATGGGGAAAGGTGATGCCTATCTTGTAATCATGGCTCAAAATGGAAGCATGGAAAAGGAATTTGAATTGTTTGGCTATAATGTTTTCATATAAATATATGCAAAATGTGGTAGCATTGACAAGCTAGTGAGCTTGGAAAGATAGTGAGCTTACTCACTATCCTACTAATGTGGTAGGGTTGAGAAGTTAGGGGTAGCATATGCCTCATAGAAATGGGGTCTTAATCTCACTATCCTACCAATGAGGTAGGGTTGAGAAAGTAGGGGCAACATATGCCTCATAGAAATTGGGTCTCACTGCGATGTAAATCACTGTGAGACTTGAGCTCACTAGCTTGCCAATGTGGTAGGGTTGAGAAGGTAGGGGAAGTGTATGCCTCATAGAAATGGGGTCCCCATTTCTATGAGGCATACACTTCCCCTACCTTCTCAACCCACTGCATTGGCAAGAAAGCTCACTCACTAGCTTACCAATGCACCACTAACTTTCCAGGGCATTTGAATTGTTTGAAAAATCATTTGAATTGACATGCCTTGTCGATGCTTCCATTTTGAGCCTATCTTGCAATTATGGCATGCCACATTACCACATTTCTTTAGGAATTCCATCAAAAAAATCCATGTGACCATTTTCTATGCTATAAATACTATTCTACAAGATGATTGTAAGTATTTTGTTTGAATCCTTGAATGACATATATTTCATTATTTTTATGGATTCATTTTTTAGGAACTAATATTCGTCTCATTACCATGCTATAGGTAAAATTATTCATGATGCTGAGGAAACAAACAAGGAATAAGCTAACAAACAAAGAGTATGAAACCAAAAAATAAAATGAGAGGAAACAGTTGAGGACATATCATGAAAAGAATAAATTGGATATGATTGATGAAAACAAGCCAATTGAAGAGGAACCTCAACCATCAAAAAGAGAAAAGGAATTGGAAACACAAAGGGCATGAATGTGAAAGCATCATGGTAAGACAAATTTGGATACCATAGTTGGAGACACACCCTCTACTACAAGTGAATACGAAGGGACACCATTAAGCACAAGTGAATATGGATGGATACCATCTACCACAAGTGAATATGGAGGGAGACCATCCACCATATCTCAAGTTCAAAGTATATCATCACTCAGATTTGATGAAGAAGATACTCCATCATCCCCATGTGAAACTCAAGGTATGTCTTCTACTCCACTTTCGATCAAAGGTATGCAATCTAGCCCACCTCAATTAAATATTGATGAAATTCTTAATGTTGAGGTGTATGTACATAGGAGAACACCACCTAAAAAATTTCATAGAAAGGAAAAGTATTTGATTAATATTGATGAGGATATTTTGTAGCAGATGGAAGGTAATATTCCAACATGCACTTGTACAAGATATGCTGATAAGATTTGGAAATTCTTCTTTAAAAGGCTAAATGAAACTACAAGATGTAAAATATTTATTGAAATGATGTGGGGTATAAAGTATAGAAATTTTATGAAAACTCTTGGGTTGAAAACATTGAATTCCTCAAGTGAAGAAACTATTGTGAAGAATCTAATGGATGCTTATGACAGTGTGGGTAAGACCTCAAGCTCAAAGGATAGTAATGTCACCTGATGTGTCATTACATCAACTTTGGTAAGTAGTCAAACAAAGAGAGATCGTCTCAATAGAAATATGAGTGAGCAATTGAGAATTAATAGAAATTTTTTATCAAGAGCCTTTCAAAGGCAACAAAGAATTGATGACACCAATTCAAATGAATTATGGACATTCTCGGGGAGACTTTCGTGAAAAGATAAAGAAGTTGTTGAAGCATTGAGAACAATAATTGAAGATTATTAGAAGAATAACAAAAGGCCATCTCCAAATCAAAGGGATATGGTAAGAAGGAGAATCAGTAGTTAGAACCATGAGACACACCCAAATAATTTTTTGGATACGACTCAAACCCAATTTTTTCTTAAATTTCAATAGGATTATCCTCAAATTAGTATTTGTCAAAGATATTTTGAAATGATTAAACCATTTTATGTCAAGATAAATCACACACACACTATTTTTTTTTGTAGACTACATATTGAATTCTCTAACCATTATGATGTTTATCATTCTATATGTTTAAATTTTCATAATAATGATGTTTTGTGGGATTGTGGCATAGAAGACCCACCAAAATATTCAATAGAGTTCTTATAAATTTTTTTATGTGAAATAGAGGATGGCCAAATATTCTATAGGACAACATGCTTGGATGTCTCATGCGAGTGTTGTAGTGGCTTGCAACGTCTGCCTATGTGTCAACATATGGAAAGTACAAATGAGGTGGGACAAAAACTAGTAGGGTTCAGGAAGTATAAAATAGTGGCATACATTACAAAAGATGGTAATCAAGAAAAAAGGTGTGATTTGGTTATTCAAAAGATTCTAGTGTATCAGTTTATGTCCATGTTTCGTGACAAAATAGTGTATGAGTATGCAAGACATACCCATAGAGCCCGATGGCTAGACACACAACTCAAGCTACACAAGGACACCTTTTCAATTGGTAGCATAGTAGCAGTGGCTAACTTTGCACAAAACTACACTCTACAGCCATAGCATGAGGTGCAGTCACAATATTACAACTCCATACATGTTTTGAGTTCATGCAAGGTTGCTTCTAGATGTTCTATAATGATTTGGCTTAGAGGGGCATAGCATATGGTTGGCATATAATATGGTCGGATAACTGTCTAGCACAGTTCAAGAACTTGTGCATGTTCTACTAGTTGAGCAGGATGCATTCCAATAAAGGTGTTCAACATATGTTGAACTTTTGTGAGGCCAGGTATGGAAAGGGGGAGCATGATGGTGTAAGAGCATGTGTGAAAATAGCATTAGCATGAGAAGAGTTAAAGGATAAAGAAAATGAAAAGTTAATAGATGCAAAATCAATCGTCGAGTGGTGTAATGCTTTGATGGGTCCAGGTAATGAAGGTATGTCTTGAGTTCGTAGATTTTTTTGGTTGATGGATGATACTGACATTGCACCATATGAGGATTATTGTACACTAACAAGATTGAGTGAGCTACATTCTTTCCTTATTTCAAATGCACATTCATGGAGTATCAATATACAAAAAATGGCAAGCTTTTCATCTTCATGTACAATGCAATCCTAGAATGATTGTGAGTCAGAGGAGTGGGTTGAGAAATGGTTGACAAGTTATATTAGCCCACTTCACATGTATCACCCTCCGACGACATTAGAACTAGCACAAATGGATTCATTAGTTGACTTTGACCACATATCAGATCTAGTTCAACTAGGTAATATATCTACTTGCTTAGTTTTTGAAATTCCTATTGTTATCTTACTTTGTAGTGTATTCGTAATGTTGACTAATTTAAATTGTTTTTCTACACATATCAATGTAGGACATGTTTATATAGTTATTTTAGATGAAGAAAATGAAGAGGGAACAAACTATTAGTTATGTTGTGTTAAGGCCAAAAAAATTTGGAAGCCCTAGTTATAAATGGAGCTTAGAAGATACCCACATAAGAATGTTAAATATTGGTTGTTTGAGGACTTTGACACACATCGTAATATTCTTCATTACTCGAACCTTGTCATGGAATCCAGTGTTTGTTTGACCAAATATTGGGGTAGACCTTTGAATAAGACCTTGTGGAAGGTCCGTGAGTCAAACCGTGAGGCAATACTTGACACAATAAAGAGTAGAGTAGACCTGGATGGTTCATTGGATTAATTTATAAGTATGCACATTGGATCTTATTAATTTATACTTTTATGCACATTAATTTTTATGATTCCAATGTTATCATTTGCTTTTACTTTGCCTATTTGTAAGTAACCTACTAAAAATTGATTGGTGTCCCCTTGCAAAAAATGCTGATTTATGAGCCATCCAAGAGAATCTCTGCCAAAGGAGAAATGTAACACCCTTATTTTGATGATCTTGAAAAATCTCAATTATGATTTTAAGCCATTATAAAAGTGTGTGTGAATCTTGGTAAGGGAATTTCAAGTTATTCATTTGAAGTTAACCTTATCATGAACACCTCTGATGTAGACATTATAGGAGTATCTCGTATTTCAAGTTATTCTATTCATGAGAGTTGTTGTGTGCAATAGGTATCTTGGAACTCCAATTGAAGATGTATGACTAGGAGTGACTAAGTTGAGAGACTAGCATGCCAATCCTCAATGGAAGCTTCAATATTTATGCCTTGTTGTTCCCGAGTTGGAACCAAAAGGTGTGGATTTGTTGTCTATAAGTGTCTTCCATCTATTTTCATTTCATTTCTATTTTGGGTGTTGTTTCTTTTTCTTCTTTTAATTTGTGTATTTGTAAGTAAACTACTAAAAAATGATTGGTCTCTCCTTGCAGAAAATGTTGATTTATGAGCTATCAAAGAGAATCTCGACCAAAAAAGAAATGCTACATCCTTATTTCAATGATCTTGACAAATCTAAATTTTGATTTGAAGCCATTATAGAAGAGTGTGTGAATCTTAACAAGGGAATCTCAAGTTATTCATTTGAATTTAACCTCATCATGAAAACCTATGATGTAGACATTATAAGAGAATCTTGAATGTATGAGTGACAATGTAAAAGATTTATGAGAATGGATTACCTAAGACATTGTGCCTACAAGTACAAGCACTTGGATTTCATAATGGTGTATGAAGCATATTAGAATTGTAGCACAAACAGAAGAATTAGGACATCCAAATAAATATCATTTTATTATAAACATCATATTATTAATATAGTGAGTGTAATAACCATTGATGGTTACAAATCATTCTTTTTCTTTTTTTATTCTCTCCCTATTATAAGTAGCACCAAGTGACTAATTTATTATAAAAACTTCATTTATTAAAACAAATCAACCTAATGATTATAGATCAATATCAATATAGCATACAGTGCATTAAACTAAACACTTGTAATGATATTTACTCAAATATTGAAATGTATTGCTTCCCTCAAACATTTGTAATTCAAGCAACGTAATCCCTTAACAGTCCAAATTGCAAAAGGGAAATAATCTTTGATGCCCTATTACCTAGATACCATGTTAGTTATGGAAATTTCATATAAGGCATCATGATCACACACAGAACCTCTACAATAACCTCTCTCATTTTTTGTTATCTCAAAGTCATTTTTTTGTGGTGTCCAATTTTGACTTGATGAAGAAAGTGTCAATTACAAGCATTGCAAAGTTGAAAAGTGGTGCAACTTTCATTCTTCCAAATTGCAAAAGGGAAATAATATTTGATGCCCTATTACCAAGATACCATGTTATTTATGGAAATTCCATCTAAGGCATCAGGATCATGTAGGGAACCTCTACAATAACCTCTCTCATTTTTTGTTATCTCAAAGTCATTTTTCTGTGGTGTCCAATTTTGACTTGATGAAAAAAGTGTCAATTACAAGCAATGTAAAATTGAAAAGTGGTGCAAATTTCATTCCATGGTGCTTATGAACTCTTCTTCTAAGCCTATGGAATCACATTGGTCCCCTCTACAATAAGATCTCTCAGTTTTTGTTATCTTGGAGTGGTTTTCCTATGGTGTCTAGTTTTCACTTAATGGAAAAAGTGTCAAATACAAGCAGTGCAAAATTGCAAAGTTGTACAAATTTTGTTCTACAAATTATGTGACCAAACAAAATATTACAACATATCTAGATAGGTGGGTTTACACTAGGCATGGTCCTCTTTCACACCCAAACACACAGAATCACTATGAGCTCTACATTGAACTAGCAAAATCCCTTAAGAGTTTAAAGTGCACATTGGCTACAATCTTTGATGGGCTATTACTCAAACACCGCGATGCTTAAAATTTTTTCACTTGAGCCTATGGGATAGCATTGGGCCCCTCTAGAATAACATCTTTCGGTTTCACTATCTTGAAGGCATTTTCCTATGCTGGAAAATTTTCATTTTAGGAAAAAGTTGTCAAATGCAAGTAGTTGAAAGTTGCAATGTGGTGCAGTTTTTGTTCTACAACTCGTGTGACCAAATGAACTATTCAAATTTTTCTGAGTGGGTAATTTTACATTAGGAATTGTCCTATTTTTCACCCAAACATGATGAATCACTCTAAGTTACATTCAACCGGTAGAATCCCTTAAGATTCCAAAGTACAAAATGGATGCAAACTTCAACATGTTGTTACTCGGATACTGTGACACTTGGAAAATTATTGTTTGAGCCTATGGAATCATGTTGTACCCCTTTAAAATAACCTCTCATTTTTTTCTATCTTGAAGGTGTTTTCCCATTTTGGTGAATTTTCACTTGGGGAAAAAGTTGTCAAATGCAAGTAGTTGAAAGTTGCAAAGTGGTGAAACTTTTTTTTTGCAACTCGTGTGACCAAATGAACTGTTTCAAAAAATATAGGTGGGTAAATTTACACTAGACATGGTTCTCTTTTGCATCCAAACACGTTCAATCACTCTGAGCTACATTCAATCGTCAAAATCCCTTAAGAGTCCAAAGTGTAAAATGGCTACAATCTTCAATCGATTGTTACTCAGACACCGTCGTGCTTAGAAACTTCTCATTTGAGTCTATGGTATCATATTGAGCCCCTCTACCATAACCTCTCTCACTTTTTAGTAACTCTGAGGCGTTTTCCCTTAGTGAAAAATTTTCACTTGAGGAAAAAGTTGTCAAATGCAAGTAGTTGAAAGTTGCAAAGTGGTACAGCTTTCATTCTGCAACTCATGTGACCAAATGAACTATTCCAACACATCCAGGTGGGTACCTTTATGCTATACATGGTTCTCTTTTGCATTCAAACATGTTGAATCACTCTGAGCTACATTCAATCAACATAATCCCTTAAGAGTCTAAAGTGTAAAATGGCTACAATCTTCGATGGGTTGTTACTCATACACTGTGATGGTTAGAAAATTCTCATTTGAGTATATGAGATCATGTTGGCCCCCTCTACAATAACCTCTCTCATTTTGTATTAACTTGGAGGCATTTTCCCTTAGTGAAAAATTTTCACTTGGAGAAAAAGTTGTCAAATGCAAGTAGTTGAAAGTTGCAAAGTGGTGCAGCTTTCATTATGCAATTTGTGTGACCAAATAGACTATTCCAACATGTTTAAATGGGTACGTTTACTCTAGGTATGGTCCTCTTTTATGCACAAACATGAAGAATCACTATGAGCTACGTTCAATTGGCTCGATCCCTTAAGGATCCATAGTGCGAAAGGATAGTAATCTTTGACAAGCTATTACTAAGAAACCATTATGCTTATGAACTCTTTGTCTGAGTTTATGAGATTGTGTTGGGCCCCTCTAAAATAGCCTATCTTAAGTTTTGTTATCTTGGAGTCATTTTCCCATGGTGTCTAGTTTTCACTTGATGGAAAAAGTGTCAAATGCAAGCAATGCAAAATTACAAAGTGGTGCAACTTTTGTTTTGCAACTCATGTGACCAAATAAACTACTCCAACATGTCCCGATAGGTATGTTTATGCTAGGAATAGTCCTCTTTCACACCCAAACATGTGGAATCACTCTGAGCTACTATCAACTAACTTGATCCCTTAAGATGGCATGCAAAACAATTGAAAAGAGAAATGTACACACGACGGTTGAGAAGTCCGTGGGAGCATTCAAAAATACATTTCTCAAGGATCTTAAATAATCCTTCTCTCCCATTAAAATTTTTAGTGGATTATTACTTTCAAAGTATTGGAAATGCTTTTCCTATTTTATAGTTGGTAGTTTCCATTCTAGAAGGCTCATCTCTTGATATATTTTATACTCATTATTAATCAATTATCAAGTTAATAATCAATGGATTTGTTTACAATTAATATTTTCTTTTCAATTTATGCATTAAACTAAACACTTGTAATGATATTTACTCAAATATTGAAATGTATTGCTGCCCTCAAACATTTGTAATTCAAGGAACGTAATCCCTTAACAGTCCAAATTGTAAAAGGGAAATAATCTTTGATGCCCTATTACCTAGATACCATGTTAGTTATGGAAATTCCGTAGAAGGCATCAGGATCACATAGGGAACCTCTACAATAACCTCTCTCATTTTTTGTTATCTCAAAGTCATTTTTCTGTGGTGTCCAATTTTGACTTGATGAAGAAAGTGTTAATTACAAGCAATGCAAAGTTGAAAAGTGGTGCAACTTTTATTCTTCCAAATTGCAAAAGGGAAATAATAGTTGATGCCCTATTACCCAGATACCATGTTATTTATGGAAATTCCATCTAAGGCATCATGATCACATAGGGAACCTCTACAATAACCTCTCTCATTTTTTGTTATCTCAAAGTCATTTTTCTGTGGTGTCCAATTTTGACTTGATGAAAAAAGTGTCAATTACAAGCAATGTAAAGTTGAAAAGTGGCATAACTTTCATTCCATGGTGCTTATGAACTCTTCTTCTAAGCCTATGAAATTACATTGGTCCCCTCTACAATAAGCTCTCTCAGTTTTTGTTATCTTGGAGTGGTTTTCCTATGGTGTCTAGTTTTCACTTGATGGAAAAAGTGTCAAATACAAGCAGCGCAAATTTGCAAAGTGGTGCAAATTTTGTTCTACAACTTATGTGACCAAAAAAAATATTACAACATATCTAGATAGGTGGGTTTACACTAGGCATGGTCCTCTTTCACACCCAAACACGCAGAATCACTCTGAGCTCTACATTGAACTAGCAAAATCCCTTAAGAGTCTAAAGTGCACACTGACTACAATCTTTGATGGGCTATTACTCAAACACCGCGATGCTTAAAAAGTTTTCACTTGAGCTTATGGGATAGCATTGGGCCCCTCTAGAATAACATCTTTTGGTTTTCACTATCTCGAAGGCATTTTCCTATGGTGGAGAATTTTTATTTTAGGAAAAAGCTGTCAAATGCAAGTAGTTGAAAGTTGCAATGTGGTGCAATTTTTGTTCTACAACTCGTGTGACCAAATGAACTATTCAAATTTATTTGAGTGGGTAATTTTACACTAGGAATTGTCCTATTTTTCACCTAAACATGCTGAATCACTCTAAGTTTCATTCAACCGGTAGAATCCATTAAGATTCCAAAGTACAAAATGGATGCAAACTTTAACATATTGTTACTCGGATACCGTGACGCTTGAAAAATTATTGTTTGAGCCTATGGAATCGTGTTTTACCCCTCTAAAATAACCTCTCATTTATTTCTATATTGAAGGTGTTTTCCCATTCTGGTAAATTTTCACTTGGGGAAAAAGTTGTCAAATGCAAGTAGTTGAAAGTTCCAAAGTGGTGAAACTTTTGTTTTGCAACTCGTGTGATGAAATGAACTGTTTCAAAAAATATAGGTGGGAAAATTTATGCTAGAAATGGTTCTCTTTTGCACCCAAACACGTTCAATCACTCTGAGCTACATTCAATCGTCAGAATCCCTTAAGAGTCTAAAGTGTAAAATGGCTGCAATCTTCAATCTGTTGTTACTCAGACACTGTGGTGCTTAGAAAATTCTCATTTGAGTCTATGGTATCATGTTGAGCCCCTCTACAATAACCTCTCTCATTTTTTAGTAACTTGGAGGCGTTTTCCCTTAGTGGAAAGTTTTCACTTGGGGAAAAAGTTGTCAAATGCAAGTAGTTTAAAGTTGCAAAGTGGTACAACTTTCATTCTATAACTCGTATGAACAAATGAACTATTCCAACACATCTAGGTGGGTACATTTATGTTATACATGGTTCTATTTTGCATCCAAACACGTTGAATCACTCTGAGCTACATTCAATCAACATAATCCCTTAAGAGTCCAAAGTGTAAAATGGCTACAATCTTCGATGGGTTGTTACTCATACACCATGATGCTTAGAAAATTCTCATTTGAGTTTATGGGATCATGTTGGCCCCCTCTACAATAACCTCTCTCATTTTGTACTAACTCGGAGGCATTTTCTCTTAGTGAAAAATTTTCACTTGGGGAAAAAGTTGTCAAATGCAAGTAGTTAAAAGTTGCAAAGTGGTGCAGCTTTCATTATGCAATTTGTGTGACCAAATAGACTATTCCAACATGTTCAGATGGGTACATTTAATCTAAGCATGGTCCTCTTTCACGCCCAAACACGCAGAATCACTATGAGCTACGTTCAATTGGTTCGATCCCTTAAGGATCCATAGTGCAAAAGGATAGTAATCTTTGACAAGCTATTACTCAGAAACGATTATGCTTATGAACTCTTCATCTGAGCTTATGTGATTGTAGTGGGCCCCTCTAAAATATCCTATCTTAGGTTTTGTTATCTTGGAGTCATTTTCCCATGGTGTCTAGTTTTCACTTGATGGAAAAAATGTCAAATGCAAGCAATGGAAAGTTGCAAAGTGGTGCAACTTTTGTTTTACAACTCATGTGACCAAATAAACTACTCTAACATGTCCCGATAGGTATGTTTATGCTAGGAATAGTCCTCTTTCACACCCAAACATGTGGAATTACTTTGAGCTACGATCAACTAACTTGACCCCTTAGGATGGCATGCAAAACAATTGAAAAGAGAAATGTACACACGACGGTTGAGAAGTCCGTAGGAGCATTCAGAAATACATTTCTCAAGGATCTTAAATAATCCTTCTCTCCCATTACAATTTTTGGTGGATTATTACTTTCAAAGTATTGGAAATGTTTTTCCTATTTTATAGTTGGTAGTTTCCATTCTAGAAGGCTCATCTCTTGATATATTTTATACTCATTATTAATCAATTATCAAGTTAATAATCAATGGATTTGTTTACAGTTAATATTTTCTTTTCAATTTATTCAATTTTGAAATTTGTAACTCTACTAATATTCTTGTAAATATTGAAGTTTTTTAGAATCAACTAATAAAGTTATTTAGCATCAATCAATTAATATTCAAGATAAACCGTGAAGGACAACAATCATCAATGCTCTAGGGCTAACCAATTAATAAGTATACATGTGAATAATTCAAGCATGTACATGTCAATAAGGGAAGCAAAAGTACTCAAAAACATCTAAGTGTTGAAGTATACACATGAATACATAAAATATGCAAATTATTACAAAGTATATTCATGAATACAAGGTGTATACACTCACATTTGGTCTGGAGAAATAAATTAAATACAAGTTATTTAATTAATAAATCTTTAATTCTTCTACTTATAAATAAATTGACAAATTTATTTATATACTTCATTTTCACTAATTCTTCTTATCTTAAATCATTTTCTTCATGTCTTAATTAAATAAACAACTTTAATTAGTTTGTTTTATTTAATTAACTTCCTCTTATTAAATTTGAATTTAGTCACATTTCTACTAACTTTTCACTTTCCACCTCATCATGTGTCTCATGAAATCAAATATTCTTAATATTTAATTAGCATTTATCTTAAACAAATTCTAACCAATTTTGAGACACTTGGCCTTCACCTCCATTTTATTCCTCTTCACACTTGGTAGTTTGTTCTTCTATAGGGAACACACTCCTTGATTCTCTCTAACCTCTTCACATTCAACCATGCATCCCTCTAGATCAAATCTAGACTATTGAATCTTGCCACATAGGCTCATGCCTTGGAAAATCTATAAATAGAGCCTCATTTTCAACATTTTAGATAGAGAGAGTTGAGAATAATTACAGACTACAAAATTTAAGAGACCATTAGCATTCTAGTTTTAGTATTGTAGTATCAAGTAGATTTATCATATTACCATTAACTATATCTTAATCACAGTAGTTTAATTGCATCATTTTCATTATCAATATCATAGCAGTCATCTTAATCTTTGCATATCATTTATAACATTTTAGCAATCAATCATGTAGGAAAATTTCTTACATTTCAAACATCTCATTCTTTAGGTTGTCATTTGGAAAGTCATGTGCACAAAATATCTAAGAGCAAAATGACTTGAAAAATCCTTAGAGATAGAGGACAATGAGATGCCATTAGAGAGTTTGTTTTTTCAATTTGATTATCATTTGAGTTCTCTGATATAATGTTTCATTATTGTGTTGTATTACTTTCTTATGCACTCATATGTTTTATACACAAATAAAATTGGTGCCCACCATGAGGCCTAGCCCCATTTTTAACATTTTCTAGCAAGTTTTCATCCACAGGTTTGATTGTGAATTTCAATGTAGCACACTCGAAGCTTCTTTTAGTGCATCTACTTGCTTTGTTGGTGCATCTAGTCCCTGTTCTAGCACATATGCCTGCTCTTTTGGCACATTTAGTCTCTGTTTTAGCACATACATGGCATCTTTCAGTGCATCTATCTTCTCTTTCGGCGCATTATAGGATTTGGTTTTCATTTTTTGCTTTCTAGAATAACACATGATTTAGGGTGCTTTGTAGTGCATATTCTACATTTTGTAGCACATATGGTCTTTGTTTTAGTGCATTTACCTTTATTTGTAGAAACTCAAAATTTTGGAGACTAATCTATATCTTTTTGTTTTAGAGGTGATCTATATGTTGTCAATGACAATTATCTAAGACTACTAATGTTGTTTGTAGGGGCTGGAGTTATTTTTGTTTTCCTTTGATTAAATTAGGCATCTAGTTTAATTACGAGGTTAATGAACACCATGTATTTTGTGCTTGTAAAGTGATAGGCTTAAACTCTACCTTTCACTAGGTGACCAAAATACCAGACTCACTCTTTCATTTATTGCAATAGCACCTTTAGAAGGTTTTTCGTAGTGGGAAAATGTACTTATCCTACATGAATGACCTAAGTGGGAACAACTAAAGCCAAGTATTCCAACCCACTATATTCAAACATGATTGTGAACAAAATCACATTCAATGGTAGTGTGCATTGATAGCCATCCCCAAATCCTTTGTTCTAAAGGTTGGGAGGTCTCCTGAGGGAGTTTATCATTTTTTGAACTAAACAAAAACACTTACTAAGAACTTTAAGTGTAGTAGCTCTAGCTAAGTCAGTTCTCAAACATTATAATATTCATAGTGCAAGGGGAGGGAAGAATCTACCCCCAAGATACTCACCATATAATACTAGGGATTAGTGGCCAAAAGTGGAGGATTCAACTTTGGTTAAGACCTTCAAAAGGAAAAAACATAGGTTCCCTCTAGCGGTGACATGACTATGTGAGTTGAAGTAGTTCTAAGATGTGGGATGTGATGTTATTAATGATCCTTGACATTAGGAGAGTCTGATTAATCTGTTTTCTCTTGTTCAATACTAGTGGAAATCCAAGGGATCAAACTAGATCCTTGAAAATACACTTAATGTTTATATCATAGGGTGAAACAACTATTTTACTACTTGTTGCTATGTTTGAAATCGTTTTTCAAGAGATCATCTATTAAAAACACTTAATTCACATGATTCAAAAACAAGAAAATTAGGAAAACTTATTGTTCAGAAGATCATTCATTAAAAACACCCAATTCACTGAGTTCAGAACAAGAAAACCAGGAAAACTTTCAAATCAAGTGACATTTCCAATTTAGCGCATAAGCTTTCTATTCTGGAGCATTCATCACATCTTCTGGAGCGCATTTAGTTCATATTCTAGCACATATATAGCCTATTTTAGAGCATTGATCACATCTTTTAGCACATAAAGACCATATTCTAGCACATTTACCCCACCTTTTAGTGCATTTGCAATTTGTTTTAGAGCATTTGCCTCATTTTCCAACACATGCTTTTCCTGTTTCAACACATTGAGTTCATAGTTTGGTGCATATAGACCATATTCTGACATGTTTGTCCCATCTTCTAGTGCATTTACAATATGTTTATCCCATTTACCTCATACTCTAATAGAGAGATAATTTGAATGTCTATCAGATAGTTTGAACCATATTTAGGGATAGTCTAGTGCATCTTTGGCTTGTTCTAGTGCATATATCACACCTTTCAGTGCATACATAGTCTTTTCCAACACATTTGTTTCATCTTACACTGCATAAATTTCTTGTTCTAGTGCATCTAGGGAATAGTCTAGTGCATATAGGCTCTATTTTAGTACATTTGTGCCATCTTCTAGTGCATGTGCAACCTATTTTAGTGCATCCATCCGATTCATAAACAAAGAGCTAAATTGAACATCTATCAGACAATTAAAACCAAATTTAGGGATCCTTTCAAGAGTAGAGTTTATTCCTCATTCTAACATCAGTTTAAACTTGAAGAAACTAGCTTTTGCAAGTGAAAATAATTTAACTAAACTTCAATCAAACATCTTAAAGTGCCTAATCATCAAACCTATCTCTAATTTTTTGGCTAAGCTTCATCATCAGGATCTGTCATCCTTCATCATGAAACAACATGCTTTACATCATATTTAACCTTAGTCTCATCAATAGAATCCATCATTCTATTTGAATTAGGTATCTCCTTGGCACTCCTAAACAAAGATCAAAGTATAGTAAAACTTTATCACTTGTATGCCCATTTTAACATGAGCCTGAAAAAAAACTCAGAGAAAAAGAAGAAAAAAGTCAAACCACCATGGTAGAAGGAGAAGAAAATCCATTTCATAGATTCCACCAACCTGAAACTAATGAAATAACTAATGAGTACATTCAATAAGCTCAACAAGACCCTAAATTTCATAAGTTCATGGAGAAAATATTAGAAAAATATGGAGAGAAATACTTTTTGATGTTGGCCAACCAAGGTGTCAAACTACCAACTAATTTTGATGTCAACCAATTAAAAGGAGCTCCCAAGAAAACAAAAATCGATTCATGAACAATAGATCCCATGAATAGTTAACTCAACAAATGCAAAACTTCCAACAACAAATTCAAGATATGCAAAAAGGAGCCCTAAAAAGATATCTAGTGCAAGACATATGCCCTTATCCCTTTGATAGAAGTCTGAACATGATACCACTTCCACCAAATTGCGATCTTCCAAAATATGACAAATACAATGGAAAATATGATCCTATAGATCATGTAAGAGAATTTTGCACCATGATCTTGTGAAGAGACTTATTTAATGAGATTATTTCCAAGAAGTTTGGGTGGTCAATGCATGGAATGGTTTTCAAAACTCCCACCAAGTATTAGATCATTTGAAGAGCTAGAAAATAAGTTTATCACCCAATATTCCTACAAAATTCAACATGAAATAACCATTTAGGATCTTTGCAACACAAAATAGAAAAAATGGTGAATCATTCCTTACATTTTTACAAAGATGGAGAAGATTGTTTGCTAGATATGCTTGTCCTATACTTGAAAAAGAAAATATGGAGATATTTATTGATAACCTTAACACTAATATTGTTGGAGTTATGGGTAGACACTGAGAGGGGGGGGGGGTGAATCAGTGTCAAAAAAAATTTCAACTTCGACCAAGATGTTTAATTCCGATTTCCTTTTCTTTCAACAATAGAGTAATCACTTTTGAAAGCACAAAGATATGACAACATTAACTCAGTCTATTTGAAAACTTATGAAAGTATGATTTGAGTGAGATATCTTGCATTTTCCAAAACATAGCTTAGATTTGATCTCAATATTACTATGATTAATGCATTCATGAGTTGAATGTAATCATTCATAAACAAAATTGAGAATAGTAATAAACCCAACAGTGAACTGAAACTACAACATAGAAAAGCAGTGAGCACACAGAAGAACAAAGAGACAAAAAATTTGCCAAGTGGAAAACCCTCTTGGGGTAGAAAAACCACTCCTAAACTACCTTACTGGCTTAATCTTCAAAAACCAAAATTAACAATGCCTTATAGGCTAATTTATGAGTACCAACTCAAGGATTACCAACCCCTCATTTAGAGACACCAATCTCAAGGAGCACAAACCCCTTACTCAGATTTTAGAATTACAATAATAATATCAGAGGATCTCTTTGTTTTCTAGTAAGCTCAAGAAACTCAACACTCTTATCTACCTGATACCCTAAGAAACCAACAATTGTTATTACAGATTTTCCCAATACATCTCTTGATACGGCCAAAATAACTATCTCTCAAAATTATAGGCCAGCAGTGCCTTCACAGTTTTCAACACTGGTTTTTATATACATTTCAAATATGTCTGTTATCAAGAAATCTTCAACAAGCATTTTTCACAAGATTCTGAAACTCTCTTACTATTATTAGAATATGAAGCTAATTCATAATGATCTGTAGATGATGGTAAAAATCAGAGTAACGCCTATCCATAGAGCTTTTAATTTTTGTGCTGAATCAAGAGATATCAAATTGTAAATGAAATATTTTCATCAAAGTCATGACAGCCCACAAATAGAAAATCATATCCTCTGAAATCTCAAAGAATATTTTTCCAGAGATTTAATGCCAACAAAAGATGTCGCCATGCAACTATACTTAGAAAATCACATATCGGCCACAGAGACAGAGTTTGTTAAACGTTCGTTGAGACATCCAGACAAGTATGTCAAAGGAAATTGTAACGTTGATTGTTCCTTTGGTCCCTGTGCATTTCCATGACCTTCTGGCATCGGGGAGAAACCATATCAAAGATCTTTTATGTTTCCACAAGATCACATTTCTATTATATTTTTTTCAGTCGCTGAGACACAAGAGTCTTTCTCACCAAGATGCCCTATTTTTCCATTCACTATCACTATATCCTTTTGATATTGGAGAGACATCTTGTAGCCAGGTCTTTTTTTTACCAAAAGTCATTCTAAGTCATTGTGACATCCTGCTGTTGGGTAGATGTTATGTAGATTTCATTATGTTTCACCGAAAGTCTGCATGATACATTTTGGTCGCCGTGACATAAGGTTTTTCTTGCCGACGAGTCCATCTGTTCTATATATGTCATTGTAACTTCAAACCATTGGGGAGACATCCTATAGATCATTTCATGTCATACTAAAACACCCATAATTCACCTCAGATCACCAAGAGAGAAAAAATATCACACTAATAAAGTCCTTTTGAATTCCATTAGTGAGACATATCAAAGTTGGGGAGACCTCTTGTAGAGCACACCATGTCTTTTCAAAAGTCTTCATCCGCTTGTGTGTCGCTAAGATAAGTCAAATCCAATATTGAAAAAATTCCCCATTGTGCTCCATCGGCGAGACTGAAGGTCAGTCGCCAAGACCTCACGCTGAAAACCCCAACTCTTATCAAGATGCACACCTTTACGTTGTCAGTCAACAAGACAAGAAAACCTCACCAAGATATTATATCGAATGAAATCTCTCACCGAAAAAGCACCCATTTTCTGCTGATCAGTAAGACAACAAGGTCTCGGCAAGACATTCTATCAATAGCCATTAGTTTTACCGATAAGACTCCATATGCATACGGTCAGTGAGACACAATTGAATTCGCTGAGATACTAAACCGAATACTCCAAGTCTGGCCAAAGTGAAACCCTAGATGTGATGTTTGGTAAGACACTCCCCAAGAACCTATTGATGAAGAGCCCCTATCGGCAAGACAAAACCACTTCACCGAGACCTATTCCGATATTGCCCAGCTCTTTCCGAGAGACTTTCACATGCATGAGTTGGTGAGACATAACCCTTTTCACTATGACCCTTCACCGAAGCCTTAAACTCTTGCTGATATGTTCCCATTCAACCTCTGATTGGTGAGACAAAGCAATTTCGCTGTGACCACATATCGAAGACTTAAAATCATGCTGATATATCCTCTATCATTGAGACAATACCACCCTCTTGCCAGAAGTCCCTCATAAGACTTAGTCGCTAAGACTTGACAGGTTCACTAAGACATCATATCGATGCCACAACTCTTTCTGATATGTTCTTTCTTGTGCCAGTTGGCAAGACACAAAGCGCTCGATGAAACAACATGTCGATAGGGATTACTTACACCGATGCACCATCTCATGTATTAGTTGGTGAGAGCCAAATCATTCGGTAAGACCTCACAGTGGTGAACAAACCTCATGCCAATAGACTTTTCTTCTGTTGCCAAGACCACGATCAATGTCATGTCGAAAACTTCCTGTATGTAAAATAAAATCGTTATGACATCTAAAACATCTTGTTGATAGGTAACATAGATGTTTATCAGAGAAATGGATCGGGGAGACCCAAGCATTCTAATGCTGATACGTTCTTTCTTGTCACTGAAACAATGTACAAATAAGATAACCTGTGACTGTACAAAGCTCAAACTAATCAGTACCATAAGATATTAAGATTCTGAATGTAAACTGTCCACTGAATGCCAAGACATGTAAGCCATATAGACAAAACTGTACCAAGATAAAGCATGAGAAACTAATCTGGAACTGTCAACATGTAGAATCAACAGAAAGGGATTTTTCATCAAGGACAAACCATATGATCACAACTGAGATCCAACAAACTCCCCCTTTGTCCTTGATGGAAAAACACAAATGACTCTCCCCGTTTTTGCCTCAATGACAAAGGATAGAGGAGAAGAATGTGCAATGCCAGAAAACACAATTGACAAGCCAACCAAATACCATAAGAACCGGCTGCAAATAGAGCAATAGTGCAGTAGACATATTGAATAACTTCACATCACCAATGCAAGATAGAGCATCATACTGTAACAACACAACTTCACTCACTTCAAATGCACAAAAATTATTAGAGAAATCAGCAGTAACAACCCGTGCTATAACTCCACTTCAAAATTAGAAACTTAATAACATCATGCAGATAATCTATCTTCAAGGTAGCACACAAAAGCTCTCTACTTTTTTTCTATCAAAACATGAATTCAAGTAGCTTTCATATATATAACTTGCACTCACTTTCACACACAACACTCAATTTCAAAGTTCAAAAATAAGTCCCAGCCATACACGGTGAGGTTAATACTACTAGTCACCTTCCTTCATCGAAACACAACCATCAGAGCGTATCCCATGAACATACACAGTTCTTAAGACTGTTGTAGCAACTTACTTAGATCACTGTACCATACTCAGAAGACCAAAACACTCAATTCCTTCATAGCAACTTGCAAAAGACATTGTAACTATCTTCATTTAGCACACAATCTTAACTTAGCTTCTTCATGCAATACCAAATAATATCATCATAGAAATAACTCATAACATATGATACTCAGGAAATATTGAGGAACTCATCTATATGTCTCCACATCACTCAAAGATGTCATAAGGAAATACCATTATTTCCAAGACCCAAGCATCCAAAAAGTTCATTTAAGAACAAAGTGCACTATCATTCCAAAAACTTCTAAAAACTATCAATCACTAGACCAAGCAAAAAAAATTCCTTAATGCAGATATTTATCCATTACCTTTCAAATTGAATGATTACCTTTGTCAGAAATAACAAAAGGTTAAGTAATTTAAGCCATTTCTCTTCCTTCAAAATACTGTCTAGTTTACTAGCAAGATACTAGATTCATCAGTACCTTAAGAATTGAGCATCAACCTCACCAAAGATCTATCAATGTACTTCTAACTTGTATTTCAAAAACAAAATGAAATAGTGGCGTTTACAAGCCATTACACTACATCTTATATCACGAAAAGCAAATACAAGATGTCATACCTCATTCTAGAATCCATAGGGGTAAAACATATTACCATAATAGACTCCCCCTGAGTCTTTGCTTCTTCTCAAGACCTGGAAGGCAACTCTTGTGCAGGGAGTGCACAAGGAGTTTTCTCAAAAGCATCTTTATTGCTCTTCTTGTCATTTTGATTGCTCTTTCTTATCCACTCCAATGAAGAATTTTTCACTTGTTTGCTTAAAGTACCCGTCTTTTTATTTAATCTTCATTGTTGTACTTTATGTCCAATGTTATTACATCTGAAGCAAATGACTTTGTGATTGTTCTGAGAAATGGAAGACTTCCTACAGACTTTTCTAGCATTGTTCCCTACATTATTATCACTTGTATTTATTCTACAGTCTCTTCTCAAGTGACCAAAATTGTTACAGTTGTAACACACCACATCCTTATTTCTAGGGACATTAGAATGATTCTTATTTGACCATCTTATGCAATCAATTGCCTTATGACCATAGTCATTACAAACATAACAATATCCTTGGAAAGAATGATTATACCTGAATGAATGATCATGCCGAGGATGTCAAGATATGAAGACATTTTTCCTTTCTACATGAATGCCTTTCGATTGTCTTCTAGTGTCAATGTTATCCTTTCATGCAGCAATGTTGTAACCAAGATCAACCTTCATTCTTGGTGTTTGCTTGGCTGCAAAAATCTTTCCATCTGAAGTAGTAAACACTATTTCATGTTTAGATTTGTCTGCAGAGCTTTGTCCAACCTCATATCCCACTCCTGTAGGATCTTTAGAATGCTTTTGCTTGCCCAAAATCTTATTCAATATATTAGTACTTTGATCAAATTTCTGAATTTTACCAAATTTAGCATTTATACTTTCAAGCTCTTTTCTTAAAGCAACTACTTCTTCTTCAAGTTTTAGACAAACAATCTTTTTAATCTCTAAATCAGAACTCACAACATCTGCAATCCTCTTGTATTCTTCAATTTCAATTTTTTGACTTATAATCATATCGTCCTTAAGAGTTAGTTCTTTTAACAAGGAATCATTATTTGAACAGGTATGTGTAGGATCATCATGGAAAAAACAAGCCCTTAAGTGGCAAAAAATTTAGAAAAATCAGTGTTAGGCAACTTGACATAAAAATTTGAATAAGTTATCTACATTATTTCAAAAATATGTAAGAATAGAATATGTAGAAAATTGAATGTAGTTTCTAAACTACTAGGTTTATTTAAAAATAAATAAAATCTATTTGGTGAAATTTTGAAATTTCAATGCATAGTACTTAAATTTTAGGGGAAAAATAAGAAGTAGGTGTCTCCGACCACCCTAACCATAATAAATTGATAATATTTTTTATAAGATTTTATATATAAGTAGATTCATGCGGATGTGATGCATATTTTTTGTAATTTTTTCCAAATAAATAATTAATTCACGATTTTTTATTACAACTTTTAAAAATATAAAAACTTCGTATCGACCACCTTAACTTGGTGAAAACTTCATGAATTTTTTATTTATTTTTAATCCTATAGTATGTGAAGCATAGAATGTGCATGTTTCGATTCAAAAATGTGATACCGTTTGAAAGTTATAGATGTTTTTCAATCGACCTATCGATCAAGACTTTAGTTGTAATTCTAATAGAAAATGAATAACAATTATTTATTAAATTCAAATTAAAGCATAATTTATATTGGTGGAAAGCTGAGAATATCCTCTAAAAACCCTTTTCGTTTCATCAATTTTGGGTAAAAAAAATGTCACCACATACCCTACAAATACCCATAATATTGCCACTTTTTGGCCCACCATGATCCTGCACATACCCAAACATTTCTTTAAAGAATAAATCTCATTTTCTAGTTTATTACACAATTCATCCTTGTCTTTTAACTTGACTTCCAAACTCTCTTCTTGCTGAAGCTGTCTTGTTAAAAACTTGTTTTCTTTTCTAAGCTGCTTAATAGTATCTAAGGCAAATAGGAGTTCACCTTCCAAATCAACCTCACTTTCTGGTTCATCATATTCCTGTTCAGAGTTGACATCACCCAAAGATTGATATACTTTTACACAAGTTTCTTGATCATCTAAATATTCATTAATGATCTCCCTAGACTTATTTTCTAAATTATAAAGGTTTACACCTTCTTCACTCTCAGATGTTTCACAACTTATTTCAGTATCAAAAAATATCTCCTCTTGTAACTCACTATTCTGATTCATTTCAGTCAACTTGTCCCAAACTTCATTAGCACTGCTGTAATGAATGACTTTTATAATGAGTTTATTTGGAAAGTTATTAAGAATAGCATTTATAGCTCTAGTATTGAATTCAAGAGCTTTCATCTCCTCAAGAGTGGAAGGAGATGTTGCAGATGTAGTACAACCCTTTTCTACTGCTGCCCACACTTCAGATCCTAAAGAAAGTAAGTATGTTTCCATCCTATGTTTCCATATAATAAAGTTTGTTCCTTCGAACTGAGGAGTTCCAGATCTAGGATACTCTACCATTTTAGAGCTACTATTTATGAATTCTTCCTTATTCCTTATACTAGATTCAGGTTGAGCATGATGAATAGCATTTTGCTGAGAACATCTTTTTCCCTTATTCCTTCTATTCTTTCCAATATTAACCATACTACTCCAAGAAATCAGGAACAATCCTAGGTGGTTTAGACCTATCAAAGGACCCTAAGTTCTGATACCAATTGTTGGAGTTATGGGTAGACACTGAGAGAGGGAGGTGAATCAGTGTCAAAAACTTTTTCAACTTTGACCAAGATGTTTAATTCTGGTTTCCTTTTCTTTCAACAATAGAGTAGAGTAATCACTTTTGAAAGCACAAAGATATGGCAACATTAACTCAGTCTATTTGACAACTTATGCAAATATGATTTGAGTGAGATATCTCACATTTTCCAAAACATAGCTTAGATTTGATCTCAATATTACTCTGATTAATGCATTCATGAGTTGAATGCAATCATTCATAATTAGAATTGAGAACAGTAATAAACCCAACAGTGAACTAGAACTACAACAACACAGAAAAGCAGTGAGCACACAAAAGAACAAAGAGACAAAAAATTTACCGAGTGGAAAACCCTCCTGGGGTAGAAAAACAACTCCTAAACTACCTTACTAGCTTAATCTTCAAAAACCACAGTTAACAATGCCTTATAGGCTCATTTCTGAGCACCAACTCAAGGAGCACCAACCCCTCATTTAGAGACACCAATCTCAAGGAGCACCAACCCCTTACTTAGATTTTAGAATTACAATAATAATATTAGAGGTTCTCTCTGTTTTCTAGTAAGCTCAAGAAACTCAACACTCTTATCTACCTAATAACCTAAGAAACCAACTCTTGTTATTACAGAGTTTTCCAATACATCTCTTGATACGGCCAAAATAACTCTCTCAAAATTATAGGCTAGTAGTGCCTTCATAGTTTTCAACATTGGTTTTTATATACATTTCAAGTATGTCTGTTATCAAGAAATCTTCAACAAGCATTTTTCATAGGATTTTGAAACTCTCTTGCTATTATTAGAATATGAAGTTGATTCATAATGATCTGTAGATGATGGTAAAAATCAGAGTAACGCCTATCCATAGAGCTTTTAATTTCTACGCTGAATCAGGAGATATCAAATTGTAACTGAAAGATTTTCATCAAAGTCATGACAACCCACAAATAGAAAATCATATCCTCTGAAATCTCAGAGAATATTTTTCTAGAGATTTAATGCCAACAAAATATGTTGCCATGCAACTATACTTAGAAAATCACATATCGGCCACAGAGACAGAGTTTGTTAAATGTTCACTGATACATCCAGACAAGTATGCCGAAGGCAATTATAATGTTGATCGTTCCTTTGGTCCCTGTGCGTCGCCATGACCTTCTGCCGTCGGGGAGAAACCATATCAAAGATCTTTTATGTTTCCCTGAGATCACATTTCTGTTATATTTGTTTCAGTCGCTGAGACACAAAAGTCTTTCTCACCGAGATGCCCTTTTGTTCCATTCACTATCGCTATAGCCTTTTGATATCAAAGAGACATCTTGTAGATAGGTCTTTGTTTTACTGAAATTCATTCTGAGTCACTGTGACATCCTACTGTCAAGGAGATGTTATGTAGATTTCATTATGTTTCATCGAAAGTCCACATGATACATTTTGGTCACCATGACATAAGGTTTTTCTTTCTGACGATTCCATCTATTCTATATATGTCGCTATAACTTCAAACCATCGAGGAGACATCTTGTAGATTGTTTCATGCCATACTAAAACACCCCGAATTCACCTCAGATCATCAAGAGAGAAAAAAATCTCACACCGATAAAGTCCTTTTGAATTCCATCGGTGAGATATACCAAAGTCAAGGAGACCTCTTGTAGAGCACACCATGTCTTTTTGAAAGTCTTCATCCACTTGTGTGTCACTGAGACAAGTCAAATCCAATATCAACAAAATCCCCCATTGTGCTCCATCAGCGAGACCGAAGGTCAGTCGCCGAGACCTCATTCCGAAAACCCCAACTCTTACCAAGATGCACACCTTTACATTGTCAATCGGCAAGACAAGAAAACCTCACCAAGAGATTATATCAAATGAAATCTCTCACCGAAAAGCACCCATTTGTTGCCGATCGGTAAGACAAGGTCTCGCCAAGACATTATATTGATAGCCATTAGTTTTACCAATAAGACTCCATATGCATACGGTCAGTGAGACACACTTGAATTCACTAAGATACTAAACCGAATACTCCAAGTCTGGCCAAAGTGAAACCCTAGATGTGATGTTCGGTAAGACACTCCCTGAGAACCTATTGATGAAGAGTCCTTGTCGGCAAGACAAAACCACTTCACCGAGAGCTATTCTGATACCACCCAGCTCTTGCTGATAGACTTTCACATGCATTAGTCAGTGAGACATAACCCTTTTCACTATGACCCTTCACCGAAGCCTTAAACTCTTGTCAATATGTTCCCATTCAACCTCTGATTGGTGAGACAAAGCAATCTCACTGTGACCATATACTGAAGACTTAAACTCATACCGATATATCCTCTGTCACTGAGAAAATACCATCCTCTCGCCAAAAGCCCCTCATAAGACTTAGTCACCAAGACTTGACGAGTTCGCTAAGACATCATATTGATGCCGCAACTCTTGCCGATATGTTCTTTCTTGTGCTGGTTAGCATGACACAAAGCGCTCAATGAAACATGTCGATAGGGATTACTTACGCTGATGTACCACCTCATGTATTAGTCGGTGAGACCTGACTCATTCGGTAAGACCTCATAGCAGTGAACAAACCTCATGCTGATAGACTTTTCTTTTGCCACCAAGACCACGATCAATGTCATGCCGAATATTGCTTGTATGTAAAATAAAATCGTCATGACATCAGAAACGTCTTGCTGATAGGCAACACTGACATTTATCAGAGAAATGGATCGGGGAGACCCAAGTATTCTCACACTGATATGTTCTTTCTTGTCACTGAAACAATGTACAAATAAGATAACCTGTGACTGCACGAAGCTCAAACTAATCAGTACCATAAGATATTAAGATTCTGAATGTAAACTATCCACTGAATGCCAAGACATGTAAGCCATATAGACAAAATTGTACCAAGATAAAGCATGAGAAACCAATCTGATACTATCAACAAGTAGAATCAATAGAAAGGGATTTTGTCATCAAGGATAAACCATATGATCACAATTGAGATCCAACAAATATGAGTTATAGGATGCAATTACAATTTCCACCCAACTTTGAAAAGATGATTGTGAAAAGACTTAAAATTGAAGAAGCCTTGGTTAAAAGAGGAGTATTAAAAATCTATAATGAAGGAAAAAACTCAACAAACTCTTCCAACCATTGTATCAGCAATGAGAAATACAAATTTTGGACAAGAAACAAGAATTATAGTAATGATGGTGCAACTGAAACACATAATGCAGAACCAGTCTTCAATCTATCAAGAATTACACCCAAAAATAATCGAAACAACACTAAATGTAAACCAGCTCCACCACCATATCGAACACCATCAAATTTCAAAAAAATTACACCTTTGGGACAATCACATGAATCGGCATTAAAAGAGCTTCTTGCATCCAAACTCATAACATTACCAGAGGCATGAGATTGGGAACCAAGAGTCAAACCATCATGGTGGAACAACACATATTATTGTGATTTTCATAGAAACAAGGGTCACAAAACAAATGACTGTATGCAACTAAAACATTTGGTTAAAGACTTGATATATAGATGTGAAATATCAATAGAAGGACCTCAAAAAAATGGTGATCATGGAGCATATAAAAACCCTCTATCCAATTATGAAAAGGAGAATCCTCTTTGAAAAATAGAGGGAAAAATGTGAACTATGTCTATGATACCACCATCCTCTACATTGTGGCAGTTGATAATCAAACCAATGACATTGAAATCAATGAAAAACAAGACATTGTTGTTGATAATCAAATGAATGACATCAAAATTGAGCATAAACAAGAAATTGTTGCAGTTGATAACCAAATCAATTTCATTAAAATCAATGATAAACAAGACAATCTTCCAATAAATGTTACCACAAGAGCACATTCTAAGTTTGTATTGAAAGAAAGTACATCTTAAACACCCACTACCCCTTCAAATCAATACAATATCATAGAACAATTGCAAAATATCCCAACACATATATCCATACTAGAACTTCTCAAAATTTCACCATCCCATAAGGATATTCTAGGAAAGGCTCTAGTGGACACCATGGTACCTACTAATTTGGAAGTTTGTCAATTCCAAGCCATGGTGGGACATTTGACTGCACCTCATTGTCTATCATTCTCATAAAATGATGATGCATCTCTCACTCACCCACACAACATGCCACTCCATATTGAGGTTATCATCCATAAACATCAGGTCAAATTTTTCTTAATAGATGGAGGAGCTATTATAAATATATGTACTTTAAAGCTTATCCATGCACTAGGATTTTCAAAAAATGCAATAGATGCTAGAAGAAAGATCACCATAAAAGCTTATGATGATGAAGAAATATCCTCTCAAGGACTAATAGTATTGCCAATTCAAGTGGGACCAATTCAAAAAGATATAATTTGTCAAGTCTTAGACAAGGATTTGAAATACAACATACTTTTGGGTTGACCTTTGATACATGAAATGCAAGAAGTGCCATCAACATTTCATTAATGCTTGAAATTCCCTTACAATGGACAAGAGATCATAATTTCAACCGATTCTAATAATCCCCAATACTGCAACACTCTCAAGATAGTCCAATATTTTTTTTCTTCCACACAACAAAGAAGTTCTCACTTCCATTTCTTCGAGCAATGAAAGCCAACTCAATTCTTTGTCAAATCAGTTTGAGAAAAAAGATCCAGTTGAAGGATAAAGGTATAGTTATTCTACTTCCTCAACTAATGAAAGTCAACTTAACTCTTTGTCTAAATAGTTTGAGAAAAAAATCTAGTTGAAAGATAAAGGAATGGGTGAGTATTCTATTGAGCAATCCTTATGTCTCTCACAACTATTAGCTTCTCCAAAATCATTTAGGAAACCATCAACATCTAGACAACAATCTTCACAACCCATCATGATCTTTGGTGGTACATTTGTAAAAGTAGACACTCTAGTTGATGAATCTGAAGACAAAGATGTTCTAAATTGGCTTTACAAAGATGATGAACAATCCCAAGAATGAACTCCCAATGTCCTAAAAAAACCATATGGTAAAGGGTTTACAATCTTAGAAAAGATGGGATATGAAGGAAAAGGTCCTATTGGAAAAAGAAAATAAGGCATTGTGGAACCAATTCAGCCTATCATAACCAATGCAAAAGACAAGACATGGCTAGGATACAAAGAAGAGACAAAAGAAGAAGCCAAGCATTAGATTTGTGAGTGAATCCTCCAATTACAAGCTAGTTCAAAAACAAACTCAAATAAATATGAATGGGATTCACTATTTGAAGAATCTTGTCAAGATAAATAAATTGATGTGATACAGAGGTATGCGCCCATATGTATGGAGGGAAAAAGTTTAGGGTCTAGACCACTTGAATTTGGATCACTACATATTGATGACTCTAGTGAGGACTGTCAAACATCAAGTGAGATAGATCATTCGGAGGAGAGTAACATTATAGACCTTGAAATTGCTATCGAACACTTTGAAAACATTTCCTTCATGACACTTACCGCCTTTGAATTAAACCCATATGATGATTCCTTACCTTTAATACATCCCAAACTCATTGACTAGGAACAAACCAAGCTGCTTGATATCCCTATCTTTTCAGATGATGATGCCATTTTCATTTTCCTTTTCTCTAAAAATCCTAAAACAAGTTCCACCAATGAATTTCATAATGAATCTTCAAACAAGGGGAGTTCCAAATCTCTTAGCTGCAAAATAATGAATACAAAAAATCGATCTAATGGTGAAAACCATACAATGGTAGTATTAGATCATGAAAAAGTAAAAAGAAAGAGTGTATCCAACGGTGAAAGCCTCTCTAAGGTATTGAAGGATGGGAGATTTGACACTCTTCCTGAGCATTATCATGAGGGATATTCAGTATTGGTTGAGGCTACGCAATCCATAAATATTGTTACTGCAAAAACAATAAAGACCTTACATCTAGCTACATTAATGATATAGTAAGGAAAGCCAAGTTTCAGCAAATTCTTTGAAGAAAGAAAAATCAAATTTTCTTGGTCTTATGCTAAGATTCCAAGAATAGATCAAGATCTAATAATGCACCATTTATCGATAGCACTAGGAGTGAAGCTAGTAAAGCAAAAATTGAGAAAAATGCATCCACACATCACCCTACTAGTGAAAGAAAAATTGAAAAAATTATTAGATGTTGGATTCATCTGACCTATCAACTATGCATAATGGATCAAAAATTGTATCGATTTCTAAACTAGACAACATTAGAATATGCACAAATTTTAGGGATCTTAACAAAGCTTTTCTGAAGGATTAGTTTCCTCTGCCCAATATAGACATCATTATGGATTTAATAGCAGGACATGCTAAGCTATCACTCATGGATGGATTTTCAGGCTATAATCAGATAAGGATTGCACCAAAAGATTAGGACAAAATAGCTTTCACATTCCCATGAGGTACTTTTTTTTTAACGTCATGCCTTTTGGATTAAAGAATGCAAGAGCCACTTATTAGCATCCAATGAAAACAATATTTTATGACATGATGCACACGTTCATGGAGTTCTATGTAGATGACCTATTAGAAAAATAATTCACTAGGGAAGGACATCTAGAAATCTTGGATAAAATCTTTACCAGATTGGAAAATTTCAATGTGCATTTAAATCCAAAGAAGTGTTTATTTGGTGTAACATCAGCAAAAAATTTAGGATACAGAGTCTCAGCTAAAGGAATTGAAGTAGATCCAACGAAGGTTAAAACAATTATGGAAATGCCACCTCCTAAGAACATTAGCCAACTAGGATCTCTACAAGGAAGATTCCAATCCATCAGATGACTCATTGTGCAATTGGTGGAAAAAAGTCATCCTTTTACTCATTTGCTACACAAGAATGTTTCTTTCAGATGGGATGAAAAATGTGAAGCTTCTTTTAATCAATTGAAATAAATATCTGATGAATCCACCATTCTTGGTACTACCAACAAAGGGAAAACCACTTCTACTCTACATAGTAACTACTGAGGTATCTTTGGGAGCTTTTACTAGCACAAGAAGAATCTACAGGAGAAGAAAGGGCTATCTACTACATCAGTAGAACACTAACTGGCTATGAACTTAATTACACATTCATTGAAAAAGCATGTTTGGTAGTAGTGTTTGCTACTCAACAATTGTGACACTATATGCTAACACATACTATCAAACTGATAGCCAAGATAGATCCATTACAATATCTACTTAAAAAATCCAATTTAATAGGAAGATTAGAAAAGTGGGTGATGATATTGAGTGAATTTGATATCCAATTTGTGGATAGAAGAGAAATCAAGGACCAAGCAATAGCAGATCAGTTAGTTGAAGCACCATTGAAAGATGACCATCCTAAGCACATTGAATTCCCAGATGTAGATGTCCTCACAATTTCAGTACAACATTAGATATTATACTTTGATGGGTCTTACACTAAACATGGATCAGGTGTTGGAATCCTATTTGTTACTCCTTAAGGACACACAATCCCAAAATATTACAGGTTGATGTTCCCTTGCACTAACAATATCGCTGAGTGTGAAGCACTAATCATTGGTATGAAAGTAGCAGTGGAATGGAAAATTATAGAATTACAAGTCTATGGAGACTCTCAATTAGTCATTAATCAGGTTAATGATGATCATTAGACAAAAGATGACAAACTGATGCAATACAATAGAATGGTTGATGACTTCAAGAAATACTTTGTTGAGATCAAGTTTGAACAAATCCCAAGCATAGACAACAAAGCTGCAAATGCCATGGCAACCATTGATTCTCTTCTACAAATACCAAAAAAATGAAGTCGCTATGAATTCATGGTGGAACAATTGTTTATTCCTACATATGACAATCTTGAATCCCAAGTCATGTCCCATCTAGTTGAAGTTGATTCTTTAATCTATGGGAAGATTTATACCTATCTAAGAGATAATATCCTTCCACCTGATCTATCTTGGAACCAAAAATGCAACTTTATCCATCAAGCAGCTCGACACACCCTAATAGTTGATACACTTTATAGATGAGGTCTTGATGGTACTCTCCTTCAATGTCTTGAATGTGAAAAATCTGAAACTGCTTTACATGAAGTTCATGAAGGTATTTATCATACTCATTCAAGTGGTCTTACTCTAGCTAAGAAGTTCCTATGCTTGGGATATTATTGGTTGAACATGGAGAAATAATCTTTTCAATTTGTCAAGAAGTGCAAGAAGTGTCAAGTCCATAGAAATCTCATAGATGTACCAATGCAGGAGCTGCAACCATTGACATCAACCTAGCCTTTCTGTCAATGGGGACTTGATCTTGTGGGTAAGATTCATCCATCTTCCTCTAATGGGAATAAATTCATAATCATAGCCATAGAGTATTTCACAAAGTGGATTGAAGCCATCCCATTCACCACCATCACTAGTAAACAAATTTCCTCTTTCATCTTGAACTACATTATCTGTCGGTATGGTATCCCTAGCTCCATTGTCATTGACAATGGTAGACCTTTCAAAAACCAAGATGTACAAGAAGTTTGTGAAAAATTCCATATCCAGTATTGATTTTCCACACCCTACTACCCTCAAGGAAATGGCCAAGTAGAGGCCCCAAATAAGAACATTTTGAAAATCCTAAAGAAAATTGTCAACAATGTTGAACATGACTGGCATGTTCAACTAAATCATGATTTGTGGGCATAACGTACTACCATCTGCAACCCTATAGGAGCCACACCATATGCCCTTGTGTATTAATCAAAATCCATCTTACCTATTGAGGTTGAGTTACCTTCACTCTGGGTATCATTGAAAGGAATCATTTTAGAGGAAGACTATCAAGTGTCTAGGCTACATGAGTTGAGTTTGTTAGATGAACATTGTCAACATGTTGTTAATCATCTGAAAGCCTATCAACAAAGAATTTCAAGGAGCTATAATCACAAGGTAAGACCAAGAACATTTCAGGTTGGTGATTTGACACTCAAAGAGAATCCTAGTAATCAACAAGATTGAGAAAAGAAAGGAAAATTTGAAACTAATTTGTTAGGTCCTTTTGTCATTGTCTTAGTATATGGATCTGGAGCATATCAGTTATCTACATTTGAAGGGGACTTGCTTGAAGAACATATCAACAAACTTCATCTCAAGAAGTTTTACACATAACTCATCTAGTGCATGGTTCAAAAGTGGAAAAATACAAAAAGAGTAAAAAAGTAAAAAATCAAAAAAAGAAGTTAAAATCCAAAAAAAGTCAAAATCTGAAAAATCAAAAGCTGAAAAATAAAAATAAAACAAAAAGGAAAAACCAAAAAAAGTGAAAAATCAAAAAATATTTACCTTGATGAAAACTTGGCAAATAGGCATCTTGGTGACAACAAAAAAAATCATAAAATCAGAAAAAGTGCAATAAAAACAAGTAGTGAAAACTTGGTAACAGGCGCTATTTGTGATAGATTAGTTTTTCCATCTATTGGAATGTGTGTCGGTCGTCTTCTTTTCACCATCACTATGTTTGATCATCAGAAGAACCTCATGTACATATCTGGGCATCGTGGTCAAGTCTCATCCTGGCTTGGTTATCATTGTATACTTTCACAATAAATGGTTGGTTCCTCACTGGGGGCAAAGTCCTAAACTCACTAGGGGCAATCTACTTTGAACTTAAAACAACAAACAAACAATAGTCAGACAACATAGTTAACACAACAATCACAAAAAAACTCAACATTGAACAATAATCACAAATTTTTTTAAAAAAATCAACCATTCAAATCAATAGCAATATCAACAAAACAAATCTAACTATATGATATTCTTCTGAATCATGGTTTAATCACTTTGGCATGAATTTTCAAATGTTGTATTTTAATTTTTGTTTTCATTTCTCTAGAGAAAATGAAGGATGTCATGGACTAGAGAAGCTATGAAAGAGTATGATTTTTCTTTGTTTGTTGTTTGTGAGTTAATCATTATTACTATGCAAATTTGTCATGGGACATGCTCTACAAAGTATCATTCATGACATTCTGAATTTGCATAGGAAAAGGATTAACTCTTGTCTGTTTTATGCAAGTAATACTCAGGTCATCTCAGTTCAATTATGCCTAGATGCTTTTATTACCTTGCATTATAAAAAATCCATGGAAGTTGTACTCAATTCATCATGGTCTAATTATACCATCGATGTTTGTACTAACTTTCAACATATTAAAAGCTCAATGATGATACTAAGCATGAAAAATTGGCTAACAAATGACAACATTGCATATTTGGATTTGCATGGTTATGATAGATTGCATCCATATTAGTTTTGCATCTACATTTTAGATTTTCCAAGGTTGGAAATTTTCAAAATGATTCTATCTTTCTCACTAAAAGATTGAGTACATTTGACATTAACAAAAACAAGATCATTCACATATAGTTTCATAATCATATCATACATACATTAGGAAAACATTATCATATCATGCATCCATCCATGAATTAAATCATATATTTGCATTAGAAAATTACAAAAATAAAGTGCATCAAAATTTATTTGCAATCCATCTCATATACATAAAAGAATCATCCATAAAAGCATATAACATCATAATCCTTGCATCATCATTTCATCATTGCATCCACACATATCCATGGAATAATCATATAAAAACATCACATAGCATATAGAATGAAAATCAAATACATTCATCATAAGCATTCGTCATAAAAAGAATGTACACAACATATAAATCAATAGTATCTACTGCATCTCATATAATCTAAAAATAATCAATGTCATGTGTACAATGATATAAAAATATGGAGAGATACATCAACAAAATGTGGTAGAATATCACAAAGTCCCCAACTAAACAAGTGAATACATAAAGTTTCAATACATCAATTGTGAACAAAAGAGCTTTGTGTTGCTCCCCCTAGACGCTGATAGCCTCACTGAGCCTCCTGCTGCACCACCAGATGGACTTGTACATTGATCTCTGGAAGGTGGCCCAGTCACACCCCTACTCATAGTCCAAGAATGACTCTGACCTAATCTAGCACTGACTAGCTGTGCATGGCTAGGGGCACGTTACTCTAGAGGAACTTCCTCATAATACTGTAGCCTATAGTATGCTACCTCTCTTGCTGAATGTCATACCTATTTGAGCATATCCCCTAGTGTGGTCTTCTCAGAAACTCTCTATAACCTCTCATCCAAGGCCTCTTCCTACTCACATCTCTACCTCATGGTATCTCTCTATGTTGTCAGAGAAGCAATCTATGCCTCTACTTGAGATAATTGTCCCTGTAAGCTCTGCACCCATGCCTATAAGGCGTCTATCTATGCACGTTGCTAATGAGAAGGAACACAAATCTAAATCATTGATGGCCTTGTTTGTTGTTGTCTTGAAGGAACCATCGATCTCCTCCTCTAAGGTACTCTCAAATCTAGTATCAGTCCACCTCCACCTACATCTCCTTCATCTCCACCACCATCTCCATCTCCCTCATATCTCCTCTATCTAGGTGCATGCAGTGGTGCCCTCTCATCATCATCCAATGTCAGTGTTGGCTCATCAGGTTTGGATATGTAAAGAAATATTGTGCATAATCATCTATGATCTTTGGACAGTAATACCATATCCATGGTTGTAACCCAAAATACTTCTGACAAGTTGCATCATAGGATAGTGTGGGCCCCCACTCTGGAATATCATGTCATCTTTGTGCATATAATACAACTCCCTAGGGAATCACTTGCACTTGGCCATACTGGCGAAGAACTCTCATGCACAAAAATCTATTGATAACAAATGGTGTTCAACCAATCAGGTACCTTGAAGTGAAAACATATGGAATCTCAATGTCATCCTTTGGCCACTACTCACAATCTAAGTAGGGTCTCCATGTGATAGTATCCAAAGCATCCAAAACTTGACACCAATACTCTAATTTTCCCAGCTTGTGCTGGACAACAAAACCTATGTATCCAAAGACATATGGCCTCCCAACTGGATGATCTCTATCTGCCACAGGTTTAGTAACTATGTGCTCCCAAGCCCAAATTTGCAACAGTGTAACTCTAGCTAATAAACTAGCCACTCCAAGATATACCACCTGATGTAGATCATGATATAAGTGTGCCAACATAGAGGAACCCCATGCATATCTAATCCCCTGCATAATCATGCTCTCTAATATCCTGCCCCAACCAACTAATAGTCCCTTTGACCTATGGTCGAGACATAGGAAACCTCCAACAAAACCAACTAGAACATATGGTAATGGCTCATACGAATCGACCATCTCTTGTCATGGGATCTCATACCCACTAATCCCATCATCATGAAAAATCCTCCTTAGTGCATCAGTACCTCCTTGCTCTATTTGGTCATAAACAACTAGCTCACCAACAATAGGAATCCCCAATATTTGATATACATCCTCTGGAGTGACTATCATCTCACCAATGGCCAAATGGAATGTGATGTGATCACTATGCTACCTCTCAGCTAAAGCAATCAAAATTCCCCTATTGATCCTATACTGGGGCATATCAATCAAAGATGATAACCCACATCACACAATGATATCCAAATCAGCTTGCACTAGAAGTGGAATCATGTCCCAAGTCTTTGAGAAGCACTCCCAAGATTGAAGAACTCTAAAATCCTCCTATAATCCTGACATATCGTAAATCAACATTTTATCAATCAACCTATCAATCAATCTAATCAACTCTAGTGAGATTTTGATCAAATCTCGTTGAGCATCTATCATTGACTCTCACCTATCATGAGGTCAATCATCATCTATCCTATCATTGAATCTCACCTATCATGAGATCAATCATCAAACATCATCAAAACTATGGCTGATGTGATCATAAATCAGAGAAACAAGGAGAACAATTGACATTTATCAATTTTGGTGTAAATGTGCTAAAACAGTGCTTCTATGTGCTAAAACCATGGATGCACTACAAAATCTCATCCATGTAGCAAAATAGTCTACCAATGCACTCAAACCCTACATGCTCTAAAAAATTCAACAAATGCACCATTTCACTACTTCAATGCGCTAGAACTCTCTTTGCAATAATACAGTCATTAAATGCGCTATTTTACAATGTACATGCACTAAAACCTAATTGTGTTAAATTAGACAACAATTGTGCTATTTAATGACCTAAATGCGCTATAAAGTTAAATGTGCTAACAAATTCAACATATGTGCTACTATATGATACAAATGTGCTAAACTACTTTATGCACTAAAAAAGGGAATGTATGTGCTAAGGCCAACCTCAAATGCACTAAAACGCAAACTTGTAGAGTTTAAAACAACAAAAATGTGGGAAAAACAAATTCAAATTTCAAAAAGAAGTTCCTCAGGGTATGTACCAAAGGTGCATACACGATAGGGTAGTTATGTTATCAAACTCGCTCAAATCGGTGGGTGTGGTATGGGATCACCATCTTGCTCCAAGTGCTCAATTAGCTCAATCACTCCAATGCAAATGAATTCAAATGAGTTTTATTTTTCACCTTTTTACCTTTTAAAGTGGTAATTGGAGGGTAATTAAGTGGGGTTATTTTATTTTTCACTAGGGCATCAATTAATCAAATTTGTAGGATCAATATTATTTATCGAGAGATAAATCGTTTCAACATCATAAAATTTGAAAATCATCATAAAATCATAAAAAAATCAAAAAATCCTAAATACTCAAAATTTCACGATTTATCTCCCGAGGGGGCATACTCACATCATCATTTGAAAAGCAACGTCTGGGGCATATCAAATATCTTATTAGCACTATCAGTAAAAAAAATTCTTTGAAGCAATATGTTGCAAACACATCACTTCAAAGAGGGGAAAATGTATACACTCAAATTTGGTCTGGAGAAATTAATTAAATACAAGTTATGTAATTAATAAATCTTTAATTATTCTACTTATAAATAAAATGGTAAATTTATTTATATAGTTCATTTTCCCTAATTCTTCCTATATTAAATCAATTTCTTCATGTCTTAATTAAATAAACAACTTTAATTAGTTTGTTTTATTTAATTAACTTCCTCTTATTAAATTTGAATTCTAAATTTGAATTTAGTGGCATTTCTACTAACTTTTCACCTTCCGCCTCATCATGTGTCTCATGAAATTAAATATTCTTAATATTTAATTAGCATTTGTCGTCAACAAATTCTAACCAATTTTGAGACACTTGGTCTTCATCTCCATTTGATTCCTCTTCAAACTTGGTAGTTTTTTCTTATAAATGGAACACTCCTTGATTCTCTCTAACCTCTTCACATTCAACTGTCCATCTCTCTAGATTGAATCTAGACCATTGAAATCTTTCCACATAGGCTCATGCCTTGGAAAATCTATAAATAGAGCCTCATTTACAACATTTCAGATAGAGAGAGTTGAGCATAATTACACTTTACATAATTTTAGAGAGCATTATCATCTTAGCATTAGCATTCTAGTTATAGCATTGTAGTATCAAGTAGATTTATCATGGCATTACCATTAGCTGTATCTTAATCACAGTAGTTTAATTGCATAATTTTCATTATCAATATCATAGAGGCCATCTTAATCTTTTTATATTATTTATGATGCAAGAGCATCCTTGGTCTTGGTAATCTTGCATCAACCCAAAATATTTTCTTTCAATTTTGTTCTTGTGCAGTTCTTGTTTAGTTCATGTTGGTGGATTCATCATATTTTCTCACTAGGCCCTATAGATCTATGTGTACATCGTGGACATGTTCATTTTCCTTATTCCAAGATTTGAGTTTAATTGGATCTTTTTCTGACAAGTTATTGCTTTTAGATTTATTGGTAGTTTCTTGAACCAACACTATAATAATTTTCAAGCCCAATTGCTAATTTGATCATTTGTGGATCATTCCTGTAACTTGCAGATCTTGACGGTGTGATTTTAATTGTTCTGTGGAGTGTCCCAGACCTTAATTATAGGTCCACACTTCATCTTATGCATTCAATAAGGAGTAATTCAAATTTGAGGACAACCTATTCATGCACATATTACATTCTCTTTCATTGGGGATTGTGACAATCTTTGGCTAACACAGATGATGCTAGATCTCAAAATGTGATATAAATCATTGTAATAGATCAATAGAAAGGTAGTTAGATAAGATAATATATTTGAGATGTTATATTCCATCTCACATTAAGGATCATATATCAATATTGTATGTTGAACATGTTGTAATAGGCCTGTGAGCTGAATCTATAAGCCAGGATGTTGTCAGTTGTTTGTAATTGAAATTTCTATTAATAAGAATGTTTTAATCTTTATTTTCCTCCATATTCCATGTTGCTTCTATTGTGTTACTCTTGTTTCATGTTCTAGATTGTTCTCTTTGAGGACCCTCATATCGTGGCTGCACCAAATTGGTATCAAAGCAAGATTCGATCTATTAGAGATTGCTAGAATTCACGGAGTCCTATTGAAGATTTTTTGTGGGGTGGTGGACTAAGGATCCGACTTACAGTTGTAGAGGACTTTTGTAAATATGGTGGGAAGAAGAAATGTTAGAGGAAATAGAGCATGTGGAAATGTACACCCAACTTTGATGGAGATGTTGAGAGGAATTGCTGCCAGATTAGATGTAGTTGAAACAACCCAAAGGAGATGTCAACCAATTGATGATGTGAGTGCTAAAGAGGTAGAAGTATAGGAAGAAAGAGAAAGAGAAGAAAATCTTGGCCTGAATCAGGGGGAAGAGAGGTTCATAAGAGCCCTAACTAGAGCGAATACAAAACCACATTTCAATCCACCAAATTACAATGGTAAGTTGGATTCATATGAGTTGCTAGATTGGATAACAAAGATGGAAAAGTATTTTGATTTTGAATGTACCACTAAAGATAAGAAGGTGAAATTTTCTTGTACAAATTTGAAAGGACATGCATCCCTTTGGTGGGAAAATTTGTAGACAGATAGGAAAAGAAGAGGAAAATAAAAGATAAAATCATGGGATCGAATGGTGAATAAATTAAAGATAAATTTTATGCCTATAGACTATAAGATCAATTTGTTCTGGAAGTTGCAGAATTTGAAGGACAAAGAATCAAGTATGAAAGAGTATACGAAAGAGTTCTATAAGTTGAATATTAGATCTAGACATTTGAAGGATGAGATTGAGCAAGTAGCTAGATATGTGAATGGTTTGAGACTGTTCATACAAGATGAAATCAATTTAATCAAGTTGTAGAGTGTGGAGGAGGCATATCAATGTGCCCTAAAGGCAGAAGAGAAGTTGAATAAAATACATGAGCCAAGACAGAGAGGAAGAGGTGGAAGATTTCAAAGAGGAAGAATTTTTACTAGAGGAGGAAGAGGAACTTATGTAGATTAGAACAAAGATAAGGAAGTTAGTAAGAATGAGAATTCATACTGTAGAGATGGTGGAAACTCTTACAAAAGAGGAGGATATAGTGGTTACCATAATGAGGGTTATAGAAAAGATGATAAGGAGAAAATAGTGTTCAGGGGAACTTTCTTTAAATGTGGTGAAGGAAATAGAGCATTTGAATGTAATCAAGGAGAGACATGTAGGAAGAAAAAGAACAATAGAAGAACAACCTTTTCTAAGGAAGAGCATACTAGATTATCTAATAAACCAAAAGAAGGAGAAGTGTTGGTGAATAAAAGGGTATTGTGTCAAAGTGAGTTGGAGAAGGAGCCATTGCAGAGAAATAATTTGTTTCGAACTAGATGAAAGGTAGCTAGAAAATGTTGCAAAGTGATAGTTGATAGTGGGAGCTCTGAGAATCTATTTCTAAAGAAATGGTGACCAAATTGAAGTTAGGAAGATTGAAACACCCAAAGCCCTATCAGATAGCATGGATTCAAGATGAGTGTAAGATACTGGTAAGTGAAAAATGTTTGGTAAAAATGAAGATAGGAAATTATCATGATGAAGTTTTGTGTGATATCATGCCTATGGATGTATGCCATGTTTTGTTGGGAAGGTCTTGGTAGTATGAGAGAAAGGCTATTCATGATGGAAAGAAGAATATATATACCATTGTTGGTAATGGGATGAAGTAGACTTTGTTGCCATTGGAAGATGTTCCTAAAGTTGAGGTTTGTACAAGTGTGAGAATTTGTTTGGTTGATGGAAGGAGATTCCTTAATGGATTGAGACATGAGAATGTGTGCTATGCCTTGGTTCCTAAGAAGGCTAAAGACTTGAAGCATGTAGAAGAAAAACTGGAAGAGATAAAAGAGTTGTTGGCAAAGTATGGAGAGATCATTTTAGATAATGTACTTGATGGATTGCCACCTATGAGGAGTATAATTCATTGTATGGATCTAATTCCTGGAGCTAGTTTTCCTAATAAAGCAACACACTAGATGACACCTATAGAGAATGAAGAGTTGAATAGACAAGTGCAAGAGTTGTTGAGGAAGGGTTTGATTAGAGAAAGTTTAAGTTCATGTGCAATACTTGTTACGTTAGCACCTAAGAAGGATGGAGAATGGAGGATGTGTATAGATTCTAGAGCCATAAACAAGGTCACAATGAATTACATATTTCCTTTGCCCTAGATGGATGACATTATGGATTGTTTGAGTGGAGTGAAATACTTTACAAAGATTGATTTGAAGATTGGATATCATCAGATTAGAATCAAAGAAGGGGATGAGTGGAAGACATCATTCAATACAAATGAAGGATTGTATGAGTGGTTGGTGATGCCTTTTGGACTAACAAATGCTCTAAATATGAGGTTGATGAATGAGGTATATTGAATAAATTCTTTGGTAAGTTTGTGATTATTTATTTGGATGACATCTTGATTTTTAGTAAGAGTAGAGAAGAACATTTGTTGCATATAAGACAAGTTTTGTAGAGGTTGAGAGAAGAGTAGTTGCTGATAAACATTAAGTGTAGTTTCATGAAGGAAGAACTAGTATATCTAGGATTTGTGATATCTGTGGATGGATTGAAGATGGATCCTGAGAAGGTAAGAGCAATTGTAGAGTGGCCTACACCAAAAAGCATTGGAGAGGTAAGATTATTTCATGGATTGGCTAGTTTCTATCAGAAGTTCATTAGGAATTTCAATTCTATTTGTAGTCCTATGATAGAAACAATGAGAAGAGATAAGAAGGATTTTAGGTGGATGTCTGGAGTAGACTGATGTTTTGAGTTGTTGAAGAAAAAGACGACTAAGCAGCTTGTGTTGGATTTACCATATTTTAATAAGGTATTTCAAGTATATTGTGATGCAAGTGGGAATGCAATTGGAGCAGTACTGAGTCAAGAAGGGAGACCTATAGCTTATTTCAGTGAGAAATTGAATGATGCTAGGATAAGATATTTAATGTATGATCATGAGTTTTATGCCATAGTTCAAGCCTTGAAGAAGTGGAGACATTATTTGTTTCCTAAGTATTTTGTGTTGTATACACATCATCAAGAATTGCAATATTTGAACAGTCAGGGTAAGTTGAATCAGAGACACATGAGATGGGTAGAATTCTTGTAGAGTTATAATTTTATTTTGAATCAGAGGAGTGGAAATTCAAATAGAGTTGTTGATGCTTTGAGTAGGAGAAGTAATTTGCTAACAGAGATGAGAGTGGAGGTATTAGGCTTTGATGAGCTGAAGAACTTGTATGAGGAAGACCCAAATTTTGCAGAACCATGGAGAGATTGTAAAGAACCAATTTTGGAGGATAGGAGTTAGTGCTTGGATTATTTCATTCAGGAGGATATGTTGTTTAGAGGAAATTAGTTGTGTATACCCTAGAGTTCAATGAGGGATAACTTGGTGAACGAAAAACATAGTGGAGAATTGACAGGACACTTTGAAGTTGATAAGATAGTAGCATTGATAAGTGAGAATTAATTTTGGCTGCAGATTCATAAGGATGTTAGGAAATTTGTGTAGAGTTGTAGATTTTTTCAAGTTTCAAAAGGGAGTAGTCAGAATATTGGATTGTATAAGCCTTTGATAGTTCTAGAGAGACCTTGGGAGGATATCACCATGAATTTCATACTTGGTTTGTCGAAGACACAAAGAGGTAATGATTCTATATTTGTTGTAGTGGATAGATTTTATAAAATGGCACATTTCATACCTTGTAAGAAGACAATAGATGTAGTACATGTATTAGACTTGTTTTTCAGAAAAGTGGTCAGATTGCCTGGATTACCTAGGAGCATTGGTTTAGATAGAGATACAAAGTTTGTTGGTTACTTTTGGAGAACAATTTAGAACAAGTTGAAGATAGATTTGAAGTTCAATTCTAATTTTCACCCATAGACTAATGGATAGATAGAGGTAGTAAATAGGAGTTTGGGGAATTTGCTAAGATGTTTGGTTAGAGATAAGATCGGAAGTTGGGATTTAGTCGTTGCACAAGCAGAGTTTTCTTACAATAATTTAGTGAATAGGAGTACCAGAAAGACACCTTTTGAGATTGTTACTGGAGTTCATCCTAGAGAAATATCATAGTTGAGAGACATCAGTATGGAAGATAAAAGGAGTGCAGAAGCAAAGGAATTTGCAGAATATATGAAGAAAGTGCATACTCAAGTGAAGGAGCAATTAGAAGATATGAACCAAAAGTATAAGGAGAAATCAGATGAAATGAGGAGATCTAAGGAGTTCAAAGTTGGAGATGAAGTGATGGTATACTTGAGGAAGGAAATATTTCCAATTGGCACATACAATAAACTAAAGATGAGGAATTTTGGACCCTGTAAGATTTTGAAGAAATTTGGTTCAGTAAATGCATATGAAGTGGAGTTACCAGATGACATGGGTATAAAACCTATATTCAACATTGCAAATCTACATTAGTACCATGAAGTAGAATTCAGTGAAGGAAGTGAAGCAAAATTGGAGAAACAGTTTCCTAAGCAATGATAAGATAAGATAGAAGAGATTTTGGATGTCAGGGATGGAACGAAAACTCGTGGAAGACAATATAGAGAATATCTTGTGAAATGGAAAGCCATACCAGTGGAGGATTCTTCTTGGATTTCCCAGGCTGAGGTAAACCATATTGGTTTTCCTTTAGCCCTAGAAAAGTTAGGGACTCACTTTTTAAATAACCCCAGATATTTGATGCAGGAGCATCCTTGGTTCTTGGCAATCTTGCATCAACCAAAAATATTTTCTTTCAGTTTTGTTTTTGTGAGTTCTTGTTTATGTCATGTTGGTGGATTTTTCATATTTTCTCACTAGACCCTTTAGATCTATCTGTAAATCATGGACATGTTTAGTTTCCTTATTCCAAGATTTGAGCATTTTTGGATCTTTTTCTGGCAAGTTATCGCTTTTGGATTTATTGGCAGTTTCTTGAACCAACACCAGAATAATTTTCAAGCCCAACAGCTAGTTTGATCATTCGTGTATTTTTCACGTAGCTTGTGGATCTCGATGGTGTGATTTTAACTATTCCAGGGAGTTTCCATGATGTTAATTATAGTTCCACACTTCATTCTATGCATTCATCGAGGAGTAATTCAAATTTGAGGCCAACCTATTCATGTGCAGGTTACATTCTCTATCATTGGGGATTGTAATAACCTTTGGTTGATGTAGATGATTCTAGATCTCAATATGTGATATAAATCATTGTAATAGATCAATAGAAAGGTAGTTAGATAAGACAATAGATTTGAAATGGTATATTTTAGCTCCCATTAAGGAGCACATATGAATATTGTATGTTGAACATGTTTTAAGAGGCCTGTGAGCTGAATCTGTAAGCCGAGATGTTGTTGGTTGTTTGTAATTGAAATTTATGCTAATAAGAATGTTTTAATCTGCATTTTCCTCCATATTTTGTGTTGCTTCTATTGTATTACTCTTGCTACATGGTCCAATTTTTTCTCTTTTGAGGACCCTCCTACCATGGCTACACCAATTTATAACATTTTAGTAATCAATCATGTAGGAAGATTTCTTGCATTTCCACCATCTCATTCTTCAGGTTGTCATTTGGAAATTCATGTGCACAAACAATATGAGAGAAAAATGACTTGGAAAATCCTTGGAGATAGAGGACAATGAAATTCCATTGGAGAGATTTTTGTTTCAATTTTATTATCATTTGATTTCTCTAATATAATGTTTCATTGGTGTGTTGTATTAATTTCTTATGCACTCACATATTTTATACACACACAAGGTATACACATGAAAACATGAAAGTCACAAAGTATACATTAGAATACATATAAGTTGTAAAGTATACACTTGAATACAAGCATCTCATATCTATTGAACCATGGATTTATAATGTAAATATGGAGACCATTGATAAAAAATATTTCTATTAACCAAATAGCCATGTAGGCATACATCAATATATGTTGATATAAGTATAAAATATAGGTACAAAATAGCCATATAGGCTTACGAAAAATTCCATATAGGAATACAATGTCAAATATATCCAATACAAAATATGCACAAAAATGAAATATAGGCATACAACAAAGGGCTCTGGAATCAAAAGTCATTGCTTTCCATGCTCCTGAAATAAACTCTTACCCTTTGTTGGTTGATTAGATGGTGATACATCTATCACTCATTTATTCTACAATCAACGAGTGCTACTATTGCTCCTCCTAAGGTTTAGTAGTTATTCAAGTCTTATCTATTACAATAAGAAGTAAATACATTAATATATAGAAATTACATTAAAAAAAAGATATATTTAACAAAATAATCACTTACCACCATTTGATGATCACTCTCCATGAGGGGAATATTCAAATTCCTATGCCGAGGCATGTTGAAGCCCTGTATAAACCATCCAAATAGAAATTAAACTATGAATAATTAATAGTTTTATTTTTCATTAACTAACATCTATAACAACAAATGTAAATTGAAATTTAGTAATTTGCCTCATACCTCCCCTATCAGAGCCATCGAGGAGTCTATAGAAGATGAAACAATGATCTCCATTTCCCTATGAACATTCAAAGTTGTATCAACTTGCAATATATGAAAATAAAACAACAAATTATTCAATCATGAAAACTACAATAGTGATCCATGCCAGGGCTTATAATATAAGAGATAATGAAAAAAAAATTCAGTACTTATTAAACTATATATTTCTAACTATCATGCTTACTATTTTCCCTATCCATATCTTGTTTGAAATCATGTGTTTTTAGGCTTTTACCCATAGTAGCAAGCCAGTGAACCATTGATAAAATGCTTTCATAGACATGTATGATAACTGCGGTGGCATAGAGAAGGTAGTGAACTATTTGAAAAAGTTCCTCAAAGAAATGGGGTCTCATGGTGATGAAATGTCATTACAAACAGATGTGTCATGGCATTCCATCACCATAAGACCGCATTTCTTTGAGGCATTTTTTCAAATATTTCATTTCCTTCTCTATGGTATTATGTTGGGATGGGGTGGATGGTATAGTGTGGTCTTGGTTATGAGATGGAGGGTGATCATGACATGAAGAGGGAGGGGTGGTGACATGAACAAGTGTAATAAAAGGTGGAAGGTTCTATGGGCTAGTAAATTAAGGATGAGGGCCTTCAAAAGAATTTGGAGGGGAATTTTGGCTAATGGATTGGTTTCTATTCTTTAAGTAGTGATATTTGAAAAAAATCCTCAGAGAAATGTGGCCTCATGGTGATGGAATGGCATTCCATCACTATGAGACCACATTTCTTCAAGGAATTTTTTCATACTATTCACTGCCTTAACTATGATATTGCTTACTATTATGCTTTGATAGATTTTTTCCAGGCATCCATAGTTTGTTGGAAAGTGCCTATTTTAGGCTTTTAGCCATAACAAGGAAGTGAGTAGTTTGATAAAATTCTTTGATACACATGTATGGAAAATGTTGTAGCATAGAAAAGGTGGTGAGTTGTTTGAAGAAATTCCTCAAATAAATGTGGTCTCATGGTGATGGAATGCCATTCCATCACCATGAGACCACATTTCTTTGAGACATTTTTTCAAACTACTCACTGCCTTGTCTATGCTATTACTAAATATATGATTTGATAGAATTTTTCCAAGAATCCGTAGTTTGTTGGAAAGCACATTTTTTAATATTTTAGCCATAGCAGCAAGGAAATGAATTGTTTGATAAAATTATTTGGTAGACATGTATGGAAAATGTGGTAGCACAGAAAAGGCGATGAGCTATTTGAAAAAGTTCCTCAAAGAAATTGGATCTTATGGTGATGCACATCACCATGAGACTACATTTCTTTGAGGAATTTTTTAAATAACTCATTGCCTTGTCTATGCTATTTCTTACTATTATTCTTTCATATATTTCTTCCAAGCATCCATAACATAGACAAGGCAGTGAACTATTTGAAAAGATGCCTTAGTAAAAAGTGGTCTCATGGAATTCCATGACAAACAAATGCAATTGGAAGCTTCTCCTACTTATTACTTATGCTATGTGAAGTAATTGCATCACTACTTATGTTGACTTTATTAAAAACTATATTGTAGTTGAAATTTTATCATCTATCAATATCTAGTTATTAGTTATGGAATGTGAAGTAATGCTTTGAGTTTGAAAGATGTGCAATGCAACACAATCAATGATATAAATATAAAGTACACAAATTTATTAAGTACAATTTATTAGTTAAACTCTTTATTCTATTACCCACATGTAGGTTTTTCTAAATCCACTAGAACTAGGAGGTGTTCCCTTGAAAACTCTAATATTAGCCTATTCAACATCCAAAATCACATGTTAGAATATCATTCATAAAACAATGCTATTAACATGTAATAAATTTATAATTGTTTACTAATTACATACCTCAATGATAGATGCAGTGGAGAAATAAGCATATGTAGGGCCAGTGTATCCAGTATCAACACTATGACCCTAAAATTTTATTAAAATCATAAAACTAAATTAGTTAATCTTGCATTTCAAACTTGAAATTTAATAAATTCAATTCAATGAACATGATAACATTTACCTAAGAATCTATGCCATAGGCCTCATTCAAAATTTCAACTTCCCTCGCTAGTTGTAGATGTATCCTATGTAGCAACCTCCTGAGTGTTAGTGGGGTCATATGAAGTTCTCCCACAAGCATGACACAAATGGGATCAAAGCCCACCACTAAAACACTCCCCTAGATGTCGTTGTAGTATAGGAATAGCATGTTGGATGAAACTCTGGGTCAAAGAGTTGATGGCCTACAAAGTCTCTACCTCGAAACTCTCCTTCATGATGTAAGTGATAAAAATGTACTCATGAGGTAGCCTAGCGAGAGGTCATCTTGATTTCCGCCTAGGATCTTGATGTGCACTAGGTCTATCTTGAGCTGACCCCCGACCTCTCCCCTAGAAATCCCTCATATCAACATAATTCAAGATTTTGTTCAAGATGAACTCACAATATAGTTTCTTCAGGAAATATTGCATGAATTCACAATTGTTGCGTGGTGGGTAATCAAAAACCATGTACCACCTATCCCAAAAAAAGGTCCTAATCTATTGGTGGTGGCACCAATGGATAGGAAACCGCTTTGCATTGAGGGAAAAAAAATCATTTGTGTGTGGGTCAATGAATAATGAGCATAAACAAAATTTTGTAATTTTTAGATCTTTTACATCTTTATATGATAATTTATCTCAGTAATAATTTCTAATCGCGTGCCTCCTATCTTGTCAACCAGTTAGCTATTTGTTGATTGAATCTACATGTTTTAACATTTCTTTGGGTGAAGTTTCTAGGGTCATTCTTTCCATGGTTGAACCATTTGGATCGTTCAACCTCCTGATTAACTCCTCAATTTGTTTTTAATTGTTTTCAATTTCACTCGTTAAGTTTTGTTGAGTGCCAGGAGGATGTTGAGGGATTGGTGGAGGAGATTATTGTTGTGGTTGTTCAACTTGAGGATTTTGTTTATGTTGTTGTTGTTGTGCTTGTTGAGGATTTTTTTCCTCTTTTTTTTGTTGTGCTTGTTAAGGATTTTGAGGAGGATTTCCGAGTTCATTAACATCTCCTACAAATTCAAAAAATAAATATAAAAAACAACCTAAAACTAACAAATTCACAACATAAAACAAAGAATCCTTACCTCTTAGACCTCCACATCGACGTGGTGGCATCCTAGTGATGAAACAATAACAATTTGATGAAAAATATTGCTAGTTGGCTCCTCCTAGAATGCGAGTGCAAAACTGAAGGTTTTTGGCCACAGTTTGGAAAAAACACAATCACAATGAAAATGATTTCAAATTCCTTTTTTCTTCTTTTAATACCTCATAACATGAGCATGTCATAATGTGCTCACATTATAATGCACTCACGTTATAACACACTCGTGTTATGGGATCATTGTGGTCCAGCTTTAGGCTTAACACACAACCATAACGAGAGTGTGTTATGAGCTTTCAAAAATTTTAAAAAAATTTGGCCACAAATTGGCCCCCCATTTTTTTGCACCCGCCTATATCTAAAGGTCCTATAATGATTTTACCCAATGCAATGTGTACATGTACATCCTGACTTCCTTCACTCACAAGATGATCTAAAATTATGTCAACAATAGAAGTTAGATCCTGGAATAAATAAAGACAAAAAAATAACTATTAGCTTAATATAAACCTTATAGAAATTGAAAAATATCTTTGGAGTTTTTATACATTACCTTTTTCCCATATTCTTCAACAAGTGGTTCAAAAGGAAGGAGAGAACAAATAGAAAGAATAAGACCTTTGATGAAGTCCTCAGGACAATCATCATCAATCAGCTAACCAACAACTAATGTAGTATTGCGTGGATTTACTTGATCAACAATCATAAAAGAGAAAATAATTTAGTCCTTTAAATGCATGTGTGGAACCTACACAATAAAAATGATAAAGGTTGATATTGTAACCAATATCTGCTACTTTATCCCTTTTCCAATAAATAAGAATGTCATTTAAGTTTATATTAGTTATCCATTGTTAAAAAGACATTGTACCAACAATAAATTTCACCTGGCATACATAAAATATTTTGGTACACATGGCAGTATTTCAGAAAATATTAGTAACATGACAAATATGGTTTTTTTATAGAACTCTTTTTAGAAACTAAAGATCTCTAAAATGAGTGACCTATAACTTGAAGATATATAAGGTTTTATCTGATACAAAACATGGAGGAAAAAAGAAGTGTTCAATATGAGGACCTATCTTTTGGACATAGCATCTAGAAATCTTGCTTCCATAAGAAATTTCTTTGTCTTTTTAGTATCATAGAATTTTGTCTCTTTTGTTACACGCTCCACCTCCTTGATTTGTCTATTTTTGGCTACTACTTCAATGTATTTGAAGTGAATGTCAGGATCCTCACTATCAATGACATTGAAAATATAGTTTACCATATAAGTACAAGGTTCCCAAGCTACTACAAAATTACCTCCTCAAATAGATCAATGAATATCAGTGATAATGATACAAGTGACATTCTGAAGTCAAATCATCTAGAGCTCAAATATGCACCCAATAAGAAATATAGCCCTTCATAAGACTTGAACTGTTCAAACAACTAGATGCACAAATCTACACCCAATTTTTTAGAATATTCCTTGGTAGCCTGTGTGACATGAAATAGGTTAACATAAAAAATAATAGAGTAATTGCCAATGCCATCTAGACCTCTAGTGTAGAAAAATTCATAGCTTTGCATTTTCACACTTAATTTGGACCTATTTTAGCACCCCTTGCATTAATTTTCCTTTAGGTCACTTAATATGGACCCCTAAGACCACTTTTTGTGTATCCCAAGGTATATTGCAACTTTAAACCTGACCAAAACCCATAAAAAACCATCAATCTTGGTAACCCACATTTTGAATTGGAAAATTAAGCCTTGTGGGACTAAGATGCCCTTGGTGACGTCTTAGTCCCACCTAGTGGGACCAATATGCCCTTGGTGGCGTCTTAGTCCCACCTAGTGGGACCAAGATGCCACCTAGGGAATCTTAGTCCTAGGGGCTTTATTTTTGGGAATTAAGAGAATAAATGAAAATACTTGAATTCATTTTACCTTTTGTCGGCCTTTGAGATCCAATAATCGTGTTATAGGTAGAAATTCCTATAAAATTAAGATTCACACCCATTTTTCACATAAGTTGACATTATTTAAGATAAGTTTTGAACAAGATACATAAGTTGAGAAAGTTGAAAGAAGCTTTAAAGTCTTGGAGTAGCCTTCCAGTGTTCTTACAATTTTTTCAAGTCTAATTTCAAGCCAAGATCTAGCATTGCCAAGGATTAGTAATGGATGCCTCTTGTGGATCATGAGAGATTCTAGGTTGGAGATGCAACTAGCCATTTATCCAAGCCTAAATACTTGTTTCTTGATTGATTCCATATTCCATTATTGCTCTATTTTTTCTACCTAAGGAAGATACATTTCATGTTTGTGACTTGTTAGGGTGATTAGAGATCTCCATTATTGGTCATTTACATTTGCATCTTGAGAATATTATTCTAACACATTTGAATAGGGTTTCTTCATGTTCTATCTTGCATAATCTTAGACACACTTAATATTAGGGCACACACACATTTCCTTTTTTCAAATCTATGTTTTTTCATCACTTTTTAATTAACAAACAAGGGGTTTGACCAAGGAAAACCCCCATCAACAATCAATCCAAATTTCTTTGTTTTGTAGGTCTTTTTATAGGTTTAGATCTAAATACTTGTTGAAGAAGGAAGTACATATGTTAAGCTTCATAACACATTCAGAGTTTTTAGAAATTTAGAACAAGAATAATATGCCACCTGGGGCATCTTAGTCCTCCTGAACATACTTTTTAGAGATTCCTTTAGATCTTATTCTAACATTTGAAGACTCTACATCTGCCTCAAAAAAAAGGAACGGGACTAATAAACCATCTTGGGCGTATTTTTCCTCCCTGGTATTTATAGACAGCTTCTTTGCATTTCCAAAATCCTCACAACATCTTGAGACTTTCCAAGTGCACACATCCTAACTCCCTATTGCATAATTTCATTATTTGCATCTCTCATTTAGCTTGCATAACTAGGTTTTTTAGGTTGAAGCTTTGTTTGTCTTTTCCAAGCATTTTCTTGGTGGTGAACCCCTTAAAGCTAAAAAATCCTTCTCCTAGGTCCTCCTCATTGATAATTGACTCACCTTGCAAGGTTGTTAGTCAATCCAATTAGGACTCCTAGGAAATCCTTGAATGATTAGTGATAGAAAGTGTGATATATTATATATCACATTTTTCCTATTGTTCATTTTGGTGAACCCAAAATTTGTTGAGCATTCATTTTCTAATTTGAAGTCCATTAAAATCATAGATCTAGGTTGCATTCATTCTTGCATACATCTTCCATTAGTGAAGTAGAATCTAGGGTTTTGCATATTTAATGGAATTGCATCTAAGATTTCTTGTATTTGAATTAGTGAAAGTGCATATAGGTTGCATTTTTAATTTCTTGCATCATTTTATTTCCTTCACACAAAAAATAAATGAAAAAGTGCATTGTTGCATTTAGAAACATTGTTATTGCATTGAAAATTGAAAAATTGCATTCAAATCTTGCATTCAATTGCTTTTTATTAGTTGTTTTTCTTTACATCCATTTGCACAGTTTCCTATTTCCAAGCATTAGGTCCCTAGGTAGGAACCCTGGGAACACTATTATCAACTTAGATCTTGTTTTTTTTCTAGAAAAAACTTATACTGGGACTAAAACACCCTTACTAGCATCTTAGTCCCTCTCAGGGCTTTTGGTCTTAGTTTTGTGTTATTTGTTCCAGTGTCTAGAATCTCTAAATTTCATTAGGAGGTCTAAGATGTCCTTCCTATCATCTTAGTCCTTGTGTGATTTGAGGTTATAGTTTATGAGATCAAACAATGTATTTTTGTTCTTTTGTTTGTTGTAGTTAGTTTATTGTTTCATTTTACCAATTTACTATTGTATGCATTTAGTTTATGTTTAAAATTTCTTGATAAAGATAGCTCGTTAGATTTCCATATTATTTGTAGACTTCATTTATTAGAAAATCAAAACATAAAACCAAAAAATTTAAACTTAAACACACATAGATGTATGGTTACTTAAGCATGTTAACACCCTTTTTCAAAGTTAGCTTAAACCTCAAGCCTTTTAGTTGTGATGACCTTGATATGTTAGATGAAGCCCTTAAGTACTTCACCTCGCAAGGTTTGTCCACTAAGGCTTGTTCAAACAAACCTAACAAAAGTAAAGTAAACATTATCCAATCTCAACTCATTAATAAACACAAGCCTATTTGTCGTGATGACTTTGACATGTTAGATGAAGCTCTTGAAGTCTTCCTCTCGCAAGGTTCATCCACTAAGGCTTGTTCAAATAAATCTAAGCAAAACGAAGTAAATCTTATTCAACCTAACTTATTCTTTATCCACCTTCCAACAAACCCAAACCTTCAAACAAACTTGTCCTTATCCTTGACGCACCTAAAGAGAATGTATCTCAACAATCGAATTATAAGTCTGTTGCTCATACATATAGCACAATGAATAATAGACAACCTCAACCAAATCTTGTTCACTACCATTAATGAATCATGTATTACCTAATGCTCCTCATTTACAATCACATAGTAGAAAGGAGTATGATCTTGTTGAATAACTTAAGAATACTCTCACTATTATTTCGTTATGGGATCTTATTCAAGCTTCACCTAGTTACCACAACATGCTTCAAATGGCTTTGCAACAAGTTGTGGTTTCTCCTAACACAAATGCAAACATTGTGGCAACTCTAATACAAGAAATGAATACAGTTAATGTAGACACTACCTTTCACCAACATGAGCTCCCTCCCTTGGAAATGCGAAAGAGATATGATGCATTCATGATCATAGCTAGATACAAAACCAAGGGAATAAAAAGGACCCTTGCTGATAATGGCTTAGCTATGAATGTGTTTAGTGTAAATCTTTTAGATAAGTTGGGAGTAGATAAATTAAAAATAAAACTTTATTCCCTATCGATTCGAGGATTTGACAATATAGGAAAGCAACTACTTGATGTGATTACCTTGCCCATTTTAGTGAAAAAGGATACCTTATAAAATTGTATCCATGTTATGCCTCATGAAATTTCATACAATATTCTTTTAGGAAGACCATGGATTCATGAGATGCATGCAATGCTTTCGACTCTTCATTGTATCATGAAGTATGTCTATAAGAATAAGATATGCCAAATTGAAATGGACCACGAGCCTGAAATTTTCTTACAAATTGAAAAGGGAACTACCAGTCCTTTGAAAACATTAATTCCAACATAAAAATTAGAGCCTATCATAGAGGAAACAAAGAGATGGAAATAGTGTCAAAATTAGTAGATGATGATTGGGGTTCCTTGGAGTTCACACCATCCATGGGGGAATATATAATCATAAGGAAAGAGGATGAAAAAGAAAAGAAACCAATGGTTATGTCAACACATAATTTGGGAGACAAATCACAAACATCTACTCTTGAACAAGACACTAGCTACACAACAAATTTTGAGGAGATAGAAAATCAACAACCACCAAACCCAAAATAAATGGAACAATTTTATAGGAGAGGTTATGAAATTCTAAATCAATTAGGTTATAGTGGCAAATTATGTGGAAAGAGAGAGCAAGGAATTTGTGTCCCTATAGAACCTAACACACAAGAGACAAAAAATGGTTTGGGATATTGCCCTTCTAAGATAACACAAGCAAATAAAAGACCTTCATTAAACATCAACACCATTATGTGCAAACAAAAAATCAATCTCACTTTGAAACATCTTGAATTACTTAATATGGAGTTAACACCATCATGGGAGTACTTTGAAAATGATGAAGCATTGAAAAAAATGCTCGGATTTTATGTTAAAACATCTACTCCTCCTCACAAGAATAAGGCCACATGTGCTATGGTAAGCATCAAACAAGTATATGGAGAAAAAGAGAACAATGAGACAGAAATGAGTAATGAAGAATACAATCCTAAATTCTCGAGATCGAGAACACTTCCTCTAGGGGATACAGTAGACATAGCAATGGACATCAATGATAAAGATAAAGTCATTAATATATGAAAATGCCTCGATGATGGCGAACAAGAAGATACTGCAACATTGCTTCATGAATTTCTTGAACTCTTTTCTTGGACTTATTTGGATATGCTAGGAATTGACCCTAAGGTTGTAACACACAACATAGTCCTCATTGAAAATGCTAAGCCCGTTAGACAAAATATTCAAAAAATGAATCCTAAAATAGCTTTGTTAGTTAAGGAAAAAATTGAAAAACTCCTTGAGGCTGGATTCATAAGACCTATCAATTATTCTCCTTGGATCTCAAAAATTGTCGTAGTCACAAAACCCAACAATCAAACTTTTGTGATCTAAATAAAGCATCTTTAAAAGATGACTTTCCTCTTCCTAATATTGACATGATAGTAGACTCAACTACGAGACATGCTTTGTTGTCATTCATGGATGGATTTTATAGATACAATCAAATTTTCATTTACCCTCAAGATCAATACAAAATAGTGTTTACAATTTTTTGGGGAACATTTTGTTTGGTTATGATATAGTTTGGATCAAAAAATGCAGGTGCAACATATGAACGAGCTATGGCAATGATGTTCCATGATTACATACACAAGATCTTGGAAGATGATTTTGATGATATTCTTGCTAAATATTTAACACGATAAGATAATGTGAATGTTCTTTGGAAGATCTTTGAGTGACTTTGAAAATACAACATGAGATTGAATTTGAAGAAGTGTATCTTTGATGTAGATAGTGGAATTTTTTAGGTTTTATCATATCTCACAGAGGCATCAAGGTGGATACAAAGAAAATTGATGCTATAGTTAGCATGCCACCTCCTAGAAATATCTCTCAATTTTGTACCTTACAAGGAAGAGTTCAAGCCATTCGGCAATTTGTAGCATCCTTAGCATATCGAACATTACCATTTACACATATTCTCAAGAAAGGAATACACTTTTACTAGAATGAGGATTATAAATAGGCTTTTGAGAGTTTTAAATATTATCTTTTCACTCCACGTGTTTTACAACCCTCTAAACAAAACAAACCATTCATTATTTACACATTGGCTTCAGCCCATGCTCTTGCAGCAGTGTTGGCTCAATAAGACAAAATGGGTAAAGAGCATCTTGTTTATTACATTAGTCGAACATTGATTGATTATGGGAAATGATACACAATAATAAATAAACAATTTTTTAGCTCTTGTATTCATTACTAGTAAGTTGCAACATTACTTATTAAATGTCAAAATACAACTAATGATGAAGTTTGATCCTCTAAAACACTTGTTTACCAAACCATAATTATTTGGATGCTTGTGATGCAGAGCTAGGAGGATTCACAAAACATCTCACAAACCTTCAACAATAGTCCAAAACAATCTTTGTATAACACATGTTATTAAACATTGTATATCACATTGGGAACATAACTATGGCAACCCACAATTTATTGCTATGAACAGTCATTAATAACTTCTAAAAAATGAATAATGAAGCCAATCCCTCTGGTTAGATTGAAGAAAACATAGTTATAGTATTTTCCTCCAATTCTTATGAAGATCCAATGGTAGAAATGAAAGTTATTATATTTTTCCCAAAACTGCAAACCCTAGGTAGGGTTCAGACCTGCCCTCACAAAAATGTTCATAACTTATTCAATTCTTAATTAATTTTGATGAGATTTGAAGAAAATGAAAGTATATTCAAATGGAAACAAAATAAAATTTATTTCAGATCCAAATTATAGACTTTACGTTCCGTACCATCACACTTTTTCAGACTGTAAATTCTGCACAATATTGTTAGAATAGGCAGTCTCACCAAAATAATCATATCTTCCACAAAACTTGATAAAATTAAATGAGACAAAAAGAATTGGAAACTAGAAACAGAGATATTTCCATCAATATATGATACTCCATTATTTGAGTCCATACCAGGCCGTACAAATCACAACTTCAATCTGGTAACAATGTAGAAATCAGAAAATGCATACCAAACTTGAGGTTGCCATTCATTTAACTTCAAAAATGATGTCTCCAACCCCCAATTCGAGTTTTTGAGGGTGTATTTATACATTTTCAACCAAAAATAACCATTTTCAACCACCTTTTGATTAGTGTGTTGACAAAACACCTTAATGCCATTTCATCTACCTAATTTTGCACTTTTGAAAATTTTTACAATATATGAGAAATGAACAACATCCTAGGACCTATAACACCACAAAGGTGGCCTCTTGGGCTTATTAAAATCTCAAAACATAAAAATGAAACAAATTACTCAATATGGCCTCATGGAGGCATGTGATCAAATAGGTGCTCCTGCACCAGCTTGGCTAAGTGGGTAATGTTGTTGACTAAGTTTGACCTTAATTTTTTTTCACAAAAAGCAAATAAGGGTCAATCCTTGACCAACCAGTTGGTTGATGCTTCTTCTCCTTTAGCATTACCTGGTAATGATTCTTTCCCTGATGATAACGTGTTAACAATCAAAGTAGATACATGGGAATTATATTTCGATGGATCAAAGTGTAGAATTGGATAGGACACAAGGGTTATAATAAAACTGCTTGCAAAAGAGCCTATTCCCTTATCATATCGATTAAATTTCCTATGTACAAATAACACCACCAAATATGAAACGTTACTTGCTAGTTTGTGTGCTACTCTAGTTATGGGTGCTAGAGACATTAAGATATTTACCGACTCACAATTAGTCATCAAATAGATAAATAGAACATATCAAATGAAACATGAAAAATTATCAAAATACAAAGATCTCATAATTAGACTATTAGAGAAGCTTGAATCATTCACCATTGATACCATCCCTCAAAAATATAATCATGTGGATGCAGTAGCAAGTTCGACTTCTCTTATTTCCCCTCAAGATTCTTCAAAATACTTCACTTTCATTGTGCATAAAATTATGAAATCATCGATTAATGATAAAGCATATGAAATGTTAGAAACAAAAATCGAAAACTCAAGTGAATGGTGTGACATGATATTTAATTATTTAAAAAATGGTACCTTTCTCGAGCCAACAAATAAGAATACTCACTCTCATCTTCAAAAATTTACATCTAGATATATCATCCTAGCAGACATCTTATATAAATAGTGCTTTGACGGCCTCTTACTCAGGTGTCTTATAAAAACTAAAATTCCTATAGCACTTGAACAAGCTCATTTAGGTGCTTGTGGGGGGAATTTTGGAGGAAGATCATTAGTTCAAAAGTTGATCTGCATAGGGTATTACTGGAAGAATATGGGATGAGATTGCTTTGAATACATTAAGAAATGTCACAAGTGTCAAGAGCATCAAAAATTAATTCACCCTCCTACCTCTGAGCTTCATGCACAAGTTCCTATTTGGCCATTCTTGGTGTTGTGTTTGAATATTATTGGAAAAATATTTCCACCCTCATCCAAAAGACAAACATTTATAATCACAATAGATTATTTCATGAAATGCATAGAATCTATACCCTTACATTCAACAATAGCTAATGTAATAAGTTTTTTCATATTGGGACACATTATTGCTCACTTTGGACTTCCTTCCGTGTTAGTTTCAGACAATGGAACACCATTTAAGAATAATGATGTGAAGAAGTTCTTGGAAACATTTAATATAAAACATCGATTCTCAATGTCTTACTCCTCGTAATCTAATGGACAAGCTGAATCAACTAACAAAACTCTTGAGAAGATTCTAATAAAGACAATGAACAAACATAATAAAGACTAACATACAAAATTAACATACGCATTATGGGCTTATCATACTAGTATCATAACATCAACAAGAAACAAACCTTATAACCTTGTTTATGGTTATGAGGAAATTATGCCCCTAGAGTTAGAGATTCCCTCCTTAAGGATCACTCTTCAAGGGCTAATTGATAACAATACCCATAGGGAACAATGATTACACCAACTTGAAATGCTTGATGAAAGGTGCATCAATGCCCTCGAACATCTTCAAGCCTATCATAAAAAATGCAACAAAGTTATATTGATCATGTTATCCCTCATTCATTTAACATGGCTGATTTGGTGCTATACAAAAAAATCAATGAAATGTCAATGCCAACTCGATAGAAAAAGGAAAGTTTAGCCCTAACTAGTTAGGACCTTATATAGTTCAAGAAATCTATGGGTTTGGAGCATACTTATTATCTGAAATGGATGGTACACCTCTTTAAGAACCTATTATTGTCATGCATTTGCATCGATACTATGTCTATTCTTTCTGAATACTGTGAGCTTTTAAAGCATTGTTGTTAGAGTTAATGGATAGTATGTCATTACCTCTTGCATTTGCTTCATTCTTGACACATAGTTCTTTGTGTCTTGAATTCTTGGGAAGTGGATCCAATGTGGCTTTGGATTCTTACTTTAGGTATCATGCTATTCATACCTTATGGTGTATGTTATGTTACATTAAATCCTTATTGATATTTAATGTTTCACAATTAAATCATAAGTGCATTTAATTTAGCATAACATATTGCATCATATAAGAAACTTAAGGAAAAGACATGTTAGATCATGGAGATATTTATTGAATAGTGTAATGCAAATTATTTAATAAATCACATTATTATCTAACACATAAACACAAAATCCATGCATGCTCATATATATGTCAAAAGTTTTAATACATCTCATCAATCGTACAATGTCACTATGGTCTATGGCTGCTAGACTCATCTGGATGTAGTGTCTATACCCATTAGGAGATGTTGGTTTGTGACCTGGATCTACCAATGCTATTCATATGTTGCATAGTCCGTAGTGACCCACGTAGGTCACCGTTGCATATAGATTCCTCCACATACTCTCACTTGACACAGTCTCTATCAGCCTAGATTCTAACAACCTCTCTTTGAAGCCACTCAATCTTTGACTATAAGATGGCCTCTCTACAAGATCTTTTAGCTACTCAAGCCTCCTCTAACTCCACTAGTAGTGCTAAAACTTGACCCTCAACATGCTCGATGTGCCTAGATACACCAATGTATGCTCCCCTAAGTCTCACATAAGGCTCGAACAAGTCCATGCACTCCACTATGAATGGTGGGGGCATGAACTCTATGGCTTTAGCCTCATCTATAGGAAGGGGTGGCACTATCACTGTAGTTGTGCATCAGAATAGGTCCTCAAACTCTATCATGGGCCTTGCAAGATAGAAATCATAAGCATAATGAATATCCATAATCATAATATATCCATATATATGAGCATGATATACATAAAAATATAAAGCATAAAAATAAATATAATCACCTGATTATGTAGCATGATCAGTAGGAATCTCAAATTCCCTACTAATCTCCCCATTCTCTCAGACACTGATGCATGATGACTATGACCTAGTAACCTCAGTGGGAACTATATATCTCCACTCAGGTCTAGGATGACTAGCCTCACCTCTGCCACTATTCTCACTCATGGGATAGCTCTACTCATCCTCCATCTCCTTCTCCTCATCATTCAGGAATAGGTCCATTAGATCTACCCTCTTACCTGAATCCCTATCCTCCTCCACTAAATTTGGTAAAGGGCCTGTGAAGCCCATAGGATAATCCATAGGAAAGATAGCTCTTGGCCATGTCACCTCCCACCACTCATCATACTCCTGTGTCATGCTAACGTACTCTATGTTGGAGATCAAGGGCATGTTTGTATCCTCCTCCTCTATTTCGTTCAAGATGACATCATCTATTGTCAGTCATTTAAGATCTCCAAGTCTACGGGCGCTCCATACTTACCATTTGTATAAATCCTATAGTCATGGTTGGATCTATATTTTTCCAAACTGCCTCATGACATAATTGTATTAAAATGGTCTCACTATGTGATCACACTATCTTAGTAGCATCTTGTCTCTCTGCATCTGCCTCTGCTATATTTTCGTGTCTATCTAGAATAGCTCCATGAGGTAGGGTCTCCATACAATATCCCCCTTGCTCAATCTGTCATACCTCACCCTCCAAAAAAACACATCACTGCATTGCCATGCCTGTATCAAAGGATAGCTGAAAACTCATGGATACCCCATTGCTATGGCAATCAAAAATCCTACAGGCCAAGTACAAGTGATATGCTCTAGGATCCATGTATGTAGTAGGGTACAATTTAGCATACTATGCATCTCTCGATAGGTAAATCAACCAAAATCATAGTATAAGTGTGCTAGTATGCTTGGGCCCCAGGTGAAGACCACACATTAGTTCTCCATGTCTCTAATCATGTGAACTAATCCCCCTCCAAATGTGCTCCACAACCATTAGGGACTAGTGCCAATGCTACTATAAAAATTAGGATGCATCTCAATAGTGGTGAGTGTGCATGCAACATCCAAGAAAGTTTGATGCACGGTCTCATGATCCTGTGGTACACCGGTTTTCCTAAGAAATACTTAGTGTCTTCTTGCATCTCCTCGAAACTCCTACCCTATGCTAAGAACACCTTATCTCCTTGGATGGACACCCGTAGTATGTGATGCACATCTTTCAACGTGACTATCATCTCCCCTGTCAGCAGGTGGAAGGTGTAGGTGTCTGTTTCTCATCTCTTCGCTAGTGCCATCAACATGGCATCATGGTACTGCATGGACGGTGTGAGATAGACCCAGTAAAGACCCATCTCCTAGAGGATATGCACGTCCTCCTTAGGTAGCTGATCAATGAGCTCTTGAAGTCAACTAAACATCTGGGTGCCTAGGTGTTGGTGTGACTAGGGTGTAATTTATCATAATAAAAGAAGCAAAATATCATTTAAAAACATCTTAAAATCTTAAATCTATGCTTTAATGGTTAAAAAGTGTGCTAAAGTTTCTCTAGGACATCTTAATTAAGGGTTCTAGACACTTTATTCCTTAACTGGGACACCTTACAACAAAGTGGGACACATTGCGACAAAGTGGGACACTTTGTAGCAATCTAAAGAAATGAAAGAAAAAACTTCCCTACCCTATAAATTCATTTAAAATTGCATAAAAACATTTTATTCTTTTTATTAAATCGAAGTATAGAGAAGGTTAAATCCACTCACAATGTGTTGTAGCTCACCCCATGCGACCGCCTCCCATAGATCTCAATCCATAGATGGGTGGATGGATGTCTTCTCGGCATGGTGACTCACTCTACTCCAAGTTCACTTTGCAAAAGGTAAAAAGATGAAATGAATAAGATTTATCCTCTTTTATCTTTTTATGCATGCACTTTTAGGTCACTTTTTATTAAAAAAGAAAAAGAGGTACTTTTTATTTAAATTAACATATTTTGAGCTAGTGAACTTATTTTTGACGTTGTTTGTTGCATTGGGATCATGGTTCCACTCCTGTTCTCATAACATGTCTATCATCAAGTGGCATGGTACTTGGAAACTCCCTATGATGGAATTTTTTAACTTGATGTGGTTGATTTGCTACCTTGATTCCACCTTCAAAAAGCAAATGAAATCAAGGGGGCATACATCTACCCTTGAATGTAATTTTCTAGGCAAGTTAGATAAGAGGATTATATTCGAGCTACTAATGAATCTATGATGTAGAATGTAGTTCCTAACATTATGGTTTTGCAGGTAACTACAATGGGGGATACATTCTCCCTAATGAATCCATATGAGTATTCTTTTATAAAGTTACTTGTTGACGTACTTTAGCTTGCATATGCATGTAGTGTCATATGGGCACTATAGTGGGGGCTAAATGTAGTGTAGAAAAATGTATAACTTTGCATTTTCACACTTAATTTGGACCTATTTTAGCACCCCTTGCATTAATTTTCCTTTAGGTCACTTATTATGGGCCCCTAAGACCCCTTTTTTGTGTATCTTGAGGCATATTGCACCTTTAAACTTGTCTGAAAGCCATAAAAAACCATCAATCTTAGTAACCCGCCTTTTGAATTGGAAAATTAAGCCTTGTGGGACCAAGATTCCCTTGGTGGCTTCTTATTCTCGGGGTATTTATTTTCAGGAATTAAGAGCGGGAAATGAAAATATTTGAATTTATTTTACCTTTTGTCATCCTTTGAGATCCAATAATTGGGTTATTAGGTAGAAATTCCTATAAAAGTAAGATTCACACCCATTTTTCACATAAGTTGACATGAGTTGAGCTAAGTTTTGAAAAAGAGACATAAGTTGAGCAAGTTGAAGGAAGTTTCAAAGTCTTGGAGTAGCCTTCTAATATTTTTTTAGGTTTATCAAGTCTACTTTCAAGCCAAGATCTAGCATTTCCAAGGATTAGTAATGAATGCCTATTGTGGATCATGAGAGATTCTAGGTTGGAGATGCAACTATCCATTTATCCAAGCCTAAATACTTGTTTCTCGATTGATTCCATCTTCCATTATTTCTCCATTTTTTCTTCCTAAGAAAGGTACATTTCATGTTTGTGACTTGTTAGGGTGATTAGAGATCTCCTTTATTGGTCATTTACATTTTTATCTTAAGAATCTTATTCTAAAACATTTTAATATGGTTTCTTCATGTTCTAGCTTGCATAATATTAGACACACTTAAGATTAGGGCACATGTACATGTTTCCATTTTAAAATCTATGCTTTTTCATCAAGGTTTAATTACCAAACAAGGGGTTTGACCAAGGAAAACCTGCATCAACAATCAATCAAAATTCCTTTGTTTTGTAGGTATTTTATAGGTTTAGATCTGAAGACTTGGTGAAGAAGGAAATGCACATCTCAAGCTTCAAAACAACATTTAAAGTTTTTAGAAATTCATAATGGGACTAATATGCCACTTGGGGTATCTTAGTCCTCTCAAGCATATTTTTTAGAGATTCCTTCAAATCTAGTTTTGGCATCCAAATACTTTGCATCTACCCCAAAAAATAGTAGTGATACTAATATGTCGTCATGGGCTTCTTTTCCCTCCCTCACATTTCTGGATAGCTTCTTTGCATTTTTCAAAATCCTCACAACATCTCCAGACTTCCCAGGTGCACACATCCTAACTCCCTATTGCATATTTTCATTATTTGCATCTCTCATCTAGCTTGCATAACTAGGTTTTTTAGGTTGAATGTTTGTTTGTCTTTTCCAAGCATTTTCTTGGTGGTGAACCCCTTAAAGTGGAAAAATCCCCCTCCTAGGTCCTCCTCATTGAGAATTGACTTACCTTGCGAGGTTGCTAGTCAATCCAATTAGGACTCCTAGGACATCCTTGAATGATTAGTGGTAGAAAGTGTGATATTATATATATCAAATTTTTCCTATTGTTCAAGAACCAACATTATTTATTTGAAATAAATAAAAATGTGTGCAATTTCTACCTAGACAACTATTTTGATATTTCCCCTCAAGTTGACAAGAGGAGATCTTTCATGCACTCTAATGCTGACTCTCTAGAAAGGGTCCTAGATAACTCAACAAGGGCTTGAGAAATACTGCAATTAATAAGGGAATTGGTAGTTTTTATTCAATTTAAAGAGAACATCATGTTTCACAGACCTTTGGCTCAATAGCATGGGTGTTGACAATGACATATTTAATGTCAGGCAACTCTGTATAGTGTTGTACCTAAAATTTATAATATTAGTGATGAACAAAATATTTCCTAGGAAACCATTTGACATAAGGAAATATGTAGCAAATTTAAATATTTCTATAATAATTAACATAGAAAATGATTCATACTCAATATCAAATCTAAGTTAAAGACTAAATGCATCCCAATGAATCACCTACCTAAAGTGGGCGCAAATATAAACTTTCTCACACAATTCTACAATACGAGGATGATCATAGTGACTAAAAAATCCATTTTCCAAGATTGCATTAGCAATTTTGGGGAAAGTGACCAAATTAATCTTAAGAACATGTGAAACAAATAAAATCAATGAAGCTAAAATCACAATATTTTCTACAATCAACAATGTATAAATAGTTCATTTTCACTCTTGCCAAAAATTTGCACGTAAGCATGTTTTAAACTAGATCTAAGAAAAATTTAAAGCTAGTTGCTTCATGATCATATTAGCAACTAGCCTTAGTCTGAAGATGTGCACGTTTTTTCTAAATTAGGCTTCAAAACATCCAACAAAAAGGATGTTGCTTCACTGATCATGTTACAATGCATATAGATTTACATATGAAACAAAAAGATAGTAATTTATATTGGAAAATAATTATACTTCAGCATAAGAAGTTTTACCTATATTTATTTTCACTATAGAATATGTAGACAATATTCTAAATCAGACTAACCAACAAAGTTACAACCTTTGATAGTGTGTACCAAATTATATATGGTATGAATAATTTATTAAATACCATAAATTGTATAATACAGAAATAAACATATTATTAAACTTGAATTAAAACATAAAATAAAATAAAAATATTACATATACGAACAAGCTACATAGTGCTAGAAGTTAAAAGATTGATTCAACATCATGATAAGAAAAGGTAATATGCAATAAAAAATATAATGCAATTTTGATGACCTATAAGATGTATACACACACACACACATATATATATGTATGTATGTATATATATATATATGTATGTATGTATGTATACACATGTATATATATATATATGTATGTATGCATACATATGTATATATATATATATATGTATGTATGTATGTATGTATACATACATATGTATATATATATATATGTATGTATGTATGTATGTATACATACATATGTATATATATATCAAAAATGTCAAAGTCTAAGAATTTCCAACTCTAGCAAATATACCATGATAAAGATCCATAAACAAGACATTCAAACTACTGTATAAAGTAGTGGGCCAAGCTGTCTAATAGCTCATACATGATAAACATCAACTATGTCACTTTTTGCAAATATTTTAGTGGCCACCATGTGAAGGTTCCTTATTTCTCTTTCAAATGGAGAACTCCATCTATTTTGTCTTCATATGCAAGGGGTTGATTCAACATCATGATAATAAAAAGGTAATATGCAATAAAAAATATAATGCAATTTTGATGACCTGTAAGATGTTCATATATATATATATATATATGTATGTATGTATATGTATGTGTATATGTATCAAAAATGTGAAATTCTAAGAGTTTCCAACTCTAGCAAATACACCATGATAAAGATCCATAAATAAGACATTTAAACTACTGCATAAAGTAGTGGGCCAAGCTATCTAACAACTAGTACATGATAAACATTAGCTATGTCATTTTTTGAAAATATTTTAGTGGCCACCATGTGAAGGTTCCTTATTTCTCTTTTAAATGGACAACTCCATCTATTTTTTCTTCATAAGCAAGGGGTATGTTACTTGTGACCTTTAAAATATTTACATTTACATCTATTGTTCATTTCAATTTGACTCCATGTACAATAGATAGTGAGTGAATCTACCCAATGACCACAAAAGCACCATTAAATCAATTCAACACCACAACTTTATCGCATTCTTGGATTTTATCTTGATACATTTTTACAAAAACAAAAATATATACATTATATTAAGATAAAAAAAAATTCAATAACACAAAGATAAATGTTCAATAAATATTTATAAGAAACCAAAAAATGACAATAGGAAACTTGAAACCATGCACCTGACATATTAAACAAAAATTAACTTCCTACTATTTGATACACAATGGATGTTAGATACAAAAGGTTTCCATATGTAAGTTATATGTTCTCCATTATTTCCAAAATATATGTATATTCGCTAATTACATTTCACTACTATTCTAACCAGCTTCTATCACATAGGTATTGATTACCCTTATTTACATAATAAAAAAACTATTACTTAAATAGTACTTACTTGCATGTGGTTTCATAGCACTCACCTTGATTTCAACACCACTACTACTATGAATATCATGCACATTCTCATCGAGTTCAGCATAATCACTATCAACATTGACATGAAGTTGTGCAGCTTTACAGAGAGCTCTATCGACGCATCCTTTTATTTTTGTTTTTCATTCATATAATTGCTTTGGATGTGGTTTAATCATCATGCAAAAATTAATATAAGTCAAGTAAATAATTCATAAGCTATAAATTTTTGTCCAAAAGAACATTTTAAGCATGAAGAATGACAAAACATTGAGATAGATTAACTTACAACTTAAACAATGCATATGCTATAATTTTGTTTCCAAAAGAATAATGAAAAAACATTGGAATAGATGAACTCACAACTTAAAGAATGAATAAGCTATAAATTTTAGTCCAAAAGAACATTTCAAGGATGAAGAATGAAAAAAAATTGGGATAGATAACTGACAATAGCTATTATATTACCTCAACTTTAACAAAATTAAAACTATGTTGCACATTCTTGTCCAGTTCATCATGATCACTATCAATATCGAGAGCTCTGTTGACATTAAGGAATTTTTATTTTCGTGTTACTTTGATAAAATTTCCCTACATGTGGTTTAACCATCATACAAAAAATTTACAAAGAATTCAATAGTCAAGTAAAGATTCCAGGCTATAAATTTGTCCAAAAGAACATTTTCTAGATCACTCCAACAATAAAGAAACTGGGTTGGATTCGCCTATGCTTAGATTTTAATCTACATATTAAGAGGCATTTGTATATAGAATTTTCAAACAAGAAGAAATGAGATAAATAGAGCCTCTTACCTCATTTGAATCTATGGAATTGTTCTCATTCCATGCAAAAACTATAGGCTTAACAAAGGCAACCAATTGCAAAACTTTCTCAGTGAGATTGTATATGCAACTCATTACATATCGGTACCCTTCATTTGAGTTGACATGATCTAGAGAGGCTCTTGCAAGGCATCTAACAGATGTATATGAAATCTCTGTTAACGAACTATATTTCCACTTCATCCTACTCTTAGATTTAGTACGATCTAGTGATGCCATATAATTGACAATATCTTCTGCACCTGCTACTCTATTACTGTTTTCCATCTAAAATACAATGTCAATTTCAACATCTAGTCAATTCAATAAAAAAATAAAAAAAAATAACACAATGTAAATTGAATTGAAAAGCCATACACTTACTCCAAATTTGTCTAGTTTGGTCTGCAACCTGCCTCTGCCAAATGTATATACAACCATCACATTATCTCTTGCTCTCTTGCCTCTATTACTCTTCGTGAAATATTCTTCAGAATGCATACTTTCTTTCAATGCCTCCCACTATTTGGGAGATAGAGGAGAGCCTAACCTCTCTTTTCCCTTCATGATTGTTTTTCTACAATTGTATCTAAAATTGTTCATCAAAAGTCTCATCTTTTGCTTGTAATATTTTCTAGAGATTTGTCCACTAGTAATATCAAAAGCATTTTCCATTTTTTGTATAACATTTTCCATACTTCATGGATATCTACATAAAATTTTATTTTCAAATATCCAAATGGGCCCTACATCCTACACCCAACTTAGAGGCCCACCTTGCAGCATTTGGGCCCATCTTGGATCGAGGCAGGAAGTAGAGTAGATTGTGGTTAGAGAGAGAGATGTACCAACTCAGTCAGAGGAAGTGGTAGCTGCACACATGAGAGATTTACTTAGAGCTTGACCACCCTTATTTGATGGATCAGGCAACGGTTTTGAGGCTGAGACCTAGTTGATTGACCTAAATAGATTCTTTTCTATGCACCTGTATGGTAGCAACACCAAAGCCAGATGTGCGATTATGCACATGAGAGGCTTTGCTTCCACATGGCAGATATTGGACGAGAAGAAGCTCCATGTTGATATCAGTACTGTATCTTGGGAGATGTTTCTAGAGAGGTTCCACAATAGATTTCTCTCTATCATTGGTGACAACGTCGTGGTGATGAGTTCCATACTCTATGATAGATGACTATGTCAGTGGAAAAATATGAGTGTCATTTTTACGAGGTCAAATAGTACACAGGCATTGGAGACGACGAGGGCATGTTGGTGAAGCACTTTCTTAGGGGCTTAAATACCTGGATCAATGGAGGTGTGCGGGTTTTTGAACCCAAGACTATGGAGACCATGGTAGACAAGGCCAGACTTGTAGAGGAGAATTTGGTAATGGAATTGGGTGATCATTTAGGAGTGCAGATGAGTAGTACTTCAACTATAGGGCCTAGTGCATGCAGTGGCCAGACTTAGGGAGCTGAACCACCCAGGGCATAGTAGACACCAGCACAGAGTGGACAATACTAAAACTCCTAGGGAAAATAGAAGGATTTTCCACCTAGACAAAATGACAGATATCAGCCGAAATTGGAGGCGTGTCAAATGCTTCAGTAATGCACAACCAGCATAGAGTACTTAGTCTACCTTTAGGGGTAGTGTACAGCAGTCCAGTGCACCTTCTAGAGGTAGAGGTTTTGGCAGGGGTACCGAGTGTTTTGCTTGTGGCCAACAGGGTCACATAGCTCGACAGTGTCCCAATAAGGGCACATCAAGATATACATAGAGGCCAGCAACATCAAAGCCGACTATTGGTGATGTAGGTAAAGGACATTGTGTATTTACTAATGTTGAAAACTGCCAGGCTAACCACCAAAGTATAGTGGTGGAGACTACAGGTATGTTGCAAGGTAACAAAGTTACCATATTATTTGATTCAGGAGCCCCCGACTCATTTATTTCATCATTCATCATGGCACATGATAGACTGGGAGCAGTAAGGAAAGAAGGTAAGAGGTAGGTTGAGTTAGCATCTGGTGCTAGGGTTGCAGTACATTCCTATGTATCAGATTGTAGACTGGAGATTGGTTCTTTCCACGCTACTGCAGATCTTTGCGTTATACCACTAGGTTCTTATGACATTGTCCTAGGGATGGATTGGCTCAATGCTCATAAGGCCTTGATTGATTGTCAATGCAAGTTGATACGATGCATTGATGCATCAAATAGTGAGGTTGAGTTAGGAGGGGTCTAGAGACCTATATCATTGAGGATGATCTTGGCGATGCAGCTAAGAAGATGTGTTCATCAAGGGTGCCAATTATTTGTTTTGACAGTAGATGATTTGGAGATGGGTGATAGAGAGGAGAAGGTGTCTATAGATAGCTACCCCATACTTAGTAGTATGCAGATTTTTTTCCAAATGATATTGTAGGGATGCCACCTCAGCATGACATAGACTTCAAGGTTGATCTTTTACCTGGTTTCGAATCCATTTCACGAGCCCCATACCGTATGACGACTCAGGAGCTTAAAGAGCTCTGCTTGTAGCTTGAGGAGTTGTTGGAGAAGGGTTTCATCCACCCTAGTGTCTCACCTTGGGGAGCACTAGTGATATTTTTGAAGAAGAAGGATGGTTCTCTTTGTTTGTGCATAGATTACCGATAGTTAAATAAGGTCACCATCAGGAACCAATATCCTTTACCTAGGATTGATGACTTGTTTAATCAGGTCAAAAGTGCTATTGTCTTTTCTAAGATTGATCTTAAGTCAGGATACCACCAGTTGTGGATTATAGAGTTAGATATTCATAAAATGGTGTTTCGCACATGATATGGTCACTATGAGTTTATAGTGGTACCGTTCAGGTTGACGAATGTGCCATATGTATTCATGATCCTGATGCACAAAGTTTTTCACACATACCTAGATAGATTTGTGGTGGTATTCCTCTATGACATATTGATTTATTCTAGGATAGTTGAGGAGCATGAGGAACATTTGAGGCAAGTATTGCAATGTTTGAGGGATAATATGTTGTATGCCAACTTATCCAAATGTGAGTTCTTCAAAACTGAAGTCAAGTACCTTGGTCATGTTATATTAGGAGAAGGTATTGTAGTGGATCCTACAAAGACACAGGCAATCATGGATTGGCCTGCGCCCACAAATATGGCCGAGATACGTAGTTTTATGGGGTTAGTAGGTTACTATAGGCATTTTGTTTAGGACATTTCTAGGGTAGGACACCCTATTACTTCTCTTTAGAGGAAAGGGAAGAAGTTCGATTGTTCAAAGTAGAGCGAGGCTACATTTTAGACATTGAAGGAGAGGTTGACTAGCACACCAATCTTTGCAGTACCAGATCCTACATGAGACTTTGTTATTTATGCAGATGCATCTTTGGAGGGGTTAGGAGTGGTATTGATGTAGGATGGTTGAGTCATTGCGTACGAGTCATGCAAGCTTAAGGATCATGAGTTGAACTACCCCACACATGATCTTGAGTTAGCTGCAGTTGTACATGCATTGACTCAATGGAGACATTTCTTATTGGGGCACTGTTTTGAGTTACACAATGACCATCAGAGACTACATCACATCTTCACATAGCCTAACCTTAATGCTAGGCAAAGGCGATGGATGGAGTTCCTCTATTAGTACGATTTTGAGGTGAAGTACATCCAAGGGAAGGAGAACATTGTGGCTGACACTCTCAACAGATGAAGGAACAAACTATCTGAGATGACTCTTATTGTAGATTTGAGGAGCCAGATTCTTACTGCACTTCCTACAAATAGCTGGTACAAGGAGGTAAGGTCTGAGATTGAGTCAAGCAAGACTTTGGATGGCAGGTACTCAGGATATTCTTTGGAGATAGATGGGTTATTGAGATACATGGGACACATATTTTTTCCATCTTCGAAAGGGATTCGTACCTTGATTTTGATAGAGGCACATTAGGCACCTTATTCAGCTCACCCTAGAGTAAAGAAGATGTATGCTGATCTACAACCACTTTATTTCTGGGCAGGTATGAAGCAAGATATCGCCGATTATGTATCCCAATGTTTGGAGTGTCAATGAGTTAGGGATGAACACCAACATCCGGCTAGTCTTCTATAGCCTCATTTGGTTCCTGGGTGGAAATGGGACATCATTTCATTGGATTTCATTATTGGTTTACCCAACTCTTCATGATGACATAATGCGATTATGGTGATAGTAGATAGGTTGATGAAGGTGGCACACTTCTCACCCATCCATTCCCCCTATAACACTTCATCAGTTGCTAGAGTGTTCATGCAGGACATTGTGAGGTTGCATGGTATTCCGTGTTGGATTATCTCTAATAGGGATCCTGTGTTTACTTTGGTTCTTTAGACATCATTATAGCATGCTATGGGGACATAGTTGAACTTCAATTCAACGTATCACCCCAAGATGGATGGACAGACTGAGAGGGTCAATCAGATCCTTGAAGATATGCTTCACATGTATGTCATGGACTAGCAAACATGATGGGAGGATTATCTCCATCTCGTAGAGGTTGCTTATAACAATGGGTTTTAGAGTTCTATTGGCATGGCACCTTTTTAGGCCTTGTATGGATGGCCATGTCGGAATCCATTAATTTGGGATAGGTTGGAGGACAGGATTTTATTGGGTCCTAATATGCTTTAGGATATGGAGGAGCAGGTGGTTTGGATCAGAGAGCATTTAGTAGCTACACAAGATAGGCAGAAGAAGTGTGCAGATGCACACCATGTGGATTGCCAGTTTGTTGTGGGTGACCGAGTTTTCTTGCGAGTGTGATTGAGGAGGAGTCCAATCCATTATGGAAAGGGTTCTAAGCTTGCACATCATTTTTTTGGGCCTTTTAAGATTTTGGAGAAGATTGGGCTAGTTGTTTACTGCCTTGCTTTACCACCCAGTCTTTCATGCATCCACAATGTGTTCCATGTTTCTGTACTTAGACTGTATCACCAAGACATTTCTCATATCCTTGATTGGACTGCTTTATAGGTAGAGGATGTGAAGCTAGCTTTGGAGCTCATGGCCATTACCCAACAAAGGAGACTCACCCTCAGGGGTCAAGATATTGAGCAGATGAGGGTCCAATGAGATCCTAGAGATGACACTTCTGCTACATGGGAAGATGCTACCAGGATGAGGGAGCTCTACCCTTACTTTTTCACACGCGTCTAGGAGTAAACCTGATCCTAGGGTGGAGGATGTGACACCCCTCCATTTTGTTATGTTTTTCTTGATAGCTTGATACTTTTTTGGACCTTATTTTATGTTATGGTTGTTCTATCACTAACAGTGGGGCTATGATAGACTATATGGATGTGATGATACATTATATGCATGGTGATTATGTTTAATATGCTTTATGTTTGCATAGATGCTTAGTTGTGATGACATTGCTATATATGCTTATTGTATTTTAATTGATATATTATCTTGTCAGTTGATGTGACATTGTATTGGTGAAGAGAACGGTATTGCATCACTCACTTGTGAGTGCCTTGTGATTTCCACGATTCTCTCTTCATAATGTGTATGAATTATTATCTGTATACATGTATGTCTTTTGCTTTTATTATAGGTTTGCAGGTACATGACAACGGATTCACTTGGTTTCACAGGTTTGAGTGTGTCCACTACTCAACAGTAGTGATTGGGAGATAGGAATGGGCTACCTAGTCAAACCTTTACCCTAGCATAGTGTGTCATCAATCCGTATGTTGGTCATGTTCCTTATCCATGTTGGTCCAGGTATTTTATTTATCGTGCAAGTTTTTAATTGTAAGGATTAAATTATATGTTGTGATTAAGTATTTAATTAATATGGAGATTTTGTTATAAATTAATTAATTTAATTTAAGTTATATTATAAAGTAATTTTAATTATTAAATTAATTGGGAATTAAAATAAATAAGTTATTTAATTGTAAATTAGATTAAATAAATTGTTTTAATTTTAAATGCATATTTGGGAAAATATCTTAGAAATATCTTGGTTTATTAAGGAAGAGATATTTGTTGTTTGAACAAGAAGTTAGAAGGATTTGTTTTCTGATTGCCTTAAAATTGATTTATGAAAAGATTGATTGAAATTGGTGAAAAAGAGGAAATTGTAGGGATGGGAAAAAAAGATAGAGCTTTTTGGGAAATGAAGGAATTGTAGATCTTAGAAGCTTTCTAATAATTCTAGGAATCTAGTTTATGGAAATTCTTGGCTATGGTTTATTTATGTTCTTTGGGAAGTGGCAATTTTTTTGGAGGAAGCTTTGACAACATTGGCAAATTGAAGCTACAAAGAAGCTTCAATTTTGATTTTGATTTTTGTGAATAGGTTCTTTAATTATTTTTGTGAATTTTGATTTGAAAGAGTTATTTAATTATTTTAATGCAAATTGGAAAAGACTAGAAGAGGTTTTGATTATTGTAGAAGCTTTTATTTTTAAAAGATTTCTGTGAAAATTGAACCTTTGTAGAAAACAATTTAGTTCCTCTGTGTAAATTGATCATTTGAATTAGATTGAAACCAAAGAAAATTATAGATCTCTGTAGAAAATATTTGTGGTGATAGGAAACCTCTATAAAATACTTATACTTTGTTTCTGTAAAAAAATTCTTTCTATTAAATTATGGATCCTCTATGTAAAATTCATCTGTTTGTCCTGTAGAAAACTTCTGTGTAAATAATTTGTCTTCCTGTAAAGAAGTTGGTTGAAATTTACATATACATATATATAAATATATATATTGGAAAATATATATACATATACAAACATATATATATATAAATCTTTATTTATTTATGTTTTGATTTACCTTTTGGTAAATTCGCAGAATTGTAAAACAGATTTGAAAATCGCCGTACATGATTTTTTATAAATCACAGGTTTTTTTATTAATGAAATTTTGTATTTAATGGAGGCTAGGGGAGCCACCCCCATAGCCATCCCTCCCACATGGGAGATGACAGTGAGGGAAGTGCCTAGCGCTACCTTCACAGGTAATGCTGACACATCGAACACTGCTGACCCCCTATAGTGGGAGCTTGGTTGTACAACATCGACCCTAATTCGTATATGACAGTTTGTATTTAATATATAATATATATATATTATACATTAAATGCAAAGAAATATGTAATCTATTCTTTATTTTTTTAAAAAATGAGGAAATAGATTTTGATGTTAATGGATTTTATATTAGATAAATGAGTTCTTTTATGGTATAGTTGATTTTATAATTAAATAATATATATATTTATATGTATATATATAATTGTATTTAATTATATATACATATTAAATATATTTGTTTAATGTTTGTTTATTACAATAGATATATGCAAGCACAATTAGTTAATTAGAGATGAATAATTAGTTTAATTGTGAAATTGGTCTAGATAGTATGTGTGATTGTGAAACTGTAGTTAAACTTGTGATATTATTTTGTTGTGGATTATTAATGGGAATTGTGTTTTGAATAGTGTATTTTAGTGTGAGATATTGTTCTATTGGATTTAGGAAATCTGAATAGTAGTGCTTTTGATTACATAAGATTGTTTATTTTAATTTCTAGTATTTTTGTAATTGGGCATTGTGGGGGATATTTGTTGTAGAGAAAATATAAGTCTTCTAGATTTTAATTGTGAAAGGGTTGTCACTTTTTTTATCACCTTGAGATTTCCTTGGGTAGTGCTTGTAGTTGGATTCAATATTGGACATCCATAGGGATGTGTTATCTCGTGTTATGTTATTATCATTTTGTGCACTGTCTATCCTTGGGTGTAGAATGAGTTATTGTGTTGTCGATAGGGGAGTGGCTTTCAATGGGGGTCAGGACACAAAGTGGTCCCATGATAACTCGTGTGGAAGTCAGTGTAATTAGTGGAAATTAAATAACCTACTTTATGGGAATGGGTAGTTTACATATTTAACTTGATAATTAGCCTCACTCATTGGATCAAGGGCTTGTGTTAGACTTGAGATTAGTCAAGAAGGCCTAGAATGGCAAGATTGTTATCTTGTCTTCTCAAAAGATAATTGATTCTGCACTAGTGTGCATGTGGGGCCAGAGTTCATAAGAGGTTATCAAGATAACCCAAGATGGGGGCCGAGACCTAGGAAGATCTCCTTAGGATAACCAATGCAACCTTTGTGATGACACTCCTCCTATGACAACAGTCAAATTGTATTGTATAATGGTTGTACTTGATTTTTTGATTCTAGAAGCAATGTAACCCTATGTTTTGTATTTACTAGTATAGTGTTATTTTGTACCTTTCATGTGTCTAAAGGTGGTAGGTTAGTCTAGGTTACCTATTACTATCTCCTAGCACAAGGGTTGGTCCTATGGGTACCACATGGCTGGGTGGCGTGCACCTTACACTGTTGAGTTTCTCTTCCTGTTCGTGATGGTAGGATCTTCTTGTTCGATGAGCTCATGTGGTTCTATGGATTTGTACATCTCTTTATTCATTGTAACAGTGGACACTATATATTATATTCCTTATTTGTAATAAAGGAGGAACCCTTGTGATGTAATTGTAACATTATGTATGCTATTTTCATGATTGGATTAAATTGTATATATATTGTTTATATGGTGTTGTATCTATGGAAATATACTCATTACATTTCTAAGTGTTAGACTTATTTTGCAATGGATTACTGCTTTGTTGTATTTTGTTATCATGAGTTAATTCCATATACTATGTTTTAGAATAATTTTGTAAGTTTTGAAATTCACATGTAGATGCGTTGTGTGGCCTAGAGGATGTATGTATTAGAGTAGTTTACTTCACTCATCATTGTTACTCTTTTTAAGAAAAAAACTTAGTTGTGCTTCCATAGTGTTGCATCGTCTTGTTATGCCTTGCATAACCACCCCATTTTATTTTATTTTGGAACAAAATGGGTCCCCCCCCCTTTCTTTTCTTTTGTTCGCCTTTGGTTTTTTGGCTGGGTCTTAGGAGTTTTTTTTTTTGCTCCTAAGTTTGTCTTTTGCTATGTCAAAGGCGGGTCCGAAACCAAATCTAAATATGGAACTCTTTCAAGGTTTCTAGTTCAGATATAATTCTGACTTTGAATCTACCTTCTCTATTGTTTCTCTTTTGTTTTTTCGGTTGCTTTCAACAAACTCTTGGGTTGGGTCGTCCTCTTGTTTGTTGGTTGTTTCCTTGTGTTTTGTTTGTTTTCTCGCGTGGAAGCGAGATCGGGATTGGAACAAAAGTATGAAATTTCAAGTTTCCATTTTATGTTCCCATCCCAACTCTATCTCCACTCGTTTCCTTTCTCATTTTCTTTGTTCCTTTGGGTTGGGTTTGGTGTTCGCCCTGGTCCCACTTCCCTTTGTGCTAGTGTTTTTTTCTTTGCTTTTTGGTCAGGACCGGATCCAGACCTAGAATCAAACTTCAAACTTTGTGAAGTTCCATTTCAGTTTTGTCTCCACCTCATCCTCTTCTGTCGTATTTTGGTAATTGTCCTTTTTCTGAAACTGGATCCAGAGTGGAAGTTGAATGTGGGAACTAACGATTAGTTCTAGTCCAGTTCCCATTTTGGTTCTTATCCAGTTCCCATTCTGATCCCGCTTCCAATCCCATTTTAGTTCTGGTCTGGTTCCCGTTCCGGTCCCACTTACAACCTCATTTTGGTTCTTATCCAATTCCAATCCAAGTCCCACCACATGATGAGAAATATCTTTTATGCCTAATACTTCTATGGTTCCGCTTCCGATAGAGGCATAGTTTGACTAAGTAAATATTATCTAAGGAGGATGGAGAAGGGTTTATATGATTGACTAACTTGGATGGTGTTTTCATCTAATATAGGAAGTTTCTGTAGGAATCGAGAAATGTCAGGGGCATCTGATGAGGCCTCTCAGAGAAGCCAACCAAGTGAAACTTCATGGCAAGGAGTTAGAACAAAGAAGATCAAGGTGGAACAACTCCTGTATACCTTGAGATAAATTATGCAAAAGGGAGATGATGGGAAGAATTTATTATTAGATCAATTTATGGACATCAAGGAGGAGATAAGAATTGCTAGAAAGGAGTTAATCAAGTTAAAGGAGATGCAAAGGTTGGTTTCTATAGAATTTGAAATGATAAGATTTGAAGATGATTGGTTGGATGTACCTGATTCGGGTACTCTTCAATTAGTGTTCTCCAGTTATGATGAGTACATACTGGAGCATTCAGTGCAAAAGTGAACTAACTCTTTTCACCATACTTAATATCCACTTTGCTCTTCTTTTTGTGGGTTTTGACATGAGCTCAACTTTGAGTTTGCGTCATTAGTTTCACTTTCTTCTTAGAATATCAGATTTCTTGTAGGTGCAACAGAGTAATCAACCTTGGAACAAGGGTTCATGAGTCCACTTCTATGTTCAGTTCTAGTTCCATTAATTGTGGATCTTGATCGATAATTGAGAAACTTGTGCATGTGGCACCCTATATGTATTATTAGGTTCTACTTTGTAAAGGTTGGCTAATTGAAGGAAGATCAGCTATCTGATGATAGAAAATAGAGATTAGATATAGGATTTCTATGTTTTAGGAGAGAGAGACACTAAAATTTTAGTAAAACTTAGTTAAATTATAGTTTTTTACACATATTTATGTTGTGGTTTAAAGTTTGGATCTATTTTGATAAGGTTAATGGTACATGATCAATCCATAAGCTAGTGATTTTTGTTGTGCTTAATTGTTTCTTATTTGATGAAAGTCAATAGAAGGAACTAGATTCAAGATTATATCATTGGATTATCTGTGGATGAATTTGTTATCTTATTCATTTGATCTATGTTTTAGATGATGAGTGAGTGATTTTATTGAAGGAAGTTTAGTGAATGTTGATTGTATTTGAATTATCACTATGGATGTATGCAGTAGCATAGTTTATTCTATGGATTGCATCTTTCTATAGTTGTGGTTAGGTGGGATAAACAATCATTATTGATATGCAAGTATGGATATGCAAGAATTTTACTCATGTTTCTTTGATTTGAAGCTCTGATTCATCTTTTTCTTTTATTTAAAACCCCACCCCCAAATGTAGACTAACTGATGCTATGCAGTCCTAGTCCTTTTTACTAGCAAAGGCGCCTTCAACATTACAGTTATATCAACCACTAAGTGATATTAGCATAATTGAGAACCAATTACGAAGACCTTGGGAGTTAGATCACCATGTGTTATCTTTCTCTTTCAGGAGAAATAGAATAGTAATATTTTGTTTAATGTTGTTGTGTTGTTTTGAGCCTCAACATATTTGGCACTTGAAGGAGGGCCTGAGGAACAAGCTGGCTCGCATTGGGTCATTTTCACCAGATAGGTACAAGAGAGTTCTTAGATCTTCTCAGAACCCTAAACCACTTGTTGAAATCCAATCCCTTGTTAGGTATAGGCCCCAGGCTCGTAGAGTCTTAATCCAACCTTTATCACCACCACTCACCCCACCTGGGTTTCCACCAAACCCACTTACACCACCTCACTGGCCACTTACACCCATTCCACAACCTACTCAACTTGTATCACATCCAAGACCTATGGCTTACTTTGTCAATAACCCTTCACCATTAGGAACTATCCCTAGAGGTATACACGATCTCCCCAAGAACCCAGAGAGGTTTTGTCCTAAGTCCATGCATGGAGAATCAAGAAGTGCCAAGGAGCACATACAAGCATTTAAACATGCATGTACTCATGCTCAAGTGGCTCATTAGGATATTGTGTGCAGATTGTTCCCTTATTTGTTGGGAGACATGGCGTACAATTGGTATCTAAACTTACCCGAAGCGTCGGTTCTAAGTTGGATAGATTTGGAGAACACCTTTATCAATTAGTTCAGGGTTTTTGTAGACCCTACTATCCTTTACCACTAGTTTTCCACAATAAGAAAAGAACACCATGGACCACTACCTCTATTCAACACAAGGTTCCAAAGACTGTACCGAAGGTTGTAGGATCCTTACTTGGTGGCTAAGAACATTGCCATTTTGGCATACTTAAGGGTTGTGGACCCTTTGATTGGCTTGTTCTTGAAAAGGACATATAATGCTAACAAAACTGATTCTTTGGCTAAGGTATACCATCTCGCTATCTAGTTGCAACAATAGATAAGTTTGCAATCCGAGAGTCTAGGAGGAGTTCTCCCTCCTATAGGATACCAAATGTCCAATTCACCACCTTTATTCAATACGGTACCAGGGATGTCTTATTCCCAATATGAACCCATGTTTGAGTTCCAAGCTTCACTTCCCTTGCCATTTTTTAACAATGGTCTCTAGGACTCCTCCCAACAAAATCAAAATTACCAAAATCAAGCTAGAGGATCAAATTCAGTTAATCAATCCTTTGCTATGAAGACTGTAGAAAGTGAAAAGACTCTCCAACTAACCAATGAGATGGAGATTCTCAAAAAGACACTATCTCAGATGTCTAGCGACATGGCTCAACTTAGACAGAATCCCCCTCACAACCAAAACCAAGGTTTTTAGAATTAGGGAGGATATTCTAATCAAGGTGGTTATCCTAACCGAAATCCTAATCAGAATTATAATACCAACTAGAAAGATAATAGGAATTTCCATAACCAAAACTATCAAAATTAGAATAGAGGATACAATCAAAGGTCTAACAAAAATAGGCCATGAAATACTCGACCCAATAATGGAGGAGTTTCCCACAATTATCAAGCGGGAAACAAAAATCCACACACTGCTAATGTGGCAAACCTCAACCTTATGACCAACTGGTGTAGACTACATGATACTGTGGTCCATTCTGAGGTAAATTTCCCAAAGATGGAAAATATGGTTAAGATAGCCCAAGCTGATGTTCCATTCCAAGATGCATCCAACAAATTTGGTGGATCAATGGATATTTCCATGGCATATGATATCTTTGACGAAGAACTTCCATATCCCAACCAGGAAGATAATGAAGTAGTAGAAGATGTGTATGATGCCCAAGCTTTCCAAACCAAGGGAGGCCATTTCCTTAGAAATCATAATAGAGGGCCATTCACGACCTCTACCCCTCCTAATAATATGGTCTTGCCAAATCAAAATGTGGATAATAATCCACCACCACCAAAGGGACCATCAGATTCTCAGAACAGAGGTAATTCACCTTCAATTCCTAAATATTAGGTTAGGAATGATTCAGAATTTGATTTCATTACAAAGATGCAGAGGTAGAAGACTTCAATGTCAAACTTTGATATTTTGAAATGGTGCCCTGCTTAAAATCAAGTTTTGTTGAAAGCCTTGGGGGAAGTAGACAGGTCAAAAGGAAGAGAAAAGGTGACTCCTACTAACGAGATGAATGCAACAATCTATAAAGGTAATATTGGTACTCCACCTTTCTTGCTAAGTTTAAGAATTTTTGGAAAGAGCTTACACAATTGTCTACTAGATTCTGGGGTGTCGAGAAACGTCATGCCATTTTCAATTTGTAGGAAGTTAGGTCTGAGTCCACTCTAGAAAAATAAAAAGGTTATCTAATTAGATAAAACAAAAGTTAATGTGGTAGGAGAGCTAAAAAATATCCATGTATGGATTGGATCTTATCCAAAGATCCAAACTTACGTGGATATCCAAGTCACAAATATCCCAGAAACATATGGTATGCTCTTGAGTAGAGACCTGATGAAAATTCTTGGTGGATATTTGTCTTTGGATTTCTCACACATGTGGTTGCCTTGGAAAGGGATAACAACCCATATCAAAATTGAACGTGAGCCTAGGCTCAAACACATGATCACCGAGTATGATTCCCCTAATGAAGTAGCCTATTTCGAAACCGAGATAGAAGTTTACAAGCAGGAGGAAATCATGACTTTTTCAGTACTTCATTATGATGACTCACCCCTTTCAGAGCAAAATGACCCAATGATTACTGTTAATCAACAAGTCCTAATAATGAAATTACAACAGGATAGGCTGGTACTGGGAGAGGAGGTTGATATGTGGAGTTTGCAACTTCCTAATTGGTGTAGGGTTCATTACTAGAATCATTTGGTGTTAACTTTCCAACCCTATGTAGATATTTTAAAGGGTACGTGTAGGATCATCATGCAAAAAATAGGCCCTTAAGTGGCAAAAAATTCAAAAAAGTCAGAGTTAGATAACTTGACATAAAAATTTGAATAAGTTATTGTGTGATCGAAAATATATGCGTAATGAATGGAAATAAATACTATTCAAGCACACCAATAAGACATTGTATCAAAAAAGAAAATAAAAGTTAAGTAGATGCAAACTCCATATTCTACTTCGATTGTCGTCCTATTGTCCTCTATCTTCAGTGTTTTTGTTGATTCTAGCTTTTGCTCTCAGATTGTGTGCTAGGCTCAACAAACTGTCTTCCTAAAGAATGAGATTTAAATATGATGCATGATGCAAGATTAAGCTATGATATGAAATAAGACTAAGATGATTCAAGTAAACATGATGCTATGATACTAGAATGCTAAATGAATTAAATGCATGAACTCTAATTAATCACCTATTCTCAATGCTTAGATTCACACAGGTATTTATAGAGTTTTTCCGAAGGATTCTAATTGGCTGTCTTGATTAACAGTTGTAATAATTCTTGGCAGATCGAATGGTTGAAGATGGATGAAACTGAAGAGAAAATAGAAGAAAACCTGAAAACAAGATTTTTCTATTTTTATGAAAGAGGAAAAGATAAGAAGATAAAAAATCATCTTTCTTTAAAAGAATAAAAAAAAGATTTAAAAGCTGATAAAATAATAAATTAAAAACTCAATTATTTATTTGTGGATGATATTCAACTTTTTCTTAATTAAATGAAATAATTAATTAAGCTTTTAAAGCAGAAGAAAGTTTGTGATAAGAAGAAAGCTTTAATCAAGATTTTTGAAAAAAGAAGATCTCATATTTAAATAAAATATTTAATTATGATATGAGAAGAAAATAGAAGATTTCACAATTAAATAAAATATCTAATTGTGATTTAGAAAGAAAGCATAAGATCCTTTAATTAAATAAGGTTTATTTAATTAAATCACTTTTATGAAATTAATTAAATGAAATATTTAATTAATTAGAAGAAGAATCTAAAATAGAAGAAAGAGAAATATTTAAACTTAATTAAATCGAAAGATTTAATTTAAATTCAAACAGTGATAATTAATTTAAATAAATAAAATGTATTTATTTAATTAATTAAGTGGACGTATGAAAATAATTAAATTAAATAAATTTATTTAATTACGAAAGAAGAATAAGATGAATGAACAATATAATTAAATTAATTAAATTTAATCATATGTAGAGGATTTTAGAAAATTTAATTAAATAATAAATATTTAATTAATTGCCAGGATTAAAGACATGACCATTTTTATGCGTATACATTTTGCCCCTCTTTGAAGTGATGTGTGAAACTCATTGCTTCAAAGAAAAAAGAAAAAAAAGTTTTGCCCCTGATATGTTTCTGATTTTTGATGTTGATGATGCCCCCTTGGGAGGTAAATTACGGAAGATGATGTCGAGAATGATAGGGGAATAGGGATTTAGCTCCCGATAAATGATGTTTGTGATGGCTCAGTGAAAAATAATATGGAAAGAATGAAAAATGCCATTAACTCCCACCCTAATAGACCCTTAAAAGGTAAAAAGGGGTAAATTGAAGTGTCATTTTCACCCTGCTACTATAGTGAAAAGTGAGCTCTGATAGTGACCTGGCGAGATGGAGATCCCATTGCACATGCATATATTCGAGCGAGCACACCGATACTAGAGACCAGCTGTGTATGGACCACCGGTGAGTGATTCCAACCTTTTAGGATTTCAAATTTTGCATTTTGAATCGATTTTGCAAATGTTTTAGGTCCGTTTTGAGTTTTTTTAGCACATTTTACCGCATTTGATAAAACTTTTAGCACTTTCAAAAAAATTTGTAGCGCATATAGGAAATTCTATAGCACATCCAGGGGCAGGTTTTTTAGCGCATTCGACAGATAGAGTAGTGAATATAGGTTAAAATCAGCTAGTTTGATCTTGTAGTGCATATAGGGCACAAAATTGTGCATATAGGGCTAGGGTTTGAGCTAGCTAAAGTTGCACATTTGAGAGTTAAAGTGGCACATCCACAGGATAGAATAGCGCATGCTGAGTTTTAGCACATTTGGGAAAAAATTTAGCACATACGAGTGAAATTGTAGCGCATCTGTGTTTTAGCGCATCTGGGCAATAGAATAGCGCATTTGGGAAATTTTTCACAGAATGCTTGTGTGATGAAAAATGATGATTTAAATTGCTTCCTTAGTCAATAGATAGATGAATTGTAGTACCATCATGCTGATATCAGAAAAAATGATAGAAAATATAATAAAGAATTGATAACTTTGCTTCCAAAACAGAAAACAAAGAGTAAATTGATTGATTGATTGATGTTGTGATTGATAACTTTGCTTCTCGCGATTGAAAAACAAAGAATAGATGTTTGATAAATTTTCTCTCTGCAATAGAAACCAAATAGTAAAATGAGGGTACAAATTTGCATTCATGACTGAAATACAAATAGGAAATGATTTGTGTGTTGATAAATTTGCTTTCCTAAAAAGAAAAAAAAATAGTAAATGATGATAGAGTAGATTGATTTGATATTCAGATAGATTGATTTAGCACTTGATATGAGTCATTGATATGATTTGTTGGATAGATAGATCACATGATATGAGTCTGATTAATACGTCTTTGTGATGATCGAAAATAGGAGGCTTTCAAAAGCCTCCAGACTAGAGAGTGGTTCCCACTATGTTGGGAGCGGATAGGAGAGCTTACCTGTGCAGAGTTACAGTTGATAGTGGATTGCAGACTGGGACTGTTGTTGACCATGCCACGAGGTATTCGGATCAATAGGGTACTGTTGACCGCTTTGGCAGAGAGATGGCACTCAGAGCATAACACTTTTCACTTGCCGATGGGTGAGATGAGTGTGACGCCCGAGGATGTGTACAGGATTCTTGGGATCCCAGTTGTTGGTGCCCTTGTGGTTTATGACCACAAGGAGATTGGTGGGACCGAGGCGCTGCGACAGATATGTGGTGATGCGAGCATTTGTGGTTATTGGATAGATTGGGAGGATTTCAGTAGGTATCCAGCCTTAGTTGTTGTGTTGGCTGCATTCATTGAAGGCTTCCTTGGACCAGACCATTGGTCGAAGGGATTTGTAGTTGGTTGGGGTAGGATGTTGGAGTGGTTGGTGACACAACCATAGAGGTTTTCCTGGGGCAGCTATGTATTAGCTAACATGTATCATGATCTTCATCAGGTATATATAGAGGATCCTCTAGATTGGTGAGTGGGGTGATGCTTCTATAGATCTAGGCGTGGGAGCATATTGTGATCACGAGACCACATTGCATGAGATATAGGCCAGCAGGGAGACTGTATGTGTATGCATATTCTGGTGCACTTGTCTAGCAAAAGTTGGGCAAGGTAGAGTATTGGCGATGGGTATTGGATGATATAGATGTAGTGATATGGAGACCGTACACAGATTGTGAGGCATAGGGGAGTGATCACTTAGAGATGCCTTTTGTCTGCAGACCGCGATATCTGATAGAGTACACCCCCTTTATTATTGAGAGATTTATGGCATTACAGGTCCTAAGATAGTTTGGATTTACACAGGGGATGCCCCAGGGCATTGCTCATTATGGGCGGCACAAGGGTGATCCAGGATGGGGGCCATGCATTCGATACCAGGTAGCATACACAGAGTATTCTACCTTACAGCCAGAGGTATGGACAGATAGACCAGAGGTGCAGGATGCAGGGATGATAGATGATTATGCACAGTATTTCCATACACATCCATTTCCATGATTTATAGTGCCAGATGAGCCACGAGCAATTGGGGTAGCGCCATAGCCAGGGGCAGGGAGATAGGAGGATGTGGCCGACGGAGAGTAGGCGATGGGCGGAGGAGAGGAGGAGGAGGGAGAGGAGGAGGAGGGAGATGAGGGTGAGGAGAGTGGAGATGGAGGAGATGAGGACGAGGATAGCTCAGATGATAGAGATGATAGGGAGATGATGGGGATGAGGAGAGGCAGCAGAGGTTGGATAGTGATTAGGGTGTCATCCTCTTCTCAGGAGGCATAGATAGCTACATTGCAGGCTCAGGTTTAGACTTTTCAGGGATAGTAGGCACAACTACAGAGCCAGCTAGCTCAGGCTCAAAGTGTGATAGTGCAGTTGCAGGCATAGCTTTCATAGGCCTAGACATAGATACAACCTTAGGCTCAAGCATAGGTTCAGGCTCAAGCACAAGTACAAGCTCAGACTCCCGCCCTAGATTCCCAGGTGACACAGTTGGTAGCGGAGAGGGATGCACTCAGACGACAGGAACTGGAGGCTGAGGGTGTGGCACAGAGATTGATGGGTACCATAGAGAGTTCATCATTACGGGAGGCCATTGCAGAGGGATTTGAGGTAGCCAGAGAGGCCGAGTACTACAGAGTTCGATATGAGGAGTTATGCCCTCCTGAGCGGTGAGAGCCTTATCCCCGATCACATAGCACGATGAGGACCTGATCACGAACATCGACACAGGGCAGAGAGGTTATAGGGCCCCGACAGGATCCTGATGCAGGGGGTAGTGGCAAGCTGCCTCCTTCCGGACCAACTCCTTCAGGGGAATCTATAAGCTAGTGTTTGGGACTGATATATTTTGCACATATGCAGGGCATGTATATTGAGTTTTTGATCATATCTCATGTATTATGTTTTGAACTTTTTAGTTTCATTTGGACATTGGATAGTTGTATTATTTTGATGAGCGAGGATATGCAGTGGCGATGTTTTTGATGATGATATGTTTGTGCATTTTTGATGTGATATGGATGCTACTTTTATGCATGTATGTTATGAGATGGATTTTGATATGTTTCTATTGTTTTTGCAGACTGATCTTATGATGCAGGATGATCTAATGATGTGATGCAAATGGATGATCTAGGATGTAGATACAATGATTGTGATAATGTAGATATGAGTTGTTGATTTTTGAATTTTGTCAAATGCAGAAATGAATAGTATGTGTATGAAATGCATCATGAAATTATGATATGAAAATGGTAGATAATGATGAAAAGATAAATGATATGTTTGGTAATGTTTATGTAATGAAAATGGCAATGTGATGAAAATAGAATAATTATAATGTGAATGCAATAATATGAAAGAAATGAGTGCAATGGTAATGAAATGATATGAGATGATGATGATAAGTGGTAATAAATGATAAATGATAAAATGATAATGGGATGATGAACAATAATGATATGGGAGAAAAGGTAATGATAATAGTAATTGAGAAATGATAATGTTATGAAAATAATGTTATGAAATGATGAATGAATAAGAAATTATAATGTTATGAAAATAATGGTATGAAATAATAAAGGATAAGGATCCAATGATAGAAAATAAAATAGAAATAAATAATGATAATGATAACGATAATGGTAATGATGAAATGATAATGAATGAGAAATGATAATGATAATGATAAATGATAAATGATAAATGATAATGATAAATGATAATGATGAAATGATAATGAATGAGAAATGAGAATGATAATGATAATGATAAATGAGAAATGATAAATGATAATGATAAATGATAATTATGAAATGATGATGAATGAGAAATGAGAATGATAATGATAATGATAAATGAGAAATGATAAATGATAATGATAAATGATAATTATGAAATGATAATGAATGAGAAATGAGAATGATAATGATAATGATAAATGATAAATGATAAATGATAATGATGAAATGATAATGAATGAGAAATGAGAATGATAATGATAATGATAAATGAGAAATAATAATGATAATGATAATGATAATGATAATGGTGATGAGAAATGATAAATGAATCAAATGTCCAAATGTCCTCCACAAAGAGTTCAAAACTACATGACAACTGTCAATGTTTTCCTTCAGTCTTTCAGAACACTGATGTGAATCCAATATGCAAATATATACAATGATCTAATGAACATGCAACTAAATGAAACTAACAAATTTGTTGAGCCTGTTATAAGAATTCTTGAATCATCATAGAGCATTTTAAAATGTTGGAAGTATGTACAAGCATCAGAGGGTAAATTAGCGCCAATGATGTCCTGAGTACAACTTTCATGATTTTTGATATAGCAAGCGAACACAAGCATCGAGGTATAATTGGACTGAGATGACCTGAGCATTTCTTGCATAAATAGAAAAGGATTAACCCCCCTTCTGATGCAAATGTGGAACTGTCCTTAATGATATTGCTTTGGTAATCATGTCCTGTGACATATTTGCATCAGATTGATCATTAACCTCAAGATAGCAGACAAAGAAAAATCATTCTTGTTCCTTGCCACTCTAGTTCAGTACATCATCGAGTGTGCTCCAGAGTAATGATATCGAAAATAAAACAACCTTTGTTCAAAGTGTAATACTGTTATTTCATACATTATTCAGATTTTTGAATCATCCAATAGACAATGATATGGTATCTGCTGAAAATTGTTCCTGATATGGAACGATAATTGGATTAAGTTTCATGTGAGTTGTTTGTTTGTTCACGTAATCAGAGTTTTATGACATTGTCCAGCTGTCTTAGTATGCTCTGAAAGTGAAGTGCCCCCAGTTAATTTTTTGCCCCATTTATTGACACAACTTGCGAAAAGGAATATGTACAATGATCAAGCCATGGTAAAACGTTTTATCACTCTAGGCAAATGATGACAAGATGATGCAATTATAACCCTAAGATGCAGAAAAAGATGCGGAAAAAGGAAAGCTAAAAAGCCAAAGTGCAAAACAGGAACTAATAGATGGAGAGGTACAGATAGCGTCTGTTTGCCAGATTTTCACAATCTGTGTTTATTGCATTTTTCTGATTTCTTTTTGATTTTTTTGTATTTTTCTGTCAATAGACTGCCTGTTTGCCAGGTTTTCACCCTATGACATCTTTTTGATTTTTGAATTTTCTATCAATAGGCCTGTTTGCTAGGTTTTCACCCTATGACATCTTTTGATTTTTGATTTTTTTGGATTTTTCTTTTGTTTTTGAATTTTTTTAGGACTTTCTGATTTTTTGATTTTTTCAAGATTTTCACGCTTTTTGAATTCTTTTGGGACTTTTATGATTTTTGAAAATTTTCAGGACTTTTCTGATTTTTTTTGTATTTTTAAGGACTTTTTCTGATTTTTTTGTATTTCTTCAGGACTTTTCTATTTTTTTGTATTTCTTCAGGACTTTTTCTGGATGATGATAGCTGACTTAAACATAATATTTCTTAAGATGCATGTTGTTGATGGGTTCATCAAACAGGTCCCCTTCTGGCGTTGATAACTTGTAGGCTCCTGAATTGTAGACTGCAATAACCACATAAGGGCCTAGCCAATTTGGTTCAAACTTTCCTTTCTTTTCTCTATCTTGCTGATTCCGTTGATTTTCTTTCAGAACTAGATCACCCACCTGAAAGGTACATGGCTTTACTTTGTGATTATAGCTGCGAGACATCATCTGTTGGTATGCTTTCAAATGGTCAGCTGCTCTCTGTCGCTTTTCATCTAGAAGTTCTAACTCTTGTAGTCGAAAAACTCTGTATTCATCATCTGTTATGAGACCCTTCAGTGATACTCTTAGTGATGGTATTTCAACTTCTAAAGGCAGTATGGCTTCTGCTCCATAGACAAGAGCAAAAGGTGTTGCTCCTATTGGTGTTCAGACACTAGTTATGTAAGCCCACAAGGCGGGATTGAGTTGAACATGCCAATCTTTCCCTGAATCATTTATGGTCTTTTTCAAAATCTTTAGTATAGTCTTGTTTGAGGCCTCTGCTTGGCCATTCCCTTGTGGATAGTAAGGCGTTGAATATCTATGCTGAATATGGAATCTTTCACAAAGTTTATCAACATCCTGATTCTTGAAAGGTCGACTATTATCTGTAATAATGGCATTAGGAATACCATACTGACAAATAATATAGTTGAGTATGAAGGATGAAATTTGTTTTTCAGTGACTTTAGAGAGAGGTACCGCCTCAATCCACTTAGTGAAATATTCTATCGCCGTGATAATGAACTTATGCCCATTTGAAGATGAAGGATGAATTTTGCCTACTAGATCTAACCCCCATTGAGAAAATGGCCAAGTTGGTGTGAATGAGTGAAGTTCTTATGCAGGAGCATGAATAAGATTCCCATGAATCTGACATTTTAAGCATGTTTTAACAAAAGTGAATGATTCCCTCTCCATTGTAGGCCAGTAATAACCCATTCTAATCAATTTCTTGGATAAAGTTAGTCCACTCGAATGAGTACCACAAATGCCCCCATGAACTTCTTGTAAAGCTTTGTTGGATTCGTCACGTTCAATACATCGAAGTAAAGTACCATCAAGACCATGACGATAAAGGGTATCAGCAATAAGGGTATAGCGAGAGGATTGTCAGATAAAGTTACGTTTTTGGTTATGGGATAAGTCAGGTGGTAAAAAGTCATCTTTTAGGTAGGCATAAATCTTACCATACTAGGGCGAATCGGATCCTACCAAGTGGCAGATAACTTGGCTTTCAGGTGTGTCATAAGTAGGTGTAAATAATTGTTCCACCAGAAATTCATAGCGAGTCTATTTTTCTGGGAGTTGTACCAATGATGCGATCATAGCCATAGCGTCAGCTGCTTTGTTATCAAGCCTTGGAATTTGTGTGAATTGAATGTCTACAAAGTACTTCTTGAGGTCATCAACCATCTTCTTGTATGGCAACAATTTGTCATCTTTAGTCTGATAATCATCATTGATTTGGTTAATGACTAACTATGAGTCACCATAAACTTGTAGCTCAGTAATCCTCCATTCCAATGTTGTCTTTAGTCTAGTGATTAGTGCTTCATATTTGGCTATGTTATTAGTGCATGGAAACATTAGCCTATATGACCGAGGAATAGTATGTCCTTGAGGGGTGACAAAGAGAATGCCTGCCCCTGATCCATGTTGAGTAAAAGAACCATCAAAGTATAAGGACCATAGTTGCTTGAATTCTACAATGAAAACATCAGCATCTGGAAACTCAATGTGCAAGGGGTGCTCTGCTTGTAGGGGAGCGTCTGCTAGTTGATCAGCGATAACTTGTCCCTTGATTGCTTTGCGATCAACATAGTGGATGTCAAACTCACTCAAAATCATAACCCATTTTGCTAACCTTCCTGTTAGTGATGCTTTACTGAGTAGATACTTGAGTGGATCAATTTTTGAAATAAGATTGATTGTATGAGTTAGCATGTAATGTCAAAATTTTGTGAAGCAAAGACTACTACTAAACAAGCCTTCTCAATGAAAGTATAGTTAAGTTCATGACTTGTTAGTGTTCTGCTGATGTAATAGATTGCACGTTCTTTCCCTTCATGGTCTTCTTGTGCTAATAATGCCCCCAAAGATGTCTCAGTTGCGGCAATATATAGGATCAATGGTTTGTCTGGATTTGGTGGTACTAGAACTGGTGGGTTCATCAGGTACTAATTGATTTGTTGAAATGCCATTTCACATTTGTCATCCCATCTAAAAAGAACATTCTTATGCAGGAGATGTGTGAATGGTAGACTTTTGTTGGCCAATTGCCCAATGAATCTTCTTATGGACTGAAGTCACCCTTGTAATGATCTCAATTGACTGATGTTCTTTGGGGGAGGCATCTCCATGATTGCCTGAACTTTAGCAGGATCTACTTCAATTCCCTTTTCTGAAACAATATATCCTAAAAGTTTTCCAGATGTGACCCCAAAAACACATTTCTTGGGATTTAGGTGAACTTTGAATTTTTCTAATCTGGTAAATATTTTAGACAGTATCTCCAGGTTTCCTTCTCTGGTGTATGATTTTTCCAATATGTCATCTACATAATCTTCCATGAATGTGTTCATCATGTCATGAAAGATCGTAGTCATAGCTCTTTGATAAGTAGCCCCAACATTCTTTAGACCAAAAGGCATGACATTCCAACAGTACGTTCCCCACGGACAAGTGAAAGCTATTTTCTCTTGGTCTTCTGGTGCAATTTTGATTTGGTTGTAACCAGAGAAACCATCCATTAATGAATACATGGCATGGCCAGCTGTTAAATCAACTATAGTGTCGATGCTTGGAAGCGGAAAGTCATCCTTAGGGCAAGCTTTGTTAAGATCTCTAAAATTAGTGCACACTCTGATGCATTTATCTGGCTTTACTACTGGGACAATATTGGAGATCCATTCTGCATAGGTGATTGATCTTATACTTCCTGCATCTAGGATTTTTTTGAGTTCTTCTTTAACTAGTAGTGCAACGTGAGGATGCATCTTTCTGAGCTTTTGTTTTACTGGTTTAGCTCCTGGTTTGATAGACAAATGATGCATTATGAGATCAAGATCAAGACCTGGCATGTCTGCATAAGACCAAACAAAATTGACTTGATTTTCTTTGAGAAAGTTCATGAACCCTGGGATTTCATTATCTGTCATTGATTCTGCTACCTGTAGAATCCTTGGATTATCTGTAGTTTCAATATTGATTTCCTTTGTAGGCTCGATCAAAATGGGTGATCGTTCATGATAGTGCTCTCGATCAAAATGGGTGATCGTTCATGATAGTGCTCTGGGAGAGTGTCAAGTTTCCCATCAGCTAGTGCCTTGAAAAGGTTTTCACCATCTGATAGGCTCTTTATTTTATCTTTTGTTTGATCTAGTACTGCCAGATTCTGGTTTTCACCACTAGATCATTTTTCTTTATTTTCATTTTTGCAGCTACGAGATTTGACACTCTCCTATTTAAAGACTTTGTACCGAAAATTGCTAGTGGAACAATCATTTACATCATCTGGGGAAAGGAAGTTTATGATAGCTTTGTCGTTGGGAAAAATAGGTAAATCAATAGGTTCAGTTAGATCCCAATGAGATCAGGATGGATCAAAGGTAACAAGTCATTTGGTCATGTAAAATAGGCGATGGTTAGAGTCAAAACAGAGTTATCGATAGGATCCGAGGTATGGGGTAGATCAACGATGGTACTATTCTCATGATATTCTTGTTCATTAAAATCCAACTCAGTATCACTAGACTCATAGTTGCTTTGTAGTTCAGATTCTTGTGGTTGGGACCCTGAACCTTCTCCTTTGATTAAAGTTGGGGTATACTTGTGTATCACATCTACCTCTTTGTCTCTCCAAAATTCATCGTCATGGATGGTATCCCATTCATATTCAACAGAATCTGTATCAGAGTTATTTTCTATGAAATTTAGGATTGATGCCAAACATGCATCTTTTTTATCAGAATCTTCTTGTAGTGTAAAAACATTACCTTGTGATTGGTTGGATGGGGTAGCGTCATAGCCTAGTCCAATTTTATCATATGCAGCAAGCCCTGGAAGATGGATAGGCTCAACTATGCCTTCTTTTCTCTTTCCAATAGGACCATTATCATATCCCATCTTTTGCATGATGGAATACCCTTTCCCATATCAGTCAGTTGGCAAGGTGACATTAAGAACTATTTCATCTTCATCCTTATAAAGCCAATTCAGAATTGCTATATCCTCAGGATCTCCCATAGGGAATTTTTCTTTGATAAATTGTCCATTGAACTTGGTAGTTGGCTCTGTTTGTAGTTGTGCTAATGTTGATGTTACTGATATCTGTTGTTGTGTAATAGAAGGTTGTCCATGTGATCGAGGTGATGTAGGTAGATTAGAAAGACAGAGAGAATATTCCCCAACTCCACTTTCCTTGAACTGAAATTTCTTGTCAAAGCTTTTGGCTAATTGACTGATTTGTGTATCATTCTTAGGAGAAGTATTAGCAAGTGCTTCTCGGTTGTTTGGAACCAAAGTATCCTGACTAGCTTTGACATTAGCACAAGTTTGGATGTTTGAATTATCAGCTGATATAGTGATTTCCTATCTGTCATATGGGAACTTAAGACATTGGTGGTAAGTGGACGGAACAACTTGCATTTCATGAATCCAAGGGCGACCCAACAGGATGTTGTATGCAAGATCCCGATCTAAAACTTGACAAAAGGTATTTTTGATAACAAGTCCCACTCTGATTGGTAGCATGATTAGACCTTTAGACGTTCTTTCTTCATCATCATTGGCTTTTATAGTAATCTTCCTTCTAGGATCAATGGAGTCCTCTGAAAATCCTAAAGCTTGAACCACCTTCAAGGTACATATATTCAAACCAACCCCTCCATCTATTAAGACACGTTTAATATGGAACTTATGGATCATGACCTCTAAATATAATAATGAATTGTGGGGATGAGTCATGGAAACATCATCTTTGTTTGAAAATGAAAGACATGTAGGTGAGGACAAATGTCCTACCATGGCTTGAAATCGGTTCACATCCACATTCGTGGATATAGTTGTTTCAAAAAGGGCCTTCTCTAAGATTTCTTTATGTGCCGGGGAAATCTTCAGGAGTTCCAAAATGGAAATTTGAGCCGGAGTTTTTCGAAGTTGGTTAACTAAGTCATATTGATGTTGAGGGAAGGTCTCAGTGGATTTCGAAGAGGAACCCTTCAAGAGAACTTTAGCTTGTGCTCTCGTTGTGACATTAACTTGTCCATTATCTATCTTCTCATTGATTTTTATAACGTTGACTCACTCATTGTCCGTATAGAGGTGACGGATTATAGTGTCATTGATTTGATTCACATTTTTGTCAGAAGACTCTCCCTTTTGATAATTTGGCAAAGGGTTGCGAAATGCTTGGTGATCTTCATTGGATTTTTGTTGTCCTTCTATTGTGATAGTGCCATTGTCAATTAGGTCTTGAATAGCATGTTTCAAAGCTTGACAGTTGTTTGTACGATGACCTCTGCACCTATGATAGTCACAATAATAAGCTTCATTCCATGATGGAGGTTTTACACTAGGTTCATAATTGCGTTGAGGTGGTAGAGTAAGGACATTTTTGTCCATAACCTCTTTGAATGTAGATTCCAAGGATTTTCCTAGTGGAGTGAAAGTTCTTCTACTAGAGGAGAATGAAAAGCATTGTGGGTTCATGTTTGAGGTATTCCCTAAGGTTTTGTTGTTGTTGTTTCCATGGTAATTTTGATTGGTGACAGTCCCCTGATTGTTGCTCTTTGGAGGGGGAGGATTGTTTCCTTGATTCGTGATAGAATTGTCATTGTTGTAATTATTGTTACGAGGAGTATTTGGAGTACTCAGAACAAATGGCTTAGTCGAGACATGATTTGCATCTACAACACCATCGTTTACAATGTTTTTGTTACGAGTCCAAAATTTAGACTTGTCTTGATTGTTATAATGGTTAGATGAGCTAGGATTGTCCTTGTCAAGTTTTATTGTCCCTCTTTTGACCAAAGCACATTCAATGGTGATGGCATCCTCAATCAATTTCTCAAAGGAAGGTGGACAATGTAGATTTAAGCGATAGCTCATTTCTGAATTTAGGCTATTGATGAAAGTAACCATTTTTTCTTTTTCAGGAACATGACGTGGATACCTAGCAAACATTCTTCACCATCTTTGAAGAAAGGTAGTGAAAGGTTCACTAGGTTTTTGTGCAACTTTGCAAAGATCAATCATGGTGATTTGGTGTTGGATGTTGTAGGAGTATTGTGTTATGAACAAATTGATCAATTCCTCAAATGTCTAGACAGGAGGTGTGATTTTCGATAGCCATTCCATAGAGTGACTTCCAAGACTCCTAGGGAACAAACACATCAAATAAGTGTCTTCATGTGCAAATTCTAAAGTCGTGTTTCAAAAGTCTCTAACATGATCAATTGGATCCGATTTCCCATTATAACGATCAAATTTGGGAATTTCACAATGTTTAGGAAATGGAATCATATTGAGACTTCTATCAAAAGGATAAGGACATATGTCATCAAGAGTGTATTTCTTTGTTGTGGTCCCCCCTTGTAACTCTTTGATTTGTCCTTGGAGTGCCTTAAATTGTTGAGTAAGAACAGTAAGATCGGATGGGGATATTTCTTCTTCTTTGCTCTTTAATTTCTCAGTATCAAAATCCTTAGGCAGTTTAGCTCCTTGATCGGCTAGGAAGAGAAAATATTTTTCTTTGTCACATTACAGGATCTTTTCTATGGCTTTAAGAAACTTGGGGTCTTGTTCAGCCTCTCTAATGTGAAGTTCTTCCTCTTGCTCATCATCACTATCTACCGGAGTTTTGTTCATGTCTTTGTACTTATGAAATGGATTTACTTCTCTATTATCCATATTGTTGTCACTGAAAAGAGGATTGCGATTCACACTATAATGAGGATTACACATTTACCTTCTTCTTGAATGTTATGGGTAGGACTTTCTCGTTGAGACTCTTCTCCTAGTTTGTTGTATTGAGATCTTGTAAAAATAGGCATATGAAAGGAATCATATGATATGATCAAAGATGCTCCCAATTCTTGATTGTGGCTTCCAAAGACGAAGGATATCAGAATCCTGTTTGAGGGAAGTTGAATCAATAATCTAAAATTTTGCTTGTGAGGTGCACTCCTAAAGTTTCGATCCCTATTTTTTGAAAAGATTTGTAAATCTATTGAAGGTCACTGAAGGATTTGACTAGGATGTGTTGAATATTCAATCGAAGGTTGTGGTATATTCTCAAACTCAAGAGGTTGATTAAGATTGTGATGTTGAGATAGAGCTAATCTTTGATAATAAGCTTGAGTAGCTAAAGGTTCTACAGCGTAATCATCAGTGAATCCTCTGACATAGTCTTAGTATCTATGGAGAAATTTGCGATAATGAATCAAGACGTGTCGACTCTTATACAAAAATTCTCTGCAGTCTAAAGTTTTCTTGTAACTTAAGTTCATTTTGGGCTTCTTGATCCTATTGAAGACTGATTTCTTGACGAACTTGGTTGATTTCCACTTCCTCAACATGGGAGAGAAATATCAAAAATTTTGGTCTGTGTAAAAATTTTTGACATCAACCAAAAGCACTATTCTGTTCCCTAAATGCGCTGCAGAAAGAGGTATATGCACTGGAGAAATAGTCAAATGTGCTGTAGAATACCTTGAATGCGTAGAAATAGACCTTAGATGCGCTAAACCAAGAAGCATATGCATTAAAACAGTCTCTAAATGCACTAGAAAATGACTCAGATGTGCCGAACCAGCTAGTGAATGTGCCAGAATAGTTTGTATATGCGCTATAGTTTTTCTTAAATGCGCTAAAACAATTTTCCAAAGACAGTTTTTGACCAGTTTTGAAATTTTTCAGCTGAAGTGTTCCATATTTGTTTTGGATGATCCTTTATCTAAATTAATGTTCTTGAAAAACATATCAAACAGTCTGATTTAAGTTGAACGTAACCAAGCACAGAATAAGACAAGCACAACTTAAGTTAGGCTAGGACAATATCTGCTAGATTCCACATGGGTTTCCCCAACCGCATATCAGTAGTGTGTGAATTCAGAAGCTTGGCTACACGGGCTCCCCCTTATAGTGCACTCTCTTCTCAGGTCAACCAAGCTTCCAACCCCCATGAAACTCCCATGGCAGATTGATCACCTCTACTAAAGACTGCGAAAGTGTGGAAGGCTTCACACCGACCTGTGCTGGACTAGCAGATAGAAGGTTTTTGGCTTTCTAAACAATGGTATTTAGTTCAGGATCCCCGTTCGAGTGGCCATACATGGGGCAAGAGATTAATCACCATTAACGTGGCACTCCAACCTGAAGAGGTTAAGATCAACAAGGTTTAAGGAAGTACAACTCCGTCCGTATGACACATCTGCACAAGCAATCTTAGGTTTTCCCTTAAGGTTTACATTTATATACCAGTCGGGGGTAGCTTGGCCTTAGCTCCATTGCTGGTTTGAGTCATGTTGAGGTGATGAAATCCTCAGGTAGGCCCAATTTATAGAGTTAATAGCCATTTCTCTTACACCTAGGATCGCACAAGTGCGCAAGGGGAGAGGATACTTTGATTATCAAGTCAAGGTTACACAGGGAAAAGTGGGTCTGACTTTTTGATCACCTAGTTTGTATAGGGTGAGAGCATAGTCACCTACCACTTTCAAACATAGTCAAAAAGAGTAGACAGATTCATTTTAGGTGCACCAAAATCAAAAATGATTTAATCTAAGTGAAGATTTTGCTTCACAACAGTCATGGGGTTCGTTTTAATTGCATGATAAAGATGTGGTGGCTACCCTAGATTGATTCATTTTAAAACCAACAAGAAAAAAAATAAAGAAATTCTGTCTACAGAAGGCGTCAGACTCAAAATCTCTGTTACAACCCAAATGCACTGAAACAGACAAGATATGCACTGAAAAGTAACTCAGATGCACAGGAAAATAACCCAAATGCGCAAGAACAGAACCTGGATGCACAAGAACAGAACCTGGATACGCAAGAACATAACCTAAATGCGCAAACAGAACCCAGATGCGCAAGAACAGAACCTGGATGCGCAAGAACAGACACTAGATGCGCTAAACTAAAATGCAATTTTTTTTAAATTTTTTGAAATAGATTTAAATGTGCTAAATGATGTCCTATATGCGGTAATTAAACTCCTAAATGCTCTTCATAAATTCCCATATGCGCCATTCTGTTTCCTAAATGCTCTTCAAAAATTCCCATATGTGCCGAAACAGTCCTCATATGCACTAAAATACCTGCAAAACGGAAATTTTTGAATCTCCAGATACACTGTCGAATGTTAGAAAACCTGCAAGAAAACCTACAAGAAAAAAAGTCTAAAATGGGAGCATGTGCCCCATGGTGGGTGCCAAAAATGTGTGATCAAAAATATATGCGTAATGAATGGAAATAAATACTATTCAAGCACACCAATAAGACATTGTATCAAAATAGAAAATAAAAGGTAAGTAGATGCAAACTCCATATTTTGCTTCAATTGTCATCTTATTTTCCTCTATCTTTAGTGTTTTTGTTGATTCCAGCTTTTGCTCTCAGATTGTGTGCTAGGCTCAACAAACTGTCTTCCTAAAGAACGAGATTTAAATATGATGTATGATGCAAGATTAAGCTATGATATGAAATAAGACTAAGATGATTGAAGTAAACATGATGCTATGATACTAGAATGCTAAATGAATTAAACGCATGAACTCTAATTAATCACCTATTCTCAATGTTTAGATTCACACAGGTATTCATAGAGTTTTTCTGAAGGATTCTGATTAGCTGTCTTGATTAACGGTTGTAATAATTCCTGGCAGATCGAATGGTTGAAGATGGATGAAACTGAAAAGAAAATAGAAGAAAACCTAAAAACAAGATTTTTCTATTTTTATGAAAGAGGAAAAGATAAGAAGATAAGAAATCATCTTTCTTTAAAATAATAAAAGAAAGATTTAAAAGCTGATAAAATAATAAATTAAAAATTCAATTATTTATTTGTGGATGATATTCAGCTTTTTCTTAATTAAATGAAATATTTAATTAAGCTTTTAAAGCAGAAGAAAGTTTGTGATAAGAAGAAAGCTTTAATCAAGATTTTTGAAAAAAGCAGAAGATCTCATATTTAAAATAAAATATTTAATTATGATATGAGAAGAAAACAGAAGATTTCACAATTAAACAAAATATCTAATTGTGATTTAGAAAGAAAGCATAAGATCCTTTAATTAAATAAGGTTTATTTAATTAAATCACTTTTATGAAATTAATTAAATGAAATATTTAATTAATTAGAAGAAGAATCTAAAATAGAAGAAAAAGAAATATTTAAACTTAATTAAATTGAAAGATTTAATTTAAATTCAAACAGTGATAATTAATTTAAATAAATAAAATGTATTTATTTATTTAATTAAGTAGACGTACAAAAATAATTAAATAAAATAAATTTATTTAATTACGAAAGAAGAATAAGATGAATGAACAATATAATTAAATTAATTAAATTTAATCATATATAGAGGATTTTTAGAAAAATTAATTAAATAATAAATATTTAATTAATTGCCAGGATTATAGACATGACCATTTTTATGCGTATATAGTTATCTATATTATTTCAAAAATATGTAAGAATAGAATCTGTAGAAAATTGAATGCAGTTTCTAAACTACTAGGTTTATTTATAAAAAAAGGGAAATATATTTGGTGAAAATTTGAAATTTCAATGCAATAGTACTTAAATTTCATGAAAAAATAAGTAGGTGTCTATCTGACCACCCTAACCAAAATAAAATGATAATATTTTTTATAATATTTTAGATATAAGTAGAGCACTCATGTCCAGATGTGATGCATATATTTTTGTAATTTTTTTCTAAGTGAATAATTAATTATGAACTTTTTATTACAACTTTTAAAAAATATAAAAACTCATCTATCTAACCACCTTAACTTGGTCAAAACTTCATGGATTTCAATTTTCTTTTTTTTAATCCTATAGTATGTGAAGCATAGAATGTGGCGCATGTTTTGGATTCAAAAAATGTGATACCATTTGAAAGCTATAGATTTTTTTCAATCGGCCTATCAATCAAGACTTTAGTCGTAATTCAAATAGAAAATGAATAATAATTATTTATTAAATTCAAAGTAAATCATAATTTATATTGAAAGCTAAGAATCTCCTTTAAAAACCCTTTTTGTTACATCAATTTTTGGTTAAAAAAAATTCGTCAGCCACATACCCATCATATTGCCACTTTTTGGCCCATCATGATCCTACACATACCCTAAAACATGTCTCCAGGGTAGAGAAAACTTGTGAATGTCAACCTCAAGCCTCCACTAATGAGTTTCCATTTCAAGAAAAGGATGCAACCATCCTTATGAGAGCCAGCCTTGCTCAAGGGGAATCATCTTCTCAACTTGAGCAGACTTAGGTTATGTGTTCTGAACTACAACTAGAGACTGAGGAATCTCAGTCTTTGCCAATTAAACTTACCTCAGAAACACTTCCAATGCCCAGGGAATTGGTGACAAAGGTGCTAAATCATGACCTGACTCAAGAGGAGGTTCAGGAATCACGTCTTGAACAAATTTTGAATTCAGGAGAATCTTTTGGTGAGCTGTGCCCCTAGTTACTTTCAAATACTGATGATCAGCACTAGTCTAAGCTACCATATATTTCTGCCAAGCAAAAAACTATAAGCTAGAAAAAGAAAGAGATCCCAGCCCCAGATCAATTATGGAGTTTGAAATTTGATGGCTCTAAGTACAAATCAGGAAGTGGAGTAGGGGTGGAATTAACCAATCCAAAGGGGAAGACTTACTTTGCTTCCTATAGGCTACAGTTTGGTTGCACGAACAACGTGGCAGAGTACGAAGCACTTGCTAAGGGATTAATGTTTTCCCATAGAAGAAGGTCACATCTCTTATGGTGATGGGGGACTCTGAAGTCATTATCAAATATTTTCACATCCAATATACTTGCCATAATAAAAGATTGGCTGCTTACAGAAATAGAGTTTGGAATTTGATTGAGGACTTTGATGCTTTTAGAATTACTTTGATTCCTAGGGAACAAAATCAGATTGCAGATGGTTTGGCAGTTACTGGTAGTACTTTGGAGCCTATGAAGGACTCCAAATTGAAAATATTTTCAGTTGAACTAGTTTCAATCCCAATAGTCCCTAATAATGTTTATAATTTTTAGGTCTTTGATAACGACCAACACATACTCGACTTCTTGGAAAGTTCAGATGTCTTCGAAGGGCAGATCATAGATGAATCAGATAAAGATCAGGGAGAATGGGACCCTAAAGGTTGTGATACAGGAGGAGTAATGAACTTAAAGAGTAACAACATCCCCAAGGGGATGGTAGCCTTAGAAAGAATATTTGATTTTGATCCTTGGGCTCGGGAGAGAGTGCCAATGCAAAGTGAAGGAGGGAAGTATGAATCTATTAATTTGGCTGATTCGGGTCCCAAAAGAAATGTCCTTATAGGCAAGACCTTCCCTAAGGAGATCATAAATGAAATAATTAAGGTGTTAAAAGAAGATATTGCGGCAATTGCATGGAGTTATGAAAATTTGAAGACTTTTGATACCTCTATGATCACACACACAATACCACTGAAGCCAAAAGCCAAGCCCTTTCGTCAAAAGTAGTGCCCGGTCAACTCTTTGATTGAACCATTAAGACAGAAGGAAGTGCAAAAACTTTTATTAGCAAGAATCATCTTCCTAGTAAGGCACTCCACGTGGGTTGCCAATCTAGTTCCAGTATGTAAGAAAATGTTAGTGTAATTAATTTTTAATTATGCTTGCATACGTTTACTTAGGCTTTATTTAATTCCTAAGTTTTAGGCTTTCATCTTTATCTTATCGAGCTAACTTGTTGCTCAAGATAAGATTAGCTTTAGGCATCTTTGCTTTTATAAAGCAAATTATCTCTTGTAATTATTGGTCTTTTCAAATATATCAAATTGCATGTTTTTATGCAAAGCTTTTGCTTTTTTGTTTTCCTCTTCTGTGGAAGGTCTATTTTGGTTTGCAATCAGATCTTGGTTTTCTAACATGGTATGAGAGCCTCGATTCGCAACCCCTTCTCAGCCTTTTTGGAGGATTTTGTTGCAGAGCTCGTTCGGAGTCCCTCGAGGGTTTCAATCCTTGAGCATCATTATACAACATTTTGGATCAGATCGAGGTTTTCTGTTAGATTCAAAGTGCTGAAAAAAGTTAGAAATGGCTTTTATTTCATTGATTTTCATCACCATTTGCTAGATCTACGAGGGTCATAAGCTCGGTGGTTTATCTGATAGATCTAGGGGTTGCCCGATTTTTGGAGCACTTTGGGCCCAAACGGACCTTGCCGTTGGATTCGCAACACCCAAAAACCCCTATTTTGATATAAAATTTGTCTGATTTGGACACTATCGACTGGAGAGGCAATTTTTTTTTGCCCAAGGGCCGTACAGCCACCAAGCACGCATTCCGATGCACAAATTTTGAAAAATAATTTAAAAAAAAAAAAAAACCATTGGTTTTTTTGCATGCCTAGTTCACAAGGGCACCATCACCGTTGCTTAGCTTGGTAGCCACCACCGCACCACCAGGGTGCCACCACCATCAGTGGTCTAAGCCCCCGCGCCACCAGCCCCCGCAGGCTCTGCCAGGGCCATATGGGCGATCAACCACTCAACCCAGAGCCCTCTGTCGAGCTTCCAGCCCCTATCCCTAGTCACGTGGGTGATCGGGGGCTACAGCGAAGGAGCCAACTGCCAGCCCTTGGTCCTGCATGCGACCAGGGGCCGAATTTTTTTATCCCCTGAGGGCTGTATATGGCCAAATTGGACATTTTTTGAGCACTTTCATGGAAATGTGCATCACTTTCACATACGGTGTCATTTTTTTGTAAACAAGATATTGCTAGAAAGATGTTTCCGAGCTCTACGCAATGGTGCTGGTGAGATTTTTTGGTTTTTCTTTTTTGATGATTTTTTCAGCCTCGGACGTCAGATGTTGCCATTTTCACTCCGGGAAACATATCTTGTGACTCGCTTATCCGATTTTCGTGATTTTTGTGGCATCAGAAAGCTGGTTTCAGCCTCTATGCAGATCTAAGGTCATTTCAAAAAAAATTTTAACTTATTTTATGCATGCATTCATTTTTGTTTCATGTGTTAGGTTTACATTTTCTCTCATGTTTCTGTAGTTTTGCATTATCTCCTTATGCAATCATTGGGTATTGTAATAACAAACTGATATAAAGTTCCATTAAGGGGGGTTCTTGCATCCATCTTTCATGATTGGTGACAACTCACATGAGTTTTTCTGGTTTTCTATTGTCTCCTTCTAGCTTCTTTCTTGCTTAACTGGACACATTGTTGGTTTGCTTTGGTTCACACTTCACATTGGGATTTTATAGTTCTTGATCTGCATTGGTTCAAATCTTTCTCAGTTTGAGGGCCATGGTTTTATAGTTAATGTTCCATAATCTTGATGGTATTTGTCCTATGGGTAGTTTTAGTTTTAGTTTGGCATTGGCTTTGTGAGACACAACTTCCAGATTTGTCATCATTATGGGTCCATTCATCTTTTCATCTACTATTGCTTACAGATTCCAGAGTTGACCTAGTATGTGATTTTCCAGTGTTCCTTGGCATTGGGTTTGCTGTTGCATTTGTGATTCCGATTGGTATTTTATGAACAAAACTATCTTTCCTTGCTTGCTGGATTTGGGGTTTCAGTGTTGCTTCATCAGAGTTCTTCCAGTGCTTCTTTGCAGTAGTTCATCTCTCTGAAGGGGGGTTTTCCCACTGGGTTTTCTATCTCTTTGCATTTGTACATGAGTACCTGATCAGGCCTTATTGTTGGGACTCATATTTGCATAATAATCTACTTCTCCCTAAGTTGCACTTATGGGAGGGTGTTAGTGTAATTAATATTTAATTACACTTGCATAAGTTTACTTAGGCTTTATTTAATTCCTAAGTTTTAGGTTTTCATCTTTATCTTATCGAGCTATCTTGTTGCTCAAGATAAGATTAGATTTAGGCATCTTTGCTTTTATAAAGCAAATTATCTCTTGTAATTATTGGTCTTTTCAAATATATCAAATTGCATGTTTTTATTCAAAGCTTTTGCTTTTTCGTTTTCCTCTTCTATGGAAGGTCTATTTTGGTTTGCAATCAGATCTTAGTTTTCTAATAGAAAAGTGGGGAGATCAGGTTGTGTGTTGACTTCAAGAACCTCAACAAAGCCTCAAAGAAGGATAACTATCCACTTCCTTCTCTTGATGAGGTATTACCAACTATTAATGTATCTCAGATGATGTCATTCTTAGATGGCTATTCTAGGTATAACCAAGTGCTTGTCAGCCATAAGGACAAGATGAAAACTGCCTTCACTACAAAATGGGGAACATTTTCCTATCGACGCATGCCATTTGGCCTCATTAACGCTGGAGCTACATTTCAGAGTGCAATGGATGTGGTTTTAAAGATTTGATAGGTAAGTGTATTATTATATATGTGGATGACTTGACAATCTTTTCCAAGAAGAAAAAGGATCATGCTGTTGATTTAGCAAAGGTCCTTAAGAGATGTATCAGCTATGGAGTATCTCTAAACCCCAAGAAATGTGTCTTTGGAGTTTTTGAAGGGAAACTTCTAGGGCACGTGATATCAAAAAGAGGGATATCCATAGATCCTGACAAAGTCGAGGCCATTTTGAAATTGACGATGCCAGGAAGTAAAAAGGAGATGAGGGCCTTCTTCGGAAGGATTAATTTTGTAAGGAAGTTCATAATAGGGTTTACAAAAAATTTCAAACCCCTCAATGAGATGATGAAGAAAGATGCTAAAATTGAATGGAGCAATAAGGCTAAATCTCCATTTTTGTAGATTAAGCAATCAATATCTAAGGCACTGGTCTTGACCAGCCCAAATTATCTAAAGCCCTTTTATATTTATTCATTTTCATATGATCATTCGTGTGTAGCAGTCCTAACATAATGCAGAGGAGAAGGAGATGAATGGAAAATTTCCTTCATGAGCTTGCCATTCAAGAATGCAGAAGTTAGATACCCACCCTTGGAAAAATAGGCCTTTGCATTGGTACGAGTAGTAAAAAAATTTAGGCATTACATTCTGAGAAGCCAAGTTATTGCTATAGTGCCTGATCCATCAATTAAGTCTCTCCTTATGCAAAGTGAATTAGGGGAAAGAAGAGGAAAATGGATGGCTATATTGCAAGAGTATAATTAGAGATCCATCCAATGAAACTTGTCTGAGGACAAGGTTTATCAAAGGCCATGGTAGATGTTGACAAGAATATTACCTGCCAGCAATATACTGTGCACTCATTCACCAAAGACCCATGGTATACTGACTTGATTTTTCTCCTTCTCAATAACAAATGCCTAGAAGGAATGAATGCTACCCAGAGTAGGGCACTGAGGATGAAGAGTGCTCATTACTTGCTCAAAGGAGGGGCTCTATATAAAAGAAATTATCAAGGGGTGTAAATGCGATGTCTGGATCAGCAAGAAGCCAAGCATGCCACAGCTGAATTCCATGGTAGGCATGGCACAAGACACATATCAACAAATTCTTTGGCCCATCAAATCCTCAGGTCAGGATATTATTGGCCCCATGTGTTCAGGGATGCACATCAACATGTCAGGACATGTCATACATGTCAGACTTCTGCATCAAAGGAGCATAAGCCAACAATGCCTCTACAACCAATATATGAGGTAAGACCATTTTCCCAATGGGCACTAGATTTTGTTGGGGTAATTAATCCTAATTATTCTACATGACACAAATTCATTCTAATTGCTACAAATTATTGCACCTGTTGGGCTAAGGCTCAACCATGCAAGAATAGCACCATTAGTGTGGTTATCAAATTTATTACTGAAAACATTGTTACCAGGTATGGAGTGTCATTCGCCCTGGTATGTAACAATGGCCCTACCTTTTCATCTGCCAAATTCATACAATGGGCTTACGAACATAAAATCATTTTGAAATATTCCTCTAACTATTAGCCTCAGGGAAATGGTGTAGTAGATTCTATTAGAAGTGATAAAGAAATTACTTGAAAGTAATATGCGGAACTAGCATACCCAGTTAAGATTTTCCTTATGGGAAGATCAAACCCATATTAAGGTTTCTCTAGGAAATTCCCCTTTTAAATTAGTCTATGGCCAAGATCCGGTTTTCCCCATACACTTACAGATACCTATTCTCAAGTTTATGTAGGACTTTTATACAAAAGATGATCAGATTAAGTTAAGATTAAATAACCTTTTAAACATGGAAGAACAGAGAGACACTTCTCTATAGTAGTTTTTCAAACATCAGGTTGTTGTCAAACGTTGGTTTGACAAAAGAGCTAAGATTAAGGCATTCAGAATCTCAGATATGGTGTTGCTATGAGATAAGGCTAAGGAGAAAAAGGGCGATCACTAGAAATTTGATAGACTCTAGCTAGGTCCATATCAAGTAGCCGAGATCTTGGGTGAGAACGCTTTTCATTTGACCACCTTGATGGGAGAACCTGTTCTATTGTTGGTCAATGGGTAGTTTCTCAAGCATTACTTCGAATCGTAAAGGTTTGAGTTTATGAATTAGTTGTATATATGTATTCTATGTAATTACTGGTTTTCTGCTTTTGTTGGTTGTTTGTTTCTTGTTTCTTTCTTTCTCTTTGTTTCCTTTGTTGTTTTGTGTCTGTTTTTGTTTTCTTCTTTGGGGATTCTCTTTTCTTTCCATCTTAAAATATTGGGGTTTTTATTTAAAGAATGTTGTAGGCACTAGGAGAGAAATTGGTTTAGGCATTTTTGGGCATATATGTCAAAAGATTTTGTTCTAAAGCTCATAACTTATGGTAATTTTAGCATGAGTCTAAAGGCTATTAGGAGTAAGGTATATTGTAGATAACCTCTTGAACTATGATTGGAATCTGTCACAAGATAGATAAAACATCTGACTATGAAGTTCCTATTCATCTCAAAGTGATTATATCTTCGATTCAAGTGAAAAATTTGTTTCCCCAAATCTGTCATAGGATCCAATGTAGTTCTCAACCCACATCTCAGACTATTAATGTCTTTGTATTGAGGAAGTTTTTGAAACTAATTTTCACAAGTAAGGCCTGTAAAAGAAATAAGAAAAGAGAAGCACTAAAATAAAGGAAAACTCAATACTAAATGGGTAATTCAAGTATCTCTTTTGGGGATATGGACACCTGACTAGTAGTAGAGCAATGCTTTGAGAGAACTAGAGGTATCTCCATCGGGGCTATGGACGCTTGACTGGTAGCAGAGCAATACCCAAGACTCCATTGCATGACATTTGAAGGACTCGACCCATGTAGCTTGGATTGTAGATATAGTTGTTTAGGTGTGGAGAAAGCTCAAATAAAGAAGGATGCACCATAAACATGCACACTCAGATTCAAGCAGTAGTTTATGATGGTTCTACGTTTGAGATTCTAGCTCAACTTTACTTAAATATTTTGATCACACTTAAGTTAACATGTCTCATAAATTATAAGTTTTGAGGTGACTGAATTCTTCAATATCTTAAAAATGGGTAAACCATTTTTCCTAGCCGAGTCGCCATTTGTTATGCCTTGCATAACCACCCCATTTTATTTTATTTTGGAACAAAATGGGTCCCCCCTTTTCTTTTGTTTTGTTCACCTTTGGTTGTTTGGTTGGGTCTTAGGAGTTGTTTGTTTTGCTTCTAAGTCTATCTTTTGCTCTGTCGGAGGTGGGTCCAGAACCAAATCTAAATACAAAACTATTTCAAGGTTTCTAGTTCGGATATAGTTCTAACTTTGACTCCGCCTTCTCTGTTGTTTCTCCTTTGTTTTGTTGGTTGTTTTCAAAAAACTCTCGGGTTGGGCTGTCCTCTTGTTTCTTGATTGTTTCCTTGTGCTTTTTTTTTACTCGCACAGAAGTGGAACCAAGATTGGAACCGAAGTATGAAATTTCAAGTTTCCATTTTATGTTCCCATCCCAACTTAGTCTCTGCTCGCTTCCTTTCTCATTTTCTTTGTTCCTTTGGGCTAGGTCTGGTGTTCGCCCCAGTCTCGCTTCTATTTATGCTAGTGTTTTGTTCTTTTCTTTTTGGTTGGGACCAAATTTGGACCTGGAATCAAACTTCAAACTTTATGAAGTTCCATTTCGGTTTTGTCTTTGCCCCTTCCTCTTATGTTGTGTTTTGGTCATTGTCCTTTTGTCAGAACTGGATCCAGAGTGGAAGTTGAATGTGGGAACTAACAATTAGTTATGGTCCAATTCTTGTTCCAATCCCACTTTGGACCCTATTTTGGTTCTTATCTAGTTCCCATTCCGGTCCTGCTTCCAACCCCATTTTAGTTCTGGTCCGGTTCTCATTTTGGTCCCGCTTACGACCCCATTTTGGTTCTTATCCAGTTCTAATCCAGGTCTTGCCACATGATGAGAAATATCTTTTATGCCTAATACTTCTATGGTTCTGCCTCTGATAGAAGCATAGTTTGACTAAGTAAATATTATCTGAGGATGGAGAAGGGTTTATATGATTGACTAACTTGGATGTTTTGTTCATCTAATACAGGAAGTTGCTACAAGAATTAAGAAATGTTGGGGGCATCCGATGAAGCCTCTCAGAGAAGCCAACCAAGTGAAACTTCATGGCAAGGAGTTAGACTAAAGAAGATCAAGGTGGAACAACTCCCGTATACCTTGAGATAAATTATGAAAAAGGGAGATGATGGGGAGAATTTATTATTAGATTAGTTTATGGATATCAAGGAGGAGATAAGAACTGCTAGAAAAGAATTAATCAAGTTAAATGAGATATAAAGGTTGGTTTCTAAAAAATTTTAAAGGATAATATTTGAACATGATTGGTTGGATGGACCTAATTCAGGTATTCTTCAACAAGTGTTCTCCAGTTATGATGTATACATCCTTGAGCATTCAGTGCAAAAGTGAACTAAGTCTTTTCACTATACTCAATGTCTGCTTTTCTCCTCTTTTTGTGGGTTTTGACATGAGCTCAACTCTGAGTTTGAGCCATTGGTTTCACTTTCTTCTTGGAATATCATATTTCTTGTTGGTGCAATAGAGTAATCATCCTTGGAACAAGGGTTCATAAGTCCACTTTTGTGTTCAGTTCCAGTTCCATTAATTTTGGATCTTGATCGATAATTGAGAAACTTATGCATGTGGTACCCTATATGTATTATTAGGTTCTACTTTGTAAAGGTCAGCTAATTGAAGGAAGATCAGCCACCTAATGATAGAAAATAGAGATTAGATCTAGGATTTCTATGTTTTAGGAGAGAGAGAATCTACAAGTTCAGTAAAACTTGGTTAATTTATAGTTTTTTACACATCTTTATGTTGTGGTTTAAATTTTGGATCTATTTTGATAAGGTTAATGGTACATGATCAATCCATAAGCTAGTGATTTTTGTTGAGCTTAATTGTTTCTTATTTGATAAAAGTCAATAGAAGGAACTAGATTCAAGATTATATCATTGGATTATCTGTGGATGAAGTTGTTATCATATTCATTTGATCTATGTTTTAGATGATGAGTGAGTGATTTGTTTGAAGCAAGTTTAGTGAATGTTGATGGTATTTGAATTAACATTATGGATGTATGCAATAGCATAGTTTATTCTATGGATTTCATCTTGCTATAGTTGTGGTTAGGTGGGATAATCACTCATTATTGATATGCAAGTCTAGATATGTAAGAATTTTACTCATGTTTCTTTGATTTGAAGCTCTAATTCATCTTTTTCTTATATTTAAACCCCCACAACGTAGACTAATTGATGCTATATAGTCTTGTTCCTTGTTACCAGGAAAGGCCCCTTGAACATTATAGTTATATCAACCACTGAGTGATATCAACATAATTGAGAACCAATTACTAGGACCTTGGGAGTTAGATCACCATGTGTTATCTTTCTCTTTCAGGAGAAATAGAATAGTAATATTCTGTTTAATGTTGTGCTATTTTGACCCTCAACACGTCTTCTAGGCTGAGATGGGGTTTTACATCTTATTTGTTTTGCATTACTCTATGTAGATCTATACAAATCTGGACTCAATCTTTTTCTTTTGAAAAAAGAAGAAACATCTTCTATTAAACTGCTACTAATATTTTTGGTTGATCCACTAGTTCCATCAAAATTTGTAGATGCAACAGGTGCACTCTAAGACACACCAAATGCAATGGGTCTCTCTTCATGAATTTCATTAACCAAAACTCCATGCTCCTTGGCCACATCAAGTGTGGCATGAGTAGGTAGATTAGTATAGATCTCCATAGATTTCACTTCAAACACATCCTTTAATCTTGAATAAATCATCTACAAACTTATTGCTCCATTGATCTCATGTTTTTCAATAATCTCTCTTAGACTTTGTGCTAAGAAATCGTCATGACGTTGCACATCACCATGTGCTATATCAAGCTGCACATTGCCATGTGCTAGATATCAAGCTACACAACACCATGTTCTATATCAGGTTGCACATCATCACAACTATTATTTTCACCAATTGCATTTATTGAATCACAAATGTGTTGGATTCTATGAGTTGGTAGCATTGTATCTTTTCTTTCCTTTTATTTTTTCTCTACATTTTCTTGCCTATAAAACAAAAAATATATCATACTATGTCTTATATACATAAAGCTCTTGCATATTAAATTTTAGTAAACACTATTAAAAAAATAATATACTACTTAGTGGATTTACATCTTGCCTATTTATCAAACCAAGATGTGATAAATATTCATTATTCTTTGCCACTTTTTTCTATGAAAGTGCTCATAATCTATCACTAAAATTTCAGCATTATGGTTGATCAATACCATCTAATTTGAACCTTAAAGTCTTTTTCCTCATTTCTTGAAGTCCAAATAAATAATAAAGCATAAATCAACAACTTGAATCAGTAGAAAAATAGTGGAGTATGAGTTTGAATGTCATATTTTAGACATTGAATGGGATTTTTCTTTTAGAAACTAGTTAAATTAATCATACAAAAACAACAAATGTGCCCTGGCAAACCAAATATATAATTGATACACTTGTTATGAATAAAAAAGAAAACTCAAAATGGAGATAGCCACACAATCGTATTAAATAATATCAACAAACAACTAAAAATAAATAAATTTAGCCACCAAATTATAACTTCTCCATTGATCTGCTTCAAAATGATTTTACAATGCGTATCAAAAGTCTTTTCTCTTCAAAAAATTATCATACTACTAATGATTTTTTGATTCGGTCTTGGTGTTCCTTTTATAGATAAATAAGGAGAGTGACAAGCTTTAGACCATTTCATTTCAAAAAAAAAACTTTTAGTTACCTAAATCAAAACGTCTTAATTATCGTTATTTACATGTAGTTACATAAAAGTAATGAAAGAAATGAAATGAAGAGAACTTGTTAGATGTTGAAGTGTAGAGCACTCACAAGACACCAAATTCCATTAGTTATTGTAAGGTACCTATGATCATTCTAATCTAGCAAGGTCCTCTCTCCATGATAGCATCTTCAATGCTCAGTACTTCACAATTTCTAACACTAAATCTATTCTTCTAGAGGAGCCAAATATGTATGCTCCCATTTGAACACCGTATAGTCATCAAGCCATTTATATTCCTAGATCTCTGATATGTTGGAAAGGTGACTTCTCCATCTACTGCCTAACAATCTTCTAGTCTCTATAATGAACTTTGAGTATCCAGAATCTAGTGCAATCATCCCATCCAACATCAAATTAAAACTATGGACATTTATATCATGATCTTGTTGTAAACGAGCAATGCAATTTGGGATTACTTATTTGAACTCACTTTTCTAACTAGTGAAATCTTTTAACTAATCATCTTCTCCAAGAATCCTAGGCACAAACCATTATCTGATTGTATAAAATTATTATATTCTTGTAGTGATCTTTTGGCTCTACCCTGACACATACTAGGACTCATTAATCACAATTTCACCATCCTCTTTGTGGGATTTAAATTTATAGGTGCATCCACACTTCTCTATAATACCTTGCACAATTTTCTCAGTGTATGATGGATAGTTTTCCATTTCTTAAACAAAGGATCCAAAATGAGAGCATGGGCTTTCATCTATTCTTCTGCTTGGGATGGGGAAGTATAACATTCATGCACATTTTATGTCTTGTCTATCACCATCTTGATTTTAAGCTCCAAGAATTTTTCTAACGCACCATATATTTGTTTCCTTACTTTGGTTTCCTCATTGCAATTTTTTAAGCTTTATATTTCTTGCTTCAAGGCCTCTATTTGATCAGTGGAAACAACATCAGTCTTTTGAGTTGAGGGTCGGTACATTGCCATTTCAGTATTTTGAGAAGGGCCTGCCCCTTTTTTTTTTGCTTTAATTTCACATTCTCTATAAATAACCTATTCACTTCATCATTCATATCTATTTGTTTTTTTATATTCTACAAGTTTATTCTCCAAACTCTTGATAGCTACTCAAGTGAACATAGCAGAATGCATAGTCATGGTAGCTACTTCGAAGATTGAGGTATCTTTGAGGGTCTTGACCATTTCACTCCCTCTCATTTCTTGTACAATGTCCAATAATTTTGACTTCTCTATATTTTCTCACTTAGCCCAAAAGGCTAAGTTATCAATTCTTGGATTATACAATGTCTCGCTCATACCTTCCTCTGAATCAAACTCAAACATTAACATAGGGTCTTCTTGATTTCTTACCTAATCAAGCAAGAACATCTTTTTCAAATCCATCCCAAGTATAAGCAAGATATTTCTTTTCAGTACCATTTTCATAGCTTCTTTTGGTCTAATGTCAACATCATTTATCCTCAATTCATTGAATTTTTGGGCCATAATTTGATCATCCTGAGATTCCTTAGCACCCATCTTGTTTATCTCAACTTCGTCCTCAAACTCTTTCATTTTCATTTTAATCCAAAAGTATTTTAATTCTGTGGTGTTGATAAATTCATCATCCTCCATGAATCTGAGGGTTGCAATCATTCTTCCATCATCATGCATCTCCTACTCACCTTGTGCATACATATCCACCCTCGCCTCTAGCTTGTGTGCTTTAGTTTCATGATTTTGGAGTTGTTGATCAACTTCAATATCATCTTTTAAGTGCCCTAGCACACTGGCCACCTCCTCTGTATCTCCAACCTCTTTGCTTATCTCATATGATATAAGGGGATTTGGCTCCTTTACCCTTTGTTTCTTGGGCCCTAATTGCTCTGGAGGTGATTCTAGAGAAGCATATTGCATTGAAGTAGTGTCTAGAGGGAGCCTAGAGATTACAACTCCACTTGGTCTTTTGGTAGGTAATTTGGTGGGATTCTCCAACTCTATTGTTGATTTACCATATAATTCCTCAAAATTATCAATCATTAGGTTGATCCTCTTGATGGGATTTGAAGTTTCATCTATACAAAATCCCAAGAAATCAATATCTATCTTCCTCTTTTCTTACTCTAATTTTGCTAATATCACCCATTTTCTTCTCCTTTGAAATACTTCTTGGAGAGTCAAGTAGTTTCTTATCACATCCTCCTCACAATCAACATAATGGGTGATCCCAAACTTAGTGAGGATTGTTTTCCTCACAAAATTCATGTGGCCTTCGGGTTCAAAGACCCTTTCTCCCATAGACTCCAAAGAATATATTGTCTTCAAATAATGTTGTAACTCCTCAAGAGTATCAGATCCAACATACAATTCTTCACATATGGTCAAGTTAGGAAAGAATGTGCCTTTCATCTATTTATGCATGACCTGCTTCGCCATCCATAAAATTTTCCACATAAACTCTAAGAAAGCCAACCAAAGAGAAACAAACTTGGGAAAAACATGTGGGGCTTGGGGACATCCATATACTCTTGTTACTATAACATCTGGAGAAAAGAACCAATCACCAATGTTGTGGGTATGCCCTTTCTTTGACCTCAATGCCAAGAGTATTAACAATTATTGTATTGGTGTATGTAACCTTTGTGATTTATGACCAAGCATAGACATAATTCCTACTACAAAATCATCATGAAAAATCATATAGTTGCTCTTCTTGCATCTATTGTCCCATATATAACACCAATTTTCAATAGGAAATTAATCACCTTGTTTATCAAACATAACCAAACACATTCTCCTATTCCATTTATCACTATTCTAATATAGAATTAGGTGACAGTAAAGAGCAACATCTGAACATGATGGGGGCTTTATCTTCTCTTACTTGCAAAAACCCTGCATGTAATGCTCTCTCAACGAATGAAGCAAAATCATAGTCAATATATGTCTCAGGGTTTCGCATCCTCATGGCCATCATCATTAGGCAGGAATTGGCATCTTCTCTTGAGCATCCATTCCAAGAATTTGACACAAGGAAAAATAGGTTCTCTTACAATATATTTGAAAATCTTCTATAGAAAATGACTCAATGCAAGAAGAGGAGATAGTTATTCTTTTTTTTTTATGCTTCCTCATGTGCATAGGGAATTCATCACTCCTATAAGTTTTCCTCAACCTATTGTACTCCTCACTTTTTTGCAAGTCAATTTTAGCACTTGAGGTCTTTTTTATTCAATTTGAAACACTCTACAATGGAAAAATTGGTTAATACCACCATTGGTGAACCATATGTCATCCTTATAGTTATGGTGGCTAGATGATAGTTTTGTGCCAATATTCTAATGAATTCAACATCTATAAAGGCATTCGAGACTACTAGCTTTGATAGGTCTAGAGTCCCATGGTTTGACACTAGGATTTTTCCATCTCTTTTTATCATGAAATATAAAAAAAATTCCCACCTAGAGATGGGAATGATTGCATCCTGACACCCGTGAGCTATGTCTCTAAACACTTTCTTAAATCCTCTATCTTTTCAAATAGGTAAAATTTCTAGTATGGATTGTTGCAAAGGCCTTTTCTTCACCTTGGGTTCTTCCTTCTTACTCATAAGTTCACTCTTCTTAGGTGTCATGGTGTAAAAATTTTACCTCCTTTTGAATTTTATAAACCCTTAATTGCAAATCCTAGTCGACCAAATGCTTTAAAATTTCTTATAAAGAGTGTTTGTGCACTTACTTGGTGATATAATAGCTGAAAAAAATTTCTTCCTCCAAATTCTTAGCTCCTACAACAACAATCCTTTTACAAATGATTGCAAAAAATGGTGTCAAATTCTAGATATATAATTGCTTCTAAACTTAGTCATTTCGACATTAATGTCTACTTTGTTCAAAATATTTCATAATCTGTCTTTCTCAATTTTGAATATATGTCATTGATCTTAGAAGATCAAAAGGTTCATGATAATCAAATAATTACTATCATAGTTGGCATAAATTCTTTTTCCAACTTATACGGTAGTACCACCATAACTTCTCTTAACTATTGTGGAATGGCTATGTCACGTAATATACTCATTTTGGCTATCCCACTATGCGTAGTATTTATTTATGTTATCACTTTTCTACTATGAGATTGTGGTTCTCATACCACCATACCACACACTTATTTTATGTTGTAGTTTGTTCACTATGGGACAATGGGTTATACATACTTATATCCTTATACTGCCATACTGAAAGTCCCTTTTAATTTTAAAATATCTTTACCATGGGGTGGCAAGTTATATAGCTTCATACTACCATACCACACACTTACTTTTTCTTTATAGATTGTTGAGTGTAGGATAGCAGGTTGCATAACTTAACACCACCATATCCCATGTTATTTTAATGCCATTGTTTGTTGACTATAGCATAGTGGGTTAACCTTTAATAGTTAAGTTGAGATCATACTACCATACCTTAGTTTATATTTTATAGTCACTGCTTGCTACAAGGTAGTGATATACTTCTATACTCAAGAGACCTATCACCACCATCCTACACAAATATTTTATGATTGCCACAGTATAGTAGTATATGATTACATCTTATTTTCTACCCCACCATACCACCAAGGGCCGTTATAACTAAACAACTACTCTTGTGGGGGTGTAGTAATGGATTTTTATGAATGTAAAGGTGCTAGACACATCTTATTTAAGCATATATGATGATTTCTTAAATATTTCGAATTTTATGGGGCTTTTTAGTGTTAGTTAGACCTAATGTTAAGATATTTATATGTATTTTTAAACTGTAAATGTTCGTTATTGTTTCCTTCACACAACCATATTCAATGCATGTGGAGGTTAGAAGCTATATTACAAACTAAATATATCCAAATATTATAGCAATGACTATAATTTATTGCCACGAATTTAAAGAGTTGTTTAATTTCACAAGTATCTTGTTGCATTATTTGATACCTTTAGACCTTTCTTGCTTCTTTTCATATCTAGCAATTCTAGAGAAGTTAGAAAAGTATAATATCTAGAAAACATATAGGACATACAAGAAATTATATTCCAACTAAACAAAATTAATTTCAACCAAAGTAAGAAAGCTAAGAAGAATGATTGAACCTAACTTTAAATGCATTTCAAATCAACAATGAACATCTCAGGTTTTGTATACAATGTACAAGTAGAATAATGATGATTACATTAAAAATAATATCAGTAAAACAATAATGAATAAGCACGCATATACTCAGATCTTTATTACATTAAATATTAAATTACACCATACATATAACTAAAGTTTATGTGACATGCTTATAAGTTAAGGTGATAGGCTAGTTAAGGTGAAAAAACATCAACATAATCATTTGTATTGCCAACAAGATTAGAATCCTAATCACTCTTGTCTACATCTGCTTGATTTTCTTCCTCATCCTCATCTATGACATGAAATAAATTCTCTCTCCCAATCTCTTCTTCAAACACTCCATCATTTTCAAGCATTTAAACATATGGAAATCTTGTCAATGTTAATGAATACACAAACACTAACAAACAGGCTAATGAATTATTTGTTGTAGCTTTAAGCATTACTTACTAGCATAAATTATTAACATGTTGAGATAAGATGACTTGTTCTACAATTGATATACTCCCTTTTGTGGACATCTAGTATCAATTAAAATAGCTTGGTGACCACATTGATTTGTTGAACTAGCATAACTTTCAACTATGCCATATGATACCATCTTCTAGGATTTCATGCAATTAATAGATTAGGCTTGCACACAATGTTACCCAAGAACTAAGGTCTAGGCTAGAGACATGAGCTTGTGGTTTAATGGAAAAGTGATCTCAAAGGAATTGAAATTTGGATTAATGTTACAAGTTCAATTCCCATATGCTCCAAAATGTGTATAGGAAACTAATGAAAAAATAGTCTACTAAAATTAGAATTACCTATATGGTTATGGTACTTAGTTTCCTATGTAACTAATATAAGTTACACCGACCAATAAAAAACTAATTATGATGTACATGCACTACCCATGCCATGAAGACTGCATGAAAAGGAACCTTAGGGATTAGGTTGGTGAATTGGTTACAAAATTAGAAACTAATACCATACCCGTGCATGATAACATGGAACACAAATAGACAACTTCAAGATATGGTCACTACATTGTATTGATTATACAATGATTAAAAGCATCCAATTCTTTCAAAATCTCAGGAACTCCAAATTGTTACATGGTAGTCAATGTCTTATGATAAGATACCCTCCTATTTATGTCACTCATCTCTTATAATACACAAGGAAGTATATTTATTTTTGTCCAAATACAATAGAATAAGATTTCTTTCTCCCTAGATATATATGGTTTTGATTTATAGTTGCAAGCTCCATGAATAGTTTTACAAGCACTCTTTCAACATTTCAATTACAATAAACTAGAAATAAAACACCATAAAGAGGAACTTGACCCAAATTAAAAGTTCAAACCCAACATAGAAAGACTTTGATATGACATTCATTCATACATATGATTTTAGAATTTCCATTTCAGGCAAACATCTATTTTTCACCCTTTCACAGAAATATCTCAAACCCTCAAACACTTGGAGTATACACAATAATATGAATAGAGTTATTTTATACAAATTTTTGCAATGATAAGAAGAAACTAGTATTTCCTACTATACAAAAATTTTCAAGTACTTTTAAAGGAGAAACTCTAGCTGAATTTTGAAACTTGTTCACAAGGAAAAGAAAACACAAAAGAAAGGAATATCAGGCCAATTTCCACCCAACCATTCATGGGTCATCAAGCCATTATGGCTCTCACCATTACCCCCTCAACAAGAGAGCCTATGAGGAACCTAATGACTACATTTTATACACACAAATTGCTTTACACCATTTTCATCACAACATCACACACATGGATTGCCTTTTTCATGGTTATAACATTCAACATGAGACACAAAATAATAACTAAATAAATAAATAGAATTTATATAGATAATAGATGCATTGATGCTCAAGTAGGACCCACAAGCACTCATACTTGGCACATTCAAATTTATAGCCTTTCACGAAATTCACAAGGAGACATATAATAACTATTTAATGTAATGAGGTTTTTGAATTTCCTCAAACTTTGCTACAAAGGGCCTTGCCAACTTCAAATTCATTGCAGCAAACTCTGAATTCCTTGCCCTCCTTTTTGGAAGTCTCTAGGTCTTCTCCAAAGAAGCTTTACTTCCCATGTGAGTAGCTGACCTCTGCCAAATTCTACACTCTACTGCACTTGCCACTTTGGCCAACAATTTACCAATTCACCACTAACCCTGCATGCAATACAACCCACTCTCACCAATAATTTCCCAAAAGTTCATTTTTTTTTAATTACCCACTTTAATATCATATTGGCTATTTTTTTATCTGTGACTAATTATTTATTCATTCATAGTTGTGATTTTACTCAATGATCAAATTAGCCATTTATTTAGTCATTTATAGTTGTGTTGTAAAAAATGACTAGAATTTAGTCATTTTTAGTTTCTATGACTTAAATTTTTAGTCATGTAGTCATTTATTTTCCAAATTATCATAGTGAAATATTATAATCATCATTTAATTAATCTTAAAATAAAGTTCAAAGAAAAATAGAGAGCTCTGACAAACATTTAGCTACTAAGTCAATTAAGTGGTTGAACTAAAGAGCTCATTGTAGCCAAAGATGAATAAATTACTAATAAAAAATTAGAGAAATGAGTAAGCCTATACTTAGATCATCTTCATTCAAGAAGTATTATCTCATTGAATTTAGTTATGATCTAATTGAGCCCTATTTTTAAATTATGATTTTTATGAAATTATATACCTAGGTCCACTCTAATTTAGTTTCTTCCTTTTCAAAATGAAGTGAAATGGATTTACATTATTTTTTGGAAGTAATTGGAATGGTTTATCATTAAGTAAAGAAATCAAACATAACCCTAATCATCATAGGAATAATTAAGTGTTTTTTTTACAAGAACCATGAGAAAACTAAAGAAGGATGTTAAGGATGAATTCTCACTTCTAGACTCCCAAGTGTGGCCTTCTTGCGGTATAGTAATAGATACACACTTGGGTTATTTCTACATAGATGCATTTATGACTAGATTCATATCTCCAAATGTAAAAAAATATGTGAGGAATATCATGGAAAATATGTTATATTTGATAGAAAGGTTCCCAATACCTATGGATGCTATTGAATTGGTGTTGGAATGTATTAATTGTTATAATAAGAATATAAAAGTGGTGTTGAAATAGGGAAGATTATATGTAAAATTGACACCAAAAGGTATTCCATGTACCTTCAAAATCCCTATTTTCCTTGCAATGCACTTGATAATGTTGTAGAGTTTGTAAAGGCATATACAGATGCAAAAGAGTAGAATAGAAGAACTATGCACATGGAATGGTTGGAGGATAAGAAACCAAGAGTGATTTATAAGATCTATGTAAGACCATTTATAGGCATGATTTTCTACAAGATATAAGTTATATTATTATATTTTTGAATAGGATGGTTGTTTCGTAGAATGCAAGGACATTCAAACCTTGGATGTACTCCATTATCAAGAATGTGAAGAATGGGAAAACACTAATCGACTACTAAAAATTCATTAGTGACTTCATTCATGACCAAATAGAATCTTTTGTAATGTGTAGATTTTCTTATATGACATCCTATGTCACCTATTCATGTATAGTTAGGGTAGATTTACAAGGTTGAAACTAGGTTGGGGTGTTGGTTTACAAACACTACCCTCAAATAGAAATAGAGGAACAACTTAAACATTATAAGAGGGTGAATGAAGCATTCTCATAAAAATTAGTGAGAAAATTTAAAGGAGACAAAGAAAATATAATCTCTGTAAATGCACATTGTGTGATAAGATATTATGGAAGTTGGTACATCTAGTTTCTTAAATTTACATATATAAGGGTTAAGGGATTTACTAAAAAACCCTCCATGATGCCAAGGTAACCAAAAAATAAAGTGGCCTTGTTAGAGTTTTCAAGGAAAATTATTGAATCCTCTGAGGCCTTCTCTAATGTCCATTGGATAGGACAAATAAAATTATCTATCTATATGGGAGGTTATGAGTGTAAATCACTAAAGAATGTGAATGGAGAAAAATATGAATTACTATCTCTATAATTACAATCATTCAAATTGGAAAGATTGAGATATGATCCTAAAGTGGGAGCTCATAGTAATTAAAAATCATTTATGAACCTCATATGGAAGACTTATTGAATGATTGTGAAGATGGTCATGGAGTTATGAAGAGGGCATATCAGAGGTTGACCTTGAAGCACATGAATACTTTTAGAACACATAATTTTCCACCTCAATTCAAGAAAGATGATGAGAATGTTCAAATTCTATAACATCATGGATAGAAAATATTTGATCACATCTCCAAGGCCTAAACTAGATGAAGCTAGAAGTAACTTCCTTGAGTATCATCATGAAGCTACTTATATATTCCAGTCAAATATGGATAGATATTTATATTAAAAACTAATAGAAAAAGGAGCCTCTATCAACTACCCTAAGGAGGGAAAAAAAAAAGAATTAGGAAACCATGGAGGATTCAAACTATGATGATTTCATTGGAAAGAAAAGGAATATAGTGCAAGTAAAAAATTTGTTGAGGGAACTATTGGAGGAAGAATTGAAGCATCTAACCAAGGGGTCTTTGTACCAATATAACTAGAGGATCCATTTAGGGAGGTTAGGGAAATCCAAATCAATTTGATTGGACAACCAAAGGGCATACTAGCAAAGGCTTCATCTTCATCTACACTACCTCAAGTAGAATCTATATCACATGCATACCAATATAATAAGGAATTGGTTTATGCTAGGGGTAATTCAATGAGAGGGTCTATGTATCAACTAGAAGTAGAAAATTTAACTTCTCCACCTTTAGTAAGAACATCTTGATGATGCAAAATATTGGGAAAATGCCTCAATCAATTGAGGGTGAGGAAAAGGAATTCACTATTAAAAATACTTAGAGAAAAGTATAGGCTGGATAGGATGATATGGCAGGATCAAGGTAAGAAACAAAGGATGCAACACCTTCACCTCTAGTAGTTGTTTCAATAGAGAATAAATAGAAAAAGGCATCCTACCTTATTTTAGAGGACCTAGTGATAAGTCATCTAGGAATATCACCTCAAGATCTTGTTGAGGAAAAGGATATCCCTCTAGTAATTAGAGGAACAGTCATAGAGGAAGAGAAAGGTGATGAAAACCCTATTCACATTGAATAGGTAATAGAAGTTCTAGATAACCCCATTATTTTATAGGTATTAGAAGATAAGACTCTAGTTGAATCTATTATTTTTGAGATGGTTGAAGACCAATCTCAAGTAATAAAATATTTTATTTTTCAAGAACATCAATAAGAATAACAACAAGATAATGAGAGGAGTGTAGTTTTATCTTCTTTACCGATCACATCCTGACATGAAATGAAATAAAGCATTAATGAAATTGAAGCTTCGTGATATCTTGAGCATGAATTTCTAGAAAACAATATGGAGGAAATGAATAAGGGTGGGGAAGAAGAGAAAGATGAAGATGGATACGTAAGAATTGAAATGTTACCTCAATAGGAAGTTGCAATGGAAGAAGTCTCAGATGACATAGAAAATGAAGAAGGGGGTATGTGCAGGATCATCATGGAAAAAATAGGCCCTTAAGTGGCAAAAAAATTAGAAAAATTAGAGTTAGGCAACTTGACGTAAAGATTTGAATAAGTTATCTATATTATTTCAAAAATATGTAAAAATAGAGTCTAAAGAAAATTGAATGTAGTTTCTAAACTACTAGGTTTGTTTTTAAAAAAAAATCTATTTGGTGAAAATTTAAAATTTCAATGCAAAGGTACTTAAATTTTAGGGAAAAATAAGTAGGTGTCTTTGATCACCCTAACCACAATAAAATGATAATATTTTTTATAATATTTTATATATAAGTAGAGGACTCATGCCCTAATGTGATGCATATTTTTTGTAATTTTTTCCAAGTAAATAATTAATTATGATTTTTTTATTACAACTTTTTTAAAAATATAAAAACTTGTATGTTTAACCACCTTAACTTGGTCAAAACTTCATGAAATTCAATTTTTCATTTTTTAATCCTATAGTATGCAAAGCATATAATGTGACACATATTTTGGATTCAAAAATGTGATACCATTTGAAAGCTATAGATTTTTTTCAATCAGCCTATCACTCAAGACTTTAGTCGTAATTTGAATAAAAAATGAATAATAATTACTTATTAAATTAAAAGTAAAGAATAATTTATATTGGTGGAAAGCTAAGAATCTCCTTTAAAAATGATTTTCGTTTAATCAATTTAGGGTAAACAAATAGTCGTCAGCCACATACCCATCATATTGCCACTTTTTGGCCCATCATGATCCTATACATACCCAGGGGACAATCATATAATTGAGAGGAAGTAAAAAAAAGTGGAGAAATTTTTGAACTGCAAAGGTAGCAAACAAGAGAAGAGGATCCTAAAAAAGGATATAATGGATGACATACCAGATTTGTTGGAAAAAAGAGTAGAACCACCAATGCAAGTATAATTGATCCCTTTAAAATATAAGAATATAATGTAGGAAGTAGACACTTCCAACCCCAGAACAAAAGCCAAAACATGGCATATAATTAAGAGGGATGGATATGGGGCAAAATAATACCCATTGCTACACCTATGGGAGCTAAGAATAATAATGAAGTAACTTTCCATAATTATAAAAAATAAACAATAAATATTGGGCATGTTTATTGGGAGTAGGATATATGAGAAATGTCGAATAATCTCGAAACAACTACTACCCATTTTATAGAAGACAAGAAAAAGAAGGAATTGAAAGAACATATGTCCTAGCTCTAGAATTCATAAAGGAATTTTCATAGCCTATCCAATGATTAAATGAACTCCCTCAAAATGTGGTGCTCATGTTGAAGGATCAAGTAGATGTAATTGGAGATGTGAATCACAAGGATAATGTGATTGATGAATGGATTGAAGATCTAATTGGCAAGGGGGAGGAGATGATAAAGCTAGTCATTAAAATATGTAAGGGGGTTGACCAATAGGAAAGGTGAGTAAGGAAATTAAAAAATAATTGTGAAGATTACTTAATGAAAAAATACATAGAGTTGCAAAGAATGATAATGGTGCTAAAAATGGATAATTAGCAACTATTGTAGGAGAAGGTAGCATATGACGAGGATATCCCAAAGTTGAAAACATGGGAGTTATAATTAAAGTGGGAAAAGGTTCTAGTTAAATAATTTAAAGATCAAATGTATGTACTATCTAGTTTAATAGAAAATATGAAAGATAAAGACTTGATGGTAATTGATTCTATTACCCAACAATTAAATGCTAAAGATAACTTTGGGCAAGGTGAGGTTAAGGTGAACAATTTCAAGGCTCTATTTTTCAAAGTGATGACTGACCTTGTCTCACATATAAATAAAATGTTAGTGGATGATGTAGTTAAGATAAATAATTCGATTGCAAAATATGATAGAGAGACATGAAATAGAATTGAGGAGGTAAAGAAAATGATAGATATATATGGTCAGAAAAAATTCAATTAGAACCTCTCCCAAAATGTTTAAATGGAGGAAATGAATAGTGTTGATTATATTTAGCTAGTAAAGACTCGAGAAAGGGGAAGATTCTCTTATTGTATAGTTATCTAACAATGAGTAAATACTTTTCATTATTGGCTTTTAGGAGGTTTTACATGATATTGGAAATGTATATTATAACTTTAAGCCTAGATGCAAGCAAATGTAGATGTTAGAATACGTGCAATGGTTGGTGGAAATTTTTATTCCAACTAGAGTATGTAATGTTTTGAGGTAATTTTGACTAAGGTATAGGAGGGTATTGAGTTACATGATTATGATTGATTAAATAGAAGAAATGAAGTGTAATTGGAATAATTATACTAATGTTTGGTCATGTTTTTGAATACATTACTGATTAAAAGAGTACTCAAAATATTGGGAGATCTATGAGCTACTACCAAAGATAATTTTTTCCAAGGAACTCAATAAAATTATATTTTTCTAGCTATTAATAGCAAGCCATGTGGAAGAAATATCTAGCTACCATATGGATACTTTTATACCATTGATCTTTTGTAACCCTTTTGGGTGTTGCACCTAACCTAGGGCCTTGACTCTATAAAAGGCTATGCATCATTTCCTTTTAGAGGATAAAAAAATATTGAACTTGTGGAACTTGAATTAGAATTTGCTAATTTTTTTTCACCTCATGATTTCTATTCATATTCAATAAATAATTATATATCTTATAAATGCTTGTAAAGTAAAATTTGATTTTAAAAGTCTTTCAGAATTGTAAACCTTATATGGTTGTAATCTCTTCATTGAAGAAATTTAATAAAATCGATGTGTCAATATTAGGTATATTTGAAGCTATTTTACTTGTCAAGGGTTCTTTTCTTCAAAATTATGCACTATTATGTATGTATTCATGAAGAGATCTTGTGAGTTACTGAGAGTTCATGCTTTAATTTACACTTCTTTTAATTTTTATTTATACAAATATCAAAAGACCATAATTTTGTTATGCTTTCTCTTTCTTTCCCTAATATTTTACACTTTCATTATTAATGATTCATGATAACATGTACTTAATTTCTATATTTGTACAATATTTGATCAAATATTTTTGATATCCAATAATTAAATGTTTTAGATATATAGATCACTTTGTGAAGGAATTAAAATATAATGAACCCTTAGTGAACCTAGTGTTTCAATGCCTAATTTTTACAAGCCTTTGGACTAATAATTCTTAAGTGAATTATTTTTCTTTCAAAAAGATAGGTTTTTTGTAGAATTTTATCTATGCTTGATGTGTGAATAGCATTTCCATCAACACCCTTGTGGTATATCTATGTTTATTCTTCTTGAATAATTTTCCTCTCAAGATGTTATTAATTGTAACACTCCCCATAGCATTGTAACATATGATCCACACAGAATAGGATAACTTGCTAATTTGTGGACCTCCATATGTCCTACCATTGAGGTTTGCAAGCCACTAAGCATAATGCAACATTCTATCGCATCTGCTTCTTAATTCTTACCTTGTACATCCTTTATCACATGCATAACACAACTTTCTAGCTTGTGATCCATTTTTATATTAATTATGATCTTGTTAACCCCTAAAAATAGAGTAAGTTATAGGGCTTAATTAATTACCTCTCTTATATATTTAATTCTTCCTTTTCTATTTGTATCTATTCTCTCCTTGAAGCAATTAATCAGCTCATAATTTAAGAGTCCTTTTATGTGTTAGTTCTCTTATTTCCTATGTGTTGGGTATGACACATAGTATTCAGACAACCTCCTACAATGAGGTATATTTCACTTTACTACCTCAAAAATTTGGATTTTTTTTCTATGCTTGTCTTCTCTTCTATGTATATTTATTCTTCACATTTCTATATATATGATTATGATGTTCAAAACCAATAGCTTTGTATGTTTATCTAATTAAGTCAAGTCTTATACAAGTTTTTCTTGTCTAATGCACTTACTTTCTAGGTTATAATCTAGGGGGAAAATTCCTTTACTTGAAGAGCTTTCATCATCCTCCAAAATATCCTTTTGTTGTTATAATGTTATTTTATTTCCCAATACTTTTCATTTTACTTTACCATCTATATTCACATAGGTTCACAATCTCGTTGCAATGGCAGAAAAACATAATGTCAAAAATTGTAAACCCTTGAAATTTCATGCTATGTTTCATGTCCACTTTGGTTTCCATTCCCTTAGTGCTTGTATATGTTTATTTTATCCCTTTCATCATTATTTTTCCCTCTTAAGGTGATCAGGTCTCCTTTCCTATGGTCACTTTTCCATGTCACCTTTTTGTTATCCTTATGGTTTTCTAGTCCCTCGTCATTTATGTGCATCAATTTTATTGACACCGGTGCACTCCATGGATGTTCACATTATGCACTAGAATTCTAGTGGGTATTCCAAAGATTTTTTTCACTTATCGAATCCCTAGATCAATGGAAACAACTTGTGATTTTTGTTATGTGGAGCTTGATCAAACTTGTGTTTACATTTTGACCCCTTTAATAGGCATGATTTTCCTGTTCCAAATTATTTTATTATGGAATTATATTATAATTAAGTTTGCAAATAGTTAAAAAACTACCCAGATTTGAACAGTTATAATTGGACATTTGAAAAACCAATAGTCATGGTTGGAATGCAAGCAACAACGCACGTGGGTATGCAAACAGTCACATGGTTTTGAGTTTGCTTGTTGTAGGGCATGTGGATCAACATAGAGAAGTTGCAGGACACAAGTAGTGATAGGTAGAAAAATACAGGTTATTACATTAGGCGCATGAACCAGTGTGCATGTAAAATAGAGTAGTGGATATCAATTGAATTCATTGTTGCACATTGCAGCTATTATTGCAGGTTTATTGTACATGAATTTGCTAGAAATTGATAATAACTTGACTATTTTTTGTGGACGTATCTCAAGAATTGGGTGAACCATGTTAAAAACTTGTCTCTCATTATTTTTTGTTATTTGTTTCATTCCTTTATTTCATACTTTTGTTGTGTTTATTTAACCCTTATTTAATGGGTAATTCATACTCTCTATTCTTGACTGCAATTCCTAACAATGATGAATCTAAATGGCTCGACAATATCCTTCTCTAGCCTCTTAAAAATTTGAAACTCTTTTTATTTCTTGGTACCTCTCTTCAATATCTTTGATATAATCTAGATCATTTTACAACTTGTTACAACTCTTTCAAGCTCTACAACCTTCTACAATACCCCTACAATTTTTTTAGCTCTCTTCTTCTCTTTGGATCTTTTGAGAATTGTAGGTAATATTATTTATTTTTATTATTATTATTACAATAATTTTCTTTCACTGTGTTGCTAAGCACCTTGGGATTCTCACATCCCCTCTCTTTCATTTCAATTTACACTATTGCACATTCATAGCTATGATCATTCCAAGGCATGCTCGGGATAGGAGCATACACATACTATCTTCTTTTTATCTATCTTGGATATTATGAAGATAGAAATACCAATGTAGGAATTTGATTAATGAAAACCTCTGAATGGCCTAGACCATTTTTATTTTCTTTGTATTTTTAGATATTCTAAGAGAACTTTACTACATGAAGGTTTGCAAGCACTTTCTCGTTTATAAATTTATTTCTATTGCTGATTTAGAATCTTCTAAATATTTTTCTTTATATTTTATTATTGAGTATTTATTTACATATTCTCCATTTTTAGCTTTATAGGCTAGTTGAAAAGTAAAGTTAGATTTTCAAGATTTCTAGATGCCTCTATGTACTCTATTCGTACATATGATAGTATGATTTGCAAATATCCACACAATGTGTTGGCATTCTAGCTAGTGACCTCCTTAGCTCAACTCTAGGTTCTTCATTTTTATATAAAATATTATTTATTTTTTACAAAATAGTCTTTAATAAGTAAATTTCTATTAATCTATTTAATTAAAAAAATATTTATTTAAAACTATTTCTAAGATTGTAAATTTATTTTGTTCTACATTAGCGAAATTGTCTCAATCTTAATGTGAAAGTACCAAAAATCATTTGGCTGATAAATATTAGCTTAATTGATATTTTTCCTCTTGTACACAATATTTAATTTATTATTAATTTTAGTTCAGTACTAACAAAAGTTTCACACATGTATTATTCCATAGCACATTTCTCTTAGCATTTATATCAAAATAAATTTTCATGTTAGTTAAACAATGACATCTATGTGATATTTCAAAATATCCTATGGATGCCCCTAAATTACTAGGAGATAAGTTGTTCTAGGTCAATTGCTATGAGAGACCAGCTTTATAATTGTGCCAAAGATCAATAGGTAATCTGAAAACATGCATACATCCTCCATAATGATTCTAAAGTAAATGATGTTCCTTTTAGACCACCAAATTGAAGTGCTCTTATAATAAATGATCCCTAAATGGTCCAGAAATTAAAACGACTCTAGGATATAAATTAATATATAAATGAATTTTTTTAAGTACAAGTAATATGCAATAATCATGCAAACATGTGTTTAGTTGACTTATAACATCTAATAAAATGGACAAGAGTCAACCAAATTTGAATTTAAAATTTAAAATTTTAAGGATCACATTCATAGACCAAGATCAAATTTACATTTATATGGTTACTCTTAGATAAGAGAATTACAATGTCTGCCTAGGAAATGAATGTGAAATTATAGATGATGTAATAAATATAAACATATGAGAGAAAATACATGAATAAATAAAATATGATCAAGATATATATTATATAAATAAAAAATAATAATGAAAATGACTTCAACTTCACACAATATTACCTCATTTATCCACTCTCAAAATGAAATCAAACTAATCAGGAATTGCATTGGTATGCAAACTTCTATCATTACGCTTCTATGATTTTTTATATTCCGGGTAATTGTGGCAGGCGTAAGAAATTAGAAAGCTCAAGATATAAAGATTACATGGCAATGTATTGAAAGAATCCTCCTGCTGCTGCTTTGTAATAGGCGTTTCTTGAATTTAATGGCATCTAAGCCTATCTTGAATTCAACGGAATACCAGCAAGAGGCAAGATATCAGCACATGCTGGAAGGGATAAAGCTCGGTGGGATGTCATTAGTTTCATTTGTCTTATCTTATTGGATAACTGGAGTGCGCTGAAGAGTAAACCACGTACATGGTGGATACCAGGCAAAGCTTTGATCCTCAGTGCTTTAACCATCCAGATTCTCAGTTATCTGGACAATAGTTATCTCAATTCGTCATCTATAGAAAGGGAGGGAATGGAATTTCGCTTGTCCCTTGCCAATCTGATACTGACCGATAGCGGAAGGCTTGTGATATGCGTGTTCATTGGGTGTTTGCTACCAGGAATGGCAACTCGTGGATCTTTAAAGTCCTCTGGCAAAATTGTTGCGGTGATTGTCAGCGTACTCGCAGGTCTTGGCGGCTGGTCTTCCTATGTACGCAAGGCCATGGGAAACCCTGGGGAGGTTTCCAAGAATGCCGATGCCGAAAATCAACTGCAAGCGTCGGGTGGATACAGAAGTTTTCTCCTAGTGGTAACTGTATTGCTCATTTTACTCTTAGTCTCTGCAGTTTTAGCTGGCAAAACTGTCTCCTGTATGCTCAGCCAAAGAATTAATCGAGCAATTTTGTTTAATAGACCACGTCAGGCTGAGGAGTGTTGGGAGAAATTTGATGACGAGGTACTCAAATCATGGATTCTGAGTCGCGCTGCTCAGCCTGAATGTGTGATTGCAAGATCACTGTTGAGCTCATCAACTGGAGTGGTGCTGACTATTTGCATTGTGTTGTTGTCTATGGGTAACATAGTGTTGGTGAAGTTTGGTTTTTTGAAGCTCAAAGATGGACTGGATTGGCTGAGATACACAACATTTGGGTTGCAGTGTCTTTTTGTCGTATTGGGCTGGTGGGTCATCTTCCGAAGATGGTTCATGGCGGTCATTTACTTTCCAATATTCTTTAGGAAAGAGCTCAGGTTTTGTCTTTGTAGACAACGGTGCTCTGTGGAGGATTTCTGGACAAGGAGCATCTTGGAGCTGATAAATATGTATGACCTACAACAATGGCGCAGGGACCAAAAGCCTGAAGCTGACAGAACATGTTGTGGTGGCATCTTGATGAAAGTGTTTACAAAATTCAAGTTACATAAGTCACTCTACTTTCTTTGGGCAGTGCAAAAGTCGGTCGTCTGGTTCAGCAAATGCTGTTGGCTTTTGTCAGAGTTGGTTTTCGGCTCCATGTTTATGCGCTGGATTATAATAGGAAATGATATGCGGCTGTTCTATGATGAACCATCAAATGACTATCAAGAATTTATGAAATACAAGGAAGCATTGGGGCACGCATGCATGCCGGGAGAAAATCCGGCAAGTCTGTGGTTAATCTACAAAGATTCTGTTGGTCAAGCCAAAGATCGTATTAAAAACGCGAAGAAGAGTCAGTGCCAGGAGTTGATCCGCATGATTAAGAGACGCGATGAGAGATATGAAGGAAGTTTTGTAGATCAGCTGGTAAATGAGCATTTTGTTGAACTCAATGGGAATTGGTGGAAGATGACAGCAGTGTCATTGCTCATAATCATAATCAAAGTAGATGCTGATGGCAGGAAGAACGCTATAGAAGCTTACCAGCAGGCATGGGACTTGATGAGCTTTGTTGAAAGTTCCAATACAGAACAGCCCGACAGTATTGATGTGAACCAAATTTTCGACATTGAAGCGCACCAGGTAAGTGTGGCTGCCGATATGAAATTTAAAAAAATACTGGAGAACTTACTTGATATTTTGAGGGATTCTACACACAAAGTCACAATCGATGAGGCTAGGAAAGCCATCGAGGAAGAGTTTCAAGCAGCAAAGGAGCAGCTCAAACATCAGAATCTGGGGATCGGTGAACGTGAAGAAATTCGTCAAGACGTGGAAAAAGCAGATGTGTATACTCTTCACGGGCCACAGGATTCAGAGGATTGGAATAAAATTGTAGCAAGTTACAGCATGTATAGAGTTTGCGAAAAACTCATCAGCCGCAGTCATAGCAATATGAAGGAATTGGTGGATGATTTGCATATCAGCTTGGGTGATGTAATTGCTGACAGCCTGGAACAATTGCCTAAGATGCTAGTAAGGAGCTATGGAGAATGGGTGGCAGATTTCAAGGTCGAAAACATGTGGGAAGCATTCCACATAGCAGGTAAGTGCAAGCAAGTCGTGCAGGACTGTGAGTTGAAGCCCAACTGGAAGAATCCAGAGTAAAAGATCTGTTATCCCTTAATTACGTCAAACTTTATTGTCTGTGATCTGTAATATGTAGTGGTACTTCTATATCGTATGTGTGTAATGTTCGGAGGCGTGATTTAGATTTATAATGCCATTCTCCTATGTATAAATATTTTATAAAACATATTATGGTATATATTTATTTGTGGGCTGTTCTCTCTTATTGGGAGAAAAATTGATCATGTATGCTCAGCCATATGTATCCCAGCAACTCTTACGCAACAAATTTAATCCATTTGTGTAATTTTCGGATTTAGGAAGTCATTCTCCTATATCATAATTTTCAAAATATATCAACCTATTTATTTATTCTTTTAAACGAAGAATTTGTAATGGAAACCCCGAAGTAGACAATATTGAGGTAAGGAATGATGCAGATCTGTTACACAGTTTTGAATTATTCGACATCATCATTGCTCCGGTTTTTCAAGAGAAATATGTAGTGTATTTTTTTTAAATATATAGTCAGTTTAGTTGCAATGAATTCCCTCGATTAAAACTTTTGAGCTATTGTATTTGTTGTTATGGTCAAACAAAAGAGCTCAAGCTTATGTTTAATATGAAACGCCTCGGTCATATATAATCTGTTTCTTATAACGATGTCTGGAGGGTATGAGCTACACAGTAATAGTGGGATTAAAAAGGAAAAGATTAAACGAAAAAAGAAAAAGAGTTAAAGTTGGCAGAGAGGTTGACTCGTTAAACTAATAATATATCAAGTTTTCAATATGACTATATTTACTATATAATTATTAAAAAATAAATGTTCTTTTTAAAATAATTTAGAGTGTATTAATTAATAAATAAATTATTTTTGAATTTTAGATAAATTATATTATAGAAATGTGTTCTTAAATAAGTATTCATAAGGAAAAAATTGATATCCATTGATCGTGATATAAGATTTGTTAGAATTTATTATTAATCTTGAGTCACCTGATAGAATTAATTACAAAATCCCCAGTAGAAACATTTTTGGATTCTTAATCCCTTTCTTCCCTCTAACACCTACAACAACTATTATTTGGTTGGCTGGAAATAAAATGTAGCTAGGAAAGTTTGAAAGTGAGCGAAAGCTTTTGTGTGATAAATACAACAGAGAAAAATGTGTAGCAAAAAAAGTAAGTGTAGAGAAGGGAATGTTGCAACAGCGACAAAGTTTGTGAAGATGACATAACACAGAGAAAATGGCACAGAGTCCAATGTAATAACAAATTGTTTTAGAGGAAGATGACATTGTGCAACTCTAGATAGAGTAGTGATACACATCAACTCCAGATAGTTGCAAACAACTACTTGTGCACAATAGCTCTAGATAGCTACATAAGAATTATTTGTGAACAATTTATAATCTGATTGTGAAGCTTTTTAATTTTTTTTTTTTTTTTATAATAAATGGTAAATATGATTCTGGTGAGTTTTTGAGTGTATTTGATTCCATTGATCTCTTTATTTATTTTTCTCAAAACTAGATAGTCTCTGCTTGTAGTTTGGATTTTATTCCAAAAAATTGGTATCAAAGCCTTAGGTTTTCATAGTATGTTGGTCATTAGTTTTATGGATTTGAATATTTATTGAGTTTTAGATATGGCTAGAGAAGACAACAAGATTTGGCAGTAGCCACCATCATTTAATGGGTAGAACAATGACATTTGGCAAAGAAGACGGCAAAAATCATAGTAGAAAATGATCTATGGGAGCTTGTCATCAATGGATTCATAGACATGATAGACCTAGTATCTTATGCAACTCTCACAATCAATAAAAGATAGTTGAAGGAGACAAAAAAGGAAAGATGCAAAAGCCCTTTGTTTGATACACCATCAGAAGGGTGTGATTTCTCCAAGAGAGACAACCTCTTAAGGGGGTTGGCCTTATTCATGATAAACAACTTATTTTTATCTCTCCAAATTAGTTGCCAATCTAAGAAGGTTGACCAACATTAAGAATCAAGATAAATAACAAATATTTATTATTTCTCATGGGTTGGCCCAATATATGTAATAATCTAATTGATTCCTTGAATGAGGCTCACCAACCTTATTCTATGTAACATATTAAATATTTCATGTTTCATGATCGCTATCTTAGACATCAAAAAAATCTTGTTATTCTTGATCATTGGGACACTTCACATAAATTGATTTCATTAACTTTATATATATAATATATATTCATTTGAACATATAATTGATTAGTGGTCTTTTGCCTAACCACAATCATTGATCTTATTCTTGAACTACTATTTTTATCTTTGACAACAATCTCATTCATTCACTTAGGCATTAGGAATTTATTTCTGATGATTTTTGTGAAAGCCCAATGTTTTTGAAATGTATAGTTTATGTTTGTTTTAGTGTGTAAAGTTTAGGTAGTCTATGTATAAATTGTATTCTCAAGCTAGTGACACATATGTAGTCCAATGACTAGATTAAGGACAAGATGCCCCCAATTAGGCATAGGATCATTTATTATTAGATGGAGAAGAGGATATTATAGATTGCTAGGTGTTAGTGTGAATAATTTATCTATTCACTATACTTAAGCGTACATAGATTGATGAGGTAAGAAAACATCGTATCTAGTTGAATGTGCAACCTTTTAGACCTCTAGAGGTTACCAAGTTATTTGGTAAACCTTATGTGCTACCTTTTTGAGGTTGGAATACTTTCCATCTCACCTCAAAAGTCACTCAGCACTTGGCATCAAGGTTGATGACTTGGTCAAATAGATTATTGGTTTGCACACTCCAAGTGATCCTAAGGTTGACACCTATAGGACACTTGTCTACTCATTTGTGCCACATCAGGGGGCACTTGTCAATCAAAATGATAGGTGGATTGCCTCTACCTTGATTATTTAAGCAAGCTCATATTGTAATCAACTTAACTCTTTTATCAATAATTTTGATAATGAAAGATTAAGCTCATTGTGTGCAAGTGTATCTTTGTGGAAGCACAAGGTTTTTGTTCTTATGATCTTGGATGAAAATACTAACATGCAATCAGTTGAGTTGCGTTGACTTGGTTTGAGACTGAGATATGGAAAATGTTGCTTAACCTACCCATGGATGATTTCACGTGGGTACAAATGGAAAAGGGTGCCTGAAGTAGATCTTTTCACGCTAAATTTCTCAACCAAATCATGGGATTTTTCTATTTCAAACACCAAATACATTATGCACAGATTGTGTAGATTGCAGGGTGGGTTGTGAAGGAAAATCAATTCATCCCAAAATGAACATATGAAATTATTAGGTGCCTTTGGTAAGCTATGTTTCTTTAGATAACCTTAAAAAGTACCTACTGCTATGTCATAAAGAGGAATCAAACATATTTTATTTCCCACCATTAATCCTTAGAGGAAAGTTCATGCAATTTTAACCAATTTCAACAATGTGCATTAAACAAATTCAATAAACAGAATCATTAAACATGAAAGATAGAACAGAAAATATGAACACAAAGGTTTACATGGGGAAAACCCTTTTGGGTAAAAAACCCCACCCTCCTAAAGCATAGATCCATTGTATTATTTAGCAGCATTGTATACATAGTTACAGTACAATTATAGGCTCTAAGCCTTTACGTCGAGATTTACATCATGTTCCATCTAGAAAAACTCTGGTAGTATAACCCTTGTGAATTTTGTCTCTCCTCTCACAACTCCTCAAGTAGAAAATCATATTTATAGAGAAATTGCAATGCACAAATTAGACATTTCTAAATTGATTTCAAAAGGCTGAAGATGCAACATGCAAAGTTCCCAAACCATTGCACATGCATAATGGTAAGTTTCCAATTGTCATCACATGCCACACTACAAAATCTGCACTTTCGAAAATAACTACACCTCGAAAAGTCACATTCCATGTAAACTCAACATGGAAATAGAAAATTACTTTATGCACAACTCCACCTATAAAATCAACTTTCTAACTTTCCAACTTGACTGCATGGGTAATGTCGAATCTAAAAATATCAAAGGCATACCAGGTCTATTAATCACAACACATAGAAATTGTAACCATGTAGTACTAAGAAATATCCACAAAGATATGTGAATCCTACAACCAACTGCTATAAGAAACATCTCTTTCAACAATCTTCCTTAGCTCTCCCATTTTATCCATATCCGACAATAGAAAAAGATACAAGAACATCCATGTCATCACCTATGTGACAATGCATGACCCCAAACTAGTGATCATCATAGCTCCACACAAAATCCTCACATATAAAGTCATATTAATATAAACATATACAAAGAAGAACCAAACTAAAGAGAAAAAATTGTAAATCATAAACGTGTAGCATGCCCTTCTACATGCACATATAAATTCCAACTATGTCAAGTAAGATCTCCTTCACAACCTTGTTCCACCTCAAGAGATCAAACATAACATATGCATCAAGTATCCAAATGGATGTAAGCTTCTCAAAGAAGATCAAACTACTCCATTTCCCATCTCAAGAAATCATCCTACTACCATCCCCTATAATCATCAAAAATGAAAATGTAAACCCAAAGAGATAACCATGTTATCCATCTCTCACAACGAATCCTCTATAACCACCTAATAGTAGCTCAAGATCCATGTTTATGAAAGATTCAAGCATAAAGAACTTGAGAGAAACAATGGGAAATACCTCTGAAGTGATAAGCTACCAAGTATACCAAGAGTTGGGAATAAGAATGCTCCTCCAAGATATGAAAATCATCATGACTCCTCCAAGAGCAATTTTCTCATAGGTCTGTTGAACTCATGTCCAACCAAGGTATAGGCTCCTTAGACTTTTTGCTGAAATCTCATCAAGAGTAACCATCTCAACCACACTTCTCTCATCTCAAGATAAATATAGCCTCACCTCATTCTCCATGTATCCATGAGCACCAAAAAATAATCATCTCATGTTAAACTCCAAATGCATCACTGTACTATCATGAATTTCTCAAGCACATGACTAATGCACCCAAAACATAGAGAATCACAAGACCAATTTCAAAGCTCCAATCATCTAAATTAGGAAACTATCATGCCATCATGATCTTACCATCCCCCTTAGGATATCCCATGCTCCAAGTGAACATAACATGGTGTCAAGTGAAAAGTATCATGCCAAAACTCTAATCTAGAATCAAGAGTATAACTCTTGACATAATGGCATCATACTCTAAACCAACATCACCTATCAAGCACAACTAACACCTCAAACCAAAGACCACAAGAGTCATCCATGGCTCTGAGATGATACACATCCTGAAATAGTGTTCACATGCAAATGTGAAGAAACCCTTCTACAACAATAGGATATAAGATTCCTTCTAAAACATCTACATCACTAAAGAATATCATTCACCACATAATCATGAATACATAGTCATTGCTAAAGCTCCCACTGAACCGTGACAACTAAGCTCTCTAAGCATCATGACCACCATCTTCCAAATCTAAAAATCATCCAGGTCCACACACATACAAGTGTATTGTTGATCACACCTAGTGAAACCAAGGAAATACACCATGCTATAGGACCCCAACACTAATTATCCAGGTATACTCGTATTATCCATCCTCTCATCTCAAAGAAACTACACCAATGCACAAGTGACCATAGACAAGGTCAGCTAACAACTATGCATCAACATAGAATCAAACCTCATGGATATAAATAGTCCACTTCCAAGTTGTCTATGCAATCATGTAGGTAAAGATAGCCCACAACATTGCACAACCCATAGATCTAATCAATGCAACATGCAAACCCACTATCACACTAAAAACTACAAATCTAAGATCTCAAAGAGAATAACCATGTAGACAACATGACGCAAACACCAGATCAATCCTAGATCCAATTTTCCAATCAAGTCCACATCAAGCACCATAGTCAAGGAATCCACCAAGCATCACCACAAGAATGATAAGTGACTAATCATGTACCAACACTCTCATGTAGAGAAAGAATCTCACCTCCTCACACCATGCACGAAGCATGCATGGAAAACTACAACTATCTCATCTAGTAACACCCCAAAAGCCAGGTTCTAGAAAATAGCTTAATCACAACTCCACAAAATAACAAGTTTTTCTTGATCGTGTAAAACCTACAAAACCACTATGTTTGAAAAACACCCATGCACAACCACCACTTCACATCTGGAAGACTCAAAAGCCTTAAAAATGCACCATAATGGTTAAACCAAAATAATGGATTATCACAGATGAGCATAACCATAAATTTTTTGGGAAAATCTATAAAACCCTTAAATCCAAGGAACATGAATATGAGCCATGCAAGTACAAAGCATCCATAAAAGGAAAAAGTAGTTTAGGAACTCTAGACACATTTTAGGCCAACTCCACAACCACCAGCATGCACATGCATCTGAGGGAGATAGATTATTGCATAATCTTCTAGATCATCCAATGATCAAATCCATAGCCTACATGTAATCAAGGTAGCAAAAACAGTGCCTTCCAATACTAGGAAAAAACACCAAGCATAAGCACATTAGTCCATAGCTTAAAAACAATCCAAGCTTCTCCATATCACCAAGTAGCCTCTCACACAGACACCCAATATGAAAGCTTTACTACAATGCAACCAAAAAGCATAAAAAGCACACCACATGCATCAAGATTATTCCATTGTCAACTAGGAGCTTCAGATCACATCATTTCAACATGACCAACTCCATTTTCTCCATCTTCACCATTCTTCAAGTTTTTTGTTGTCTTTTGAAACTAAAAATAAAAAGAGAAAACTTCCACTCACCAAAGGATCAATCTTTACCCAATTCCTTGAGATTTCCTCAAGCTTTCCAGGCTAAGAAATATTCACAAAAGGAATACCCAGAACTAGAAACACTAGGAATTCTCACATGTATCAACATGCAAGCACATGCAATCCATGTGTGAGTCCATGCAAGTACATGCAACTCACAAAATTACACATGCAAGCAAAAAGAAAATCCCAAAAAAAGCTCTGATAGCAATTGAAGGGAAATTGATTCATCCTAAAACGAACATCTAAAATCAATAGGTGCCTTCGATAAGCTATGTTTCTTTAGATAACCTCAAAAATCATGTACTACTATGTCATAAACAAGAATCAGACATAGTTTATTTCCCACCATTAATCCTTAGAGGAAATTTCATGCAATTTTAACCAATTTAAACAACATGCATTAAACAGATTCAATAAATAGAATAATTAAACATGAAAGATAGAATAGAAGACATGAACAAAAATATTTACATGGGGAAAACCTTTTTGGCTAAAAGACCCCACCCTCTAAAAGCATAGATCCATTGTATTATTCATCAACAATTTATACATAGTTACAATACAAGTGCAGGCTATAAGCCTTTACATGGAGATTTACATCATGTTCCATCTAGAGAAAATCTGATAGCATAACCCTTGTGAATTCAATCTCTCCTCTCACAACTTCTCAAGTAGAAAATCATATTTAAATAGATTAAAATGCACAAATTAGAAATTTCTAAATTGATTTCCAAAGGCTGAAGATGCAACATGGAAAGTTCCAAAACCACTACACACACATAACGATAAGTTTCCAATTGTCACCACATGGCACACTGCAAAATTTTCGCTTGCCAAAATAACTGCACCTCAAAAAGTCACATTCCATGTAAACTCAACATGGAAATATAAAATTCCTTTATGCAAAACTCCACCTATAAAATCAACTTTCCAACTTGACTCCTCATTAGAAAAAGAAACTACAAGTCGTAACTCAAAAGACAATGTGAGAAAATTAGCAACAATTAAAAAATAAATGTTATGGAAAAATAAAAGGTTGAGACACCTTCATTTTCCTAATAGGTCGATGGCCTACGACATGTGCAAATGTAAATCTAAGAGAGGTTTGTTTGAGGTGTTTTTTAGAGAGGAGTCAGGGCAACCTGTTTAGACAGTAGTCGCAGCCTTATGTTCCACCAATGTGACAACATATTGCAAGCCCACACACAACCAACACCCACTTATAAGTGGCATGTGACCTACACAACCTCTTAATGCTTCTACTCTTTCAATCCTATAGCCTACAAATCTTCCATTTGTTGAATCAACCAGGTCACACCACTCCAGAAAAGCTCTCAAATATTATAGTATGTTGCATATGTCATTGACTTGGTCACTAATCAATCCATTTTGACCAAATCATATGTCCTTTGTTAAGCCATCTTTCAATGTTTTATTTTATGGCATAGGAATTTCATTTTATTTTAAACTTGTATTTCAATTGTCGAATCAAAACAATTACAAGCTTTAGAAGTTTAGATAAATTATTAGTGGTGACCAATTAACTACAAATGTTTGTTTTTGTTATAATTTGTAAATGGAAAGGGGGGTCTTTTTTTTCCTTTTTCATAGTTAAAAATTTGTAAAAGACAAGTCAATTTTCTTTTTTGCAATGAATTTGGCAAAGGGGATTTTTTCATTTTGTAATAACTTGCAAACTAAAGGGTGGTTTAATTTTTTTTTTTAATCTTTTGTTGAGGTTTCAAGACATAACTCAATCCGTATCTTCTTAATCTTCCTGATGACAATGAACTTGTAATAACTCATAACAAAAAATATGCTTGTAAATGCACTCACATAAAGTGCCACAAATTTGAATATGTGTTCCACATGGAGGGAATTTGGGAAATTTGTACTTGTAACAGTGAATTATAAAGTGTAATAGGGGGTTTACCATCACAAAAATGGATCCTTGAGATTTTTTCTTCATATGAGTGTGCCTTGGAGCATACCCTTTCTCAGTTTCTTGTACATCTCTACCTTCCTTACACACTCTCAATTTTAGTTAGCCTGCTTATACTCTTAGCATCAAGGGGGGACTATGACATGTGATGATAATGCTTCTTTCAATGAATTAGTGGATAAATATTCTTTTTGGGAGGCCTCATAAACCTTCTAACTTGATCTCTTGAATGGGGATTATTTTAGTGGATCATCTTTTTAGAGATTCTAGTACTCTTAATCACAATACTATTTGTATTGTCAACTTCACAAAGTTTGATTTTCTTTGTGTACTTTGGTTGACTAGTGTTCATATGTTCAATCGTGTAGTGTTTTGTATCTCTTATCTTGATCTACATTTCTTGGAGATTCATTGATCCAATAAACTTTAGTCCATCATCAACAAAGTTTAAAACTTTGACAAGCTTCAGTATTTCTTCATCATCATGTTCCTATCATCAAGGGATATATTTTCAAGTCTTAAATCCTTAGAATTCTCTTTTTTGAAGAGGATTTTTATCCAAGCACTGGGTTTTCTCCTTTTTCTCCTTTTGTGGGAGAATGCATTGTACATGGGTACCTAACATGACCTCTAGCCAATATCCATTTCTATCTATTTTCACTTCCATGATCTTCTAAAGTATCACTTAAGGGGGGGTGCTAGTGTGAATGATTTATCTATTAACTATACTTAAGTGTACTTAGGTTGATGAGGTTAGACAACATCTTGTCTAACTATTTAATTTGCAACCTTTTATAACTTTAGAGGTTACCAACTTATTTGGTAAACCTCAGGTTCTACCTTTTTGAGATTGGAAGAATTTCCACCTCACCTTAAAATTCACTCAACACTTGGAAAAGGTTGATGGCTTGGTCAAATGGGTTGGTTTTTTGCACACTCCAAGTGATCCTAAGGTTGATACCTAAAGGAAACTTGTCTACTCATTTGTGCCACATCATGGGGCACTTGTTAATCCACATGATAGGTGGATTTCCTCTACCTTTCCTATTTAGGAAAGCTCATATTGTAATCAACTTAACTCTTTTATCAATTATTTTGATAATGGAAGATTAGGATCATTGTGTACATAGGTGTACCTTTGTGGAAGCACAAGGTTTTTGTTATCATGATTTTGGATGAAAATCTTAACACTAGGTGGATAGGTGAAATAAAAGATATTGATAATATGTGAGACCATGATAGGTGGATAAGCGAAACATAGGAGAAGCAACCTCCAAATATTATGTTACAAAGGAACAAGCTACCCTTACTAGAGGTAGAGATAAATATTGTTTACTTGAACTAGACTTGTGAATTTCAAGAAAAAATATCAAGATAGAGATAGGCTTACTTGAACTAGCCTTGTGGGTTTAAACAAAGAAGATCAAGATAGAGATATGTTTTTGATAAGATAGAGATATTTATACTTGAACTAGCCTTGTAAGTTTCAAGAAATAATGTCATGATAGAGACATGTTTAATTGAACTAGCCTTGTGAGTTTTAAGCAAGAGTATGATAAGATAGAAATTATTTACTTCGACTAGACATATGAGTCCAAGAAAACATGTAAGATAAATATTGTTTACTTGAGCTAGAAATATGAGTCCAAGGAAAGAAATTAGATTATATATAGAAAATAGTTAAGGTTTTTTGAGGTGAAGGGATGGTGTATAAAGCATATGGATTGTAAAGGAAGAAATGTTTTGCATTTTTCAAAGTATACATGAATAATTTTATCAAGATCAAAGATGAAAGGATAGGAGAATGAGTTGGATAGGATAAGATATATTTTATGAAGGATATGGATAGGGTGATAAATATCAAAGGAAGGAATGATGTATTTGGATAGGTTTAGGGATAGATGGGGTTTTTCAATGAGCCTAATTGGATGTTGATTTAGTTAATTCTTCAATATGTATTGCTTGGATTGGATAGTGGGGTCTTGTAGAGGATTAGGATCATGACATGAAATGATGTTTTTTACTTGACTTGGGAGGTTATCACTACATAGAATGAAAGGTATGGGTCATGTTAGATGAGAGAGGATCATTGGTGGGATGGAAGATATGTGTTGATCTTGATTTTGAAGGGAATTGAAAGTAGGGTGAAAGGAATTCCTTGATTTTGATTTGGAGAGGGATCATAGGATGGTATGGAAGTTAAAATGATACCTTACTCTTCAAGTGACACAAAAGAGATAATTAGGTCTTGATATCAAGTGGGATTATGAAGGGGAAGAAGGAAGATATCTTGATCTTGAATGGAAATGGCTCATTGGAAAGGATACTTTGATCTTGATTAGGAATGGGCTCATGAGATGGCATGGGAGGGATACTTTGATCTTGATTTGGAATGGGATTGTTAGATTCTATTTCCCCCTAAATTTTTTGACTATACACTCAAGAGTTGGTTTTTTAATGGAAGGGATTCCTTCTACTCAAGCTATGGTGTATTCATATGGAACACAGGTATAATCAGCATTTCTATAGTTGTCACCCTTGTTGTGAAAACCACTCAATAGCTTGACCTCCTAGGCTTCTAGGAAAGAGGTACATTAGATATGTATCACTATGAGAAACCTCAAGACAAGATATTAAAAATTCTCTTCTATTCTCTATTGGATCACCTTTTCCTTTGTATTTCTCAAACATAGACATTTCAAAGTCTTGATGAAAGGGTATCATGTTTAAAGACATGTTAAAAATTATAGGTACACATGTCCTCTAATTTCTATATTTCATTGTATCTCTTGATTTTGTTGTGCCAAGTAATGTGTAGGTGGTAATGGAGGTACACTTGTGGGAATGTGTGTGGTATTGGTTGGTGGATTTTGTGATATGTATTGTTGAGGAAGTGAACCTTGTGGAATGTGATGTTGACTAGGTATGTATGTTTTAGATGTCAATGGAAGAGTTCACTTGTGGAAATATAATGTTGAGGTTGGCTTGGTGGAATGTAATGTTGTGTTTTATGTGAAAAAATTATTTTGCGTTGATGTGAAGGAATAGAAATATTTTGCATATTTGTAATTCTCATATTTGAATTGACTTGGGAAAAGGTAAGTGATGGTCTAGGTGTAAATTTATCACATGTCTCTTGATATGATATACATTAATATTTTGATTTTTGAGGTTGAGGTTGTGATATGTATGTGAAGGTAGAAAAAGATTTATCCAATGATGTTTGAGGTGGATTTGGTGATGGGGTTATTATACCAGCTTGTGATGGGAATATGTTTCTCAAAAGTGTGTTGATTTGGCTTGTTTTCTAAAAGTGTGAGGTGTGGTGAAGGTTATTAGATCTTGTTCATTGATAAGGTTAGTGGGTATCTTAGCACCTTGTTGAGCTAACAATTGAAGATAATGATCAAGGTTTATTTTAAATAAGGAAATGCTTCTAGCTAGGTAGATTCTCATATTAGCAATGCAAATGATATAGTATGATATCCAAGTGGTGGTTTGAAGATGAAATTATTTATTTACATGCTTTCAATTAGTAATATGAATGAATAGAAGCTATTATTTTTCAAAAAAATTCTCTCTCACTATGTCTTATTATAAAATATGATTACTAGAACACAGAGTTGGACTAGAGTTTGTGAACTATTAAGACTTGATGGTAACATTTATTTAGAAGGGGTTTGAGTAAATTCATTGCCAACAATTCACCACTAGTAATTCACCACCAACAATTCAATGTTGCAATATATTCATCATGTATAGAATTCACCACCAGCAATTCATCACTATGGTATATTCATCGTGTATACATTTTTTATGTGTTTTAAAATGTATACATGGTGAACCACGACTATTAATTATTGGAGGCGAATTGTGTATGCAATGAATATGCCATGGTGATGAATTACTTGTGGTGAATCGTTGATGGTGAATTGTTGGCGAGGAAGTGTTGGGTGATGAATTTTCCTATAGCCCTTTAGAAGATAGGTAAAAAAACAAATTGATCAAATTAATTGGTTAAAAAAAAAGGAAAAATAAAAATTGAATAAATAAGGCATGTAGAGAATCAACTAAATGTATAGATACTAGAACAATTTTTTGTTTCCAGATCTTATACCACATAGATGCCCTCGATGTACAAGTGTTAGAAAAGAGTCATATTTTCATCACTATTAGAAATGAAAATAGTTTTTAAAATTTTAAAGTTATAATTAAACCATTTAAAAAAATTAGGATCACTCTCAACAATAAGTTTAATCTTAAGCCTTATTCTTAAAAGAATTAAAACTATTTAAATTATATTAAACTAGAACATAATATATATATATATATATATATATCAATATTACTATGAAGGCATATATAATGGAATGAAAATTCCTCATAGTGTCACTAGACCTACAATGCCATGTCGATATATAGTGCTTTTCTAAAAAAATCCATAGAAGCATACAATGATATACATTACTAAACTATAAATATATGCCTACAAAGCCATATAAGCATATTATGATATACATCAATAAAATATAAATCTACAACTATATACAAATAAGGCATACAAATACACACACACACAAATAAATAAAAAAGTACATGTCATTTATCCCTTTGAGAATATAAAGAACCAACTTCAAAATTGATAACTAGCCTCCATAGATCTTACCTTCTATGCTAAAGACAAGATTGTAGGTCCAACTAGTATTATAAGGAAATAATATACACATTAATATACATATTTGACCAAATATAAATATTGTATTGTGTAGCTCAAAAATTTAATAATATATTTTTTTTTTTACATTTTTTTTTTATAATAGACTAATATAGTTAACTCTAAAATTTAATAGGAAATATACTCAATTCCATAACTTCTAGTGTGGCTCATAAGGAATCTATCATGATAATCTCCAATATACAATGATGGTGTGGCTCATACTATGCGACATACTTCTTAGTGTGTAGAACATCTTCCTCAATTTTTTGAGCATCTACTGAACATCTTTATACTTTATGCCTCAAAGGCTCACCATCATTTCTATCAGATAGATGTAGACTATGTTTAATCAAGGACTTTATCAATGAACTAAAATATTGGAGTGTGTAAATTTTTTTACTCTCCTTCACAACTAAAGATATGATGAAATAGTGAAATAATAAATAACAAAAGGGTTTTGACAACCTATCCTATACACAATGTACTCCCCCTCGAGCTTGCATAAATTATTTTCCTATAAAATAGAGATATTGAATATCAAAATAGTTTTTGATCTCATTAATGAATAAGTCACAATAGAGTTTCATCAAGGAACACTATGACACTTCATGGTTATTAAATGGTGGCTAGTCAAATACCATCTTCCACCTATGCCAAAAGTTCTCTTTTATCTACTCATGGTTGGACCAATAGATTGTAAATCATTTATAACTTGTTTCTAATAGTGCACTAATTTCTAGCTCAAATCCGAATTATTTAACTTTAATTTTTTCTCCTTGATCATATCATGAGATAATTTTATGACATAATATTGACAATAATTTTCCCTATGAATTTCCCATCAATTTATTTATCTATCAACATAATTAAGTGATATATTAAAGATTTTAATAATGGTAGAAGAGCTTGGTGGTCTTTTATTGTGTAATTAAAATTTATACAAAATTTTTAATATTATTTTTAAGAGGATGCAAAGCAATCTTAGGATGAGTTTTATGGTGGATTTGTTGGACATGTTCTTTTACATCATTTTCTTCATGCATTTAACAGTTTAACATAGTTGATTGATTGAAAATAAAAATTTAACAAATCACAACCAATGCAACAAAAATAAATTTAATCTTGACTTAAATTTTAAGAAAATTGATATAAAATGCATCTTGGAAATCATAGAATTGTTTATAAGGTGGATATAACTATAATTAAACTTAAAAAATGATCTTGATTTTCCTCACTCACATTTTATTGTCAAGTGAAAGAATAAAATGAGTAAGGGAAGCTCATGGTTTCTATTTATTTCTTTTTTATGATAGTCATAACTTGCTTGCATTATAATGTGAGTGTGCTTAGGTTCAAAATAACTAAACCTAATTGTGCTCATGTTTATAATGTAAATAATCCTTCATACACTACCATTGATAATCTAACCAAATTTGTATGCATTTTTTTTAAACATGAGCATGTTATTGTTTTATAATGTGAGTGCATTATATTTTAGTTTTCTTCCAAAATACTTGATAACCACATTTTATCTCTTGTCCTTATGCAGATACACACAATATAAAACCAAGTAAAATATGACCATTCATTACATCATTAAGAAAATTATTTCATGTATACCAATGTAGAGAAAAATTAAGAAAATGAGTCATAGAAAAGGCATGATCAATCTATAGAGAAAATAACAAAGAATTGTGTATTAAACATTCAATTATTTAATATTCTTGCTTAAACTACACATCTTCCTTGGAATACAAATATTGAAATTCAACTCAATAATCAAAGGGTTGTATATCAATTGGTTGAGCATAACTAATGAGGAAGACATTATGTTCTTTTATAATTCCATCCATTAAGGTTCTTCCTTAAGGTGTAATAAATAATTGATGAGGTTAGGATAGTGCACCAGGTGTCTTTGGAAAAATGGATACCCCTCATACCCTTAGCTCTCAGTCAAATAGACATTAACTTAGACTCATTATCTAATATCAAGTACCAAAAATTATTTTGGTTTGACATAAAAAGCATCCAACAATAAAACTATGTAAATTGAATTTTCTATTTGAATTCAATCATGAAGCTTTCTTCCCCAACTATTCTCCATTAAATATCATTCATGTTTATTGTCTTAAATCATTATAGATCATGAGTGTAGACACTAAAAATTGTCCTAGGCTTCCGATTTCTAAATTCTCCATCATTTCCCCTTTCATTCTTCATAATTAAATAATTTTTAATTATTTAATTATTTTCTAAAGTCATAATTCTTCTATTAATTAAATAATTTTAATTATTTAATTAATTCATTGTCTATCTTTATTCCTCCCTGATTAATTAAATAAATTTTATTTATTTAATTTGGTCCACTCTCTTGAATTTTGAATTAAATCATTATTTAATTCAAAATGAATCATTTTGTCACATTCCTCTATAATTAAATAATATCTTTATTATTTAATTATTCATTTGCCACCTAAATTAAATATTTTGTATTATTTAATTTCTCCTATCACCTCTTTGTCTGTGCCAATCTTATCTTCCACATCAAATCTTATCTCTTGACATCTCATTCAATTTCATCCCTTGATTGAATTATCTCATAATTCAATCTCAACCCTTCATTTCTTGTCATTGCCCTAATTTTGACCTAAACCTAGTCCATACTACAACTTTCAATTTTTGCCATTAATTAAGACATCTTATTGACATTCAATCTCATCCGTCCGTTCAAAATGGCATTTTCTATAAAATTCCATTTTCCTCTCATTTTTACAGGAGGCATTGGATTTTAGACATTAGAGATATTAGATATTACACATTAGACATCACAACGTTTGTCATCTTACTTCATTTAGTCTTGGCATATTTAGGCATAGGCATTTCACTCATATTGTCATAGGCATTAGGTGTTTAGACGTTGATCAAATCCTTCAAAGCTTGGTATAGGACTTATACTTTATTTACATATTGCTCGCACGTCAAATCTAAGGGCAACACATCAACCAGCAAGCTAGAAGGTGTTACAAAAATGAATCATGGAGCTCTTAGCGGTTTTCTGGTATAATTGTTCTTTTATTTACTTCCATTGTATTTTGTAATTGCTTTGGGTTTATTGTCTTCATTGATTTGCTAACCATTTAATCTAATCCTGAAATTTACCCTCAGTTTCAATGAGTTCCCCTAATTTGATAACATTCTCCATTCAATTCTTTCATCATTTAATGTGCCCATTCAAAAAGTAACAAAAGAAAAAAATGAAATTTATAATATGTCATTTTTAGCCTTGAATTTCAATAAGCTAAACACAAAAAATTGAGCATTTTCCTAAACTTGATAGAAAAGATTACATATGTTACATCTAACCTACCTATTCAGGTAGGTGTCAAGATGAGAAAAAGGTTCTTTCAAAAATGTGTACTTGGAGGGCATAGTCACTATAGACATTGTAATCCTTTAAAAAAAAATTAGTTGAAGTGTGCAACAAACCCTATTGCTTATAAATAAAATATAATAATATGTGTAGTTAAGGACCCCACAAATTTTCAAAAGTAAGAATCATTGGATGGCTTAGAAGCTAATCTAGCGATATGGGAAAAAAAGAAGATCCCACCCAGGCCCTTTCATCCCTTGTTTTAGGGTACCCTATAGCTTCATAAAGGATCCACAAAGATAAAGTGAGTTTATTATTCTTCTTCTGTGTAGTCATCACGTTCAGCGGCTATAAGCACTGTGTTCATTTTCCTTTGGAATATGCCTTCGTCACTCTTTACTGTGTAGCCTCCCATTCCACAAAACTGCAAAAGAAAAGGTAAAATTGACAGGCGAATACTATAAAGTAACATATGGGCACCATTATTAGGTCAGATATAACTTTCACAGACAACGAACTCCTTAAATCAGATTCTTCATCCGAAAACGATGGAAAATTCTGATTACCACGTCCCATGTGAAGGCCATATAACCGTATTTATGCCTTTTCACAGTGAATGGATTTAGCTTTTTCTCTTTTAAATGAATAATGGCTATACATTTTTTTTATAAATTAAAAAGAGAATAGTATTAAGTTATGGTGTAGGACACACTTTCAAAGTATTAGGTTATAATTTATGAAATAAAACTAATAAATATGATATACAACAGTTATTTATAATTAAAGATAATGTTTTATTTTATTTTATCTAAAAATTATCTAGGATGATTTTTTGGGAAATGAAAATAATCATTTAATCTAAGATAATCAAATGAAATGTATACACATAAACATAAATTAAGTTTAATTAATTAATTAAGTTGTGAGAGTCATAATTAATAGTTAAATGTTAAGTTAGAAAAGTAAATATAAAATACAATGGGTTCTTAAATTTATGTATGTTGAAGGAAGATAATTATGATGTTGGCACTAAAATATATTGCTTAAACATAAAAAATAAGAAATCTATTTTTATTTTTTTCATTTACATTCTACACAAACCCATATCTTTGTTGTGGTTGAATATGTTTCTCTAATTAATTTCCAAATGTGTGGATAGGGTCATATTGATTGGACACTTATGCCTTCTAATATACTAAATTCTTAAATGTGTACTTTACGATAAGGATTAGTAGTGCTTAAAAAATGTTAGAGAGGTTACTAGATTGGTAGGGGAGACATTCCCTTTTAAATATATATAAGGAGTCGTTGAGACAATATAATTATGTGTTTGAGTTACATTAAATATAGGATGCATTGTTTAACACTAAAAATTTATCATAAATACATAATTTTTTATTTTACTTTTAATTTATAATAGATTAATATAAATAACTACAAAATTTAAAAGGAAATATACTAAATTGCATAAGTTTAAATAAAAGTATTGATGGTATCATTAATAAAGGTTTCCTCTAATAAGGCATCTATCATGATCATCTCCAATATAAAAATGTAGTGTAGCTCACTCTATGTGGCATACTCCTTAGTGTGTAGAAAATCTTTGTAATGTGTCATACATGAAAAACACAAAAAAATTAAATTAATACATTATGAATAATAAAAATTAAAGATATAGACAATTAGCTATTTTCCATCATAGTGTCTCATGTCAAAATACTATTTAATATTCATTTCCAAATGTTAATTTTATAAATTACAAGGTTTGACTTGGGCCATCGTGCCACATAGTCAACTCAATTTACATACATGAAATACATAGTAAAAAGTCAAGAATATGGGATTCCATATGATCCTCTTCAACTCTTGCCGTGTCTATTGGACGAGAACATGGTTCATGCACTTTTCTGCCCAACCATGAAGCTATGCTTCCCTGATATTCTTCCTAGCTCGAAGAATGCCCGACCCTGCATGAAATACATAGTAAGAGATACAGTATTCAAGGTGGACTTTGGTGCATTACAAACATCTACATGCATTTCTATCTATGTTTAGAACATGCAAGACCTATGCAAGAAAATGGAAGAGAGATTACATCGTTACAATTAGACCATTCAACATAATGGACTACAATGCTTGACCAAGAATATGTTGTATATAGCTAAAAAGTATATAGATTTTGGAAAAGAAAAACCTATATCTCTATTAGCCAATTTTTGACACCCGTCCTAGAAAATAATGTCTCACGGGTATGTGCAGGATCATGATGGGCCAAAAAGTGGCGATATGATAGGTATTTGTGGGGTATGTGGCTGGCAAAATTTTTTTACCCAAAATTGATGAAATGAAAAGGGTTTTTTAAGGAGATTCCCAAATTTCCACAAATATAAATTATGTTTTATTTTGAATTTAATAAATAATTATTATTCATTTTATATTTGAATTATGACTAAAGTCCTGATTGATAGGCTGATTGAAAACATCTATAGCTTTCAAATGATATCACATTTTTGGAATCCAAAACATGCATAACATTCTATGCTTCGCATACTATAGGATTAAAAAAAGAAAAATGAATTTCATGAATTTTGACCAAGTTAAGGTGGTCAGACATACAAGTTTTTTATATTTTTTAAAAATTTGTAATAAAAATCATAATTAATTATTTACATAGAAAAAATTACAAAAAATATGCATCACATCTAGACATGAGTCCTCTACTTATGTCTAAAATATTCTAAAAATTATTATCATTTTATTGTGGTTGGGTGGTCAGGAAAAACACCTACTTCTTATTTTTCCACTGAAATTTAAGTACTATTGCATTGAAATTTCAAATTTTCACCAAATAATTTTTTTAAAAAAAATATAAACCTAGTAGTTTAGAAACTACATTCAATTTTCTACAAATTCTATTCCTACATATCTTTGAAATAATATAGATAAATTATTCAATTTTTTACGTCAAGTTGCCTAACTCTGATTTTTCTAAAATTTTTGCCACTTAAGGGCCTATTCTTTCCATGATGATCCTGCACATACCCTCACAACATATAAGATAATATACATCATATCTATATTTTCACATTTGAAAATAATAAATCTGGTTTCATCAGTTTTTGCTAGCCAATCTTTCCTAAATTAATCTATCGACTTCATAGTCTATATTTGATTCATTTGACTAGCTATACTTAACATGTATATGCAAGAAAATTAAACATATTTGATGTTAAGAAATCAAATTTTAAATAGAATACATGTTCATAACAAAAAGGTCAAAGTGGATGAGAATCTCATTAGGGAAGTCACTGGTCTTTCGACCGAGGGGATGAAGTTCTTTTTTGACAAAAATTTTTTTTGATGAGGCTGTTATTAGGTTTCCCAAACAAGATAAGGAAAAAAGAGAGTTAATCAAAATTTCCAGCAGCTACTTTGAGGGTGAGACTATTAAGGCGATATGGAGGAAGGTGCTCAGAATTATAATAGAATACATAATGTTGGATGGCAGAAGTCTACGAATACCATTTTTCCCTTCTCAATCATTTTCATGATAAGGTAAGGGTTTCCTTCCCTCACTATTTGTATTGCTCCTTGAGTAATAGCATCAAAGAACATAATAAGAATCCTAGGAAGTATCCAATCTTGTATACTGGCCTCATTTGGCTAATTTATGAGCATTTTAAAAACATGCCAACTTTTTCTAACCCTGTCACAGCTTCGGCCTCTGAAGATTATGATACAGATTGCAAAATGTATGAGGAAAAAGATATCCCATACACTGAATGGAAAGAGGAAGACCCTCTCTCCCCCAAAAAATTAGGTAAGAAAACCCTTTTGAGAAAGCCCTTGACTAAAAAAGAATGTTCTGTGAAAACCCCCTTTGGCTCTACTTAGAAAGAGAAATTAAAGAATAAGGACCCCCCTATTAATAAACTAGTCTCTTATTCTGAGGACTCCCCAGAGGATACAATTGATGCTCCTAAACTGAGTGAGGATTGATGTACCTCTTACCCTACCACTAATAGAGAAAATAGACCTAGATTCCCTAGAAGTCTTAACCCTGGAGACCACTACTTTAAGACTGATGAGGAGTTTCCTAATGATATTTTAGCTATTGCTAGAAATGGGGCTATTGATTACTTTAGGATTATAAAGTGGGTCTTTCATGAGATAAAGGACCTCAGCTTAAAAAATAGGGCTCTCACTAGTAAGTTGGAAAAAATGAAAGCTAAAGGAGCTACCCAAAATACTGTTGAGGTTGTGTGTACTAAGGAAAATATGAGGTTGATGGCCAAGTGCCTTCAATGAAATATTGAGCTCATGGAAAAGATGAAGAAGGATAATGAGGTTAAGGTTAAGTTCCTGGAGGGAGAAATTAGCAAAATCGGGGACGCTATGAAAACTATCATGGAGCATAACCACAAAATTGCTAAATGGGTATGTGCAGGATCATCATGGAAAAATAGGCCCTTAAGTGGCAAAAATTGAGAAAATCGAGTTAGACAACTTACGTAAAATTTGAATAAGTTATCTATATTATTTCATAAATATGTAAGAATAAAATCTATATTGAATGTAGTTTCTAAACTACTAGGTTTATTTTTAAAAATAAAAATCCATTTGGTGAAAATTTGAAATTTCAATGTAGTAGTACTTAAATTTCAGGGAAAAAAGAAGTAGGTGTCTGTCCTAACCACCTAACCACAATAAAATGATAATATTTTAGACATAAGTAGAGGACTCATGTCCAGATGTGATACAACTTTAAAAAAATATTAAAACTTAACTTAACATGAAATTCAATTTTTCTTTTTTTAAAACTATAGCATGTGAAGCATAGAATGTGTTGCATGTTTTGGATTCCAAAAATGTGATACCATTTGAAAGTTATAGATGTTTTTCAATCAGCCTATCAATTCGGACTTTAGTCATAATTCAAATAGAAAATGAATTTAATAATTATTTATTAAATTCAAAGTAAAGCATAATTTATATTGGTGGAAAGTTGAGAATCTCATTTAAAAACCCTTTTCATTTCATCAATTTTCGGCAAAAAAAAAGTCGTCAACCACGTACCCTACAAATACCCATCATATTGCCACTTTTTGGCCCATCATGATCCTACACATACCCAAACATAACATCACTATCATGAGCACTATGGCTGATAAATAGGAAAATTTTCAATAGGGATCTCTAGTTGTGGATTTGGATGCTGATAAGGAGAAAAGCAAGATTGAGGATGTTGGCATCTTGAAGAGGACGAGAGCTCACCTGAAGAGAAAGGTTGATTCTATGCCCCAGGAGATTCAGGCTCTAAAAAAGGGCACCCAGGATATGTGCAACCTTGAAGCTCAGGTTGTTGATACTTTAAAGTCCTTAGATTAGTTTTGGGTGGTTTTTTGTGCAGGTTTTTTTGTTGGCCTATGTTGGCTCTAGGTTGGTGGCTACAATCTTCTCTTGGATTTTTTTGTTTTGTAGCCTTCCTATTTTTTTGGGTTCTATAATGCTTTATCTTTCTTCTGTTTGTAAACTTTTTGGTTTCAGGTCCCTATAAAACCCATTTTTTCCTTTATCAAAAACAATGTCATGAAATTGTCACAATACATGCATTATTTTTCTATAGATTTCGATTATTTCCTTTAATCCATCTTTCTTGGAATCAAATCTACATTCAGATAAGGAAATGATATCATCTTTAAAGAAGGTATCTTGCATGTATGTGTATGTGCATAAATGAAGTATTTATGTATGTACACATACATGGCCTTCTAATCATAGCTAAAAATGTATGTGTATATGTTCTTTTTAAAAGAAAGAATTTTTAGAATGATTCATTTACATGAAGATCTTTATTTCTATAGGAAATAACAACTTCTATCAAAATTTCATACTGTTATACAACTTGAACATAACATCTATTCTCAAATAAAGAGAAAAATTACCATAGACAGAGCAATCAATTGGTTTTAATATTTTGTGTGATCATTCATTCTAGAATTATTAAACACCAAAAAGGTGACAAAATTTGATACAAAATTTGATAGTCCATTCCTACCATACTAAAATGATAAAGTTTGGTTGAACAATTTAGATTTAGATAGGTATTATTTTATTTTGAGAAATATGTATTTTGAGGTCCATCAAGACTATATATGTCATTTGGTTGATATTCATTCTTCATCTATTATCTTACTATCAAGACTTTTATATTATCCCATTTGAACACCATTTAAAAACATAGTTTTAAGACTCCATTAGAGTCGAGTTGAGTTCTCAATGAAGTGACCATTCAACCTTTTTGCATCACTCTTATACAAGTTGTATGAATATATATCAATGTATACATATATACATATATATACGTGCTTATACACACACACACACACACATTTTAATACATCATTTATAGCTTAAGAACAATTAATAATGGTCTATAGGTATTGCATCGACTGGCCTGTAAAGCCTTCTTAAAACTCATAAAGGATATCACTCTACTCCATTGTAGAGCTCTATGGATTGATCAAATGGATCGTTCTAACAGAGACATTATATATACAATGTAGGAAATGCTAACATTAATGGAACAAGGATATCATTCCCGATTCTTCCAAGTAAACCATGATTAATATGTACAATGAAAATGAATGATAACGCTCAACCTTCATTGTGCCAACAAATTTGGGCTCGATGCTTATGCATCGCTTGGCCTTTTGTGGCCATATTGAATGATAAACATATGAATAGGTCGATGGGATGGCTTGACCATCTATGACCATGCTTTGGAAAATATGCATATGATAAATGATATTTCCTTTGTTCAAATATAAAAGGCTTGGGGCTGACCTTTGAATACATGGAAGAATTTCAAAATAAATATTAAGCATAGTGTCAAATATATAACTTGGGGGTTGACCTCTTCAATATAGGGCCTCCCAAACTAAAATGTTTAGCTCTAGAAGCCACAAACACATGGATCCTTATGGGTTTACTATGATGGAAAAGGTCATAGATCTTAACACAATGAAACAAGTAGCCCATAATTAGCTTAAAGAGGATAATTCGACCTAGTCTAACTAAGCATGGTCTCTTGGCTCAACGGAAAAGATAGACTTTAATAATAGTTTGGATTTCGATGGGTTATTCCCTAGAATGCAACAATCCCTTGGTGAAATGTAACCAAGCATGTACATCAGTCTTACACATAGACTCACCATGAAATAAAATAACAAAACCCATGGTTGATACTATAATAAAAATAGGGTTTCATGAATGAAATGCAATGTAATATGGCCTCCATGACTGGACATAGAATAGGATTCAACCATAAATGAATCAAATCCTAACAAAGAACATTGACTATCCATTACAAGGTACCCTTAATAGGGAAAACAAAGCTAATCAATTTTTCCTCTAACAAAAGGAAAATCATGTGTATAGTTAAGGATTTGAATGAATAGAGAGAGAAAATAAAAAGTAATAGAAATTTTCTTGATAAATTGGCCCTACCTCTGCCTTTTCACTCTTGGAAAACAATGTAAATGAATACTAGAGATATTTTTTCCAAGAAAACCTACCTTTTCTCCCTAAATCAACCTCTTCTTCTTGCTTTTTCGGAAAAAATCTTCTTAGTCCTCAATTTCCTATATTTTCTCTATTTTTGTGAATCATTTTCTTAGAAATAATTTTTGTTTTCACTATATTTTGGGGAGTCCATAAAGGTTAGTGGCCCCATTGTGCAATTAAATCTCCCATGTTTTCTAATTATGGGCAGCCCTCAACCCTTCAATTTTTAGTTTATAAATTCAAATTTGAATTTGAACGAATAACAACCTATAATATATATGTGTGTGTGTGTGCATGTGTGCATGTGTGTGTGTGTGTGTATGGATGTATGTATATATGTATATATGTATGTATGTATACATACATATTCATATATATTTGTATGTATATATATACATATACATATACATATATATATATATACATATACATATACATACATATATATATATATATGTATATATATATATATATGTATATATATATGTATATGTATGTATGTATGTATGTATACATACACATATATGTATGTATATATGTATATATGTAGATATACATATACATGTATATGTATATATACATATACATATATATATGTATCTATATATACATATATATATATATTATTTTTCAATTCATATTCTTGTTGTAAATTTATGGAATATATGCATTTGGGTATGTGCAGGATCATCATGGAGAAAACAAGTCCTTAAGTGGCAAAACATTCAAAAAAATCAGAGTTAGGCAACTTGATGTAAAAATTTGAATAAGTTATCTATATTATTTCAAAAATATGTAAGAATAGAATTTGTAGAAAATTGAATGTAGTTTCTAAACTACTAGGTTCTTTTTTAAAAATAATAATCCATTTATTGAAAATTTGAAATTTCAATACAGTAGTACTTAAATTTTAGGGAAAAAATAAGAAGTAGGTGTCTGTCTAACCACCTTAACCACAATAAAATGATAATATTTTTTTACAAGAATTTAGAAATAAGTAGAGGACTCATGTCTGGATGTGATGCATATTTTCTTATAATTTTCTTCCAAGTAAATAATTAATTATGAATTTTTTATTACAACTTTTAAAAAAATAAAAACTCATATGTCTAACCACCTTAACTTGGTCAAAACTTCATGAAATTCATTTTTTCTTTTTTTAATCCTATAGTATGTGAAGCATAGAATGTGATGCATGTTTTAATTCAAAATGTGATATCATTTGAAAGCTATAGATGTTTTTCAATCATCCTATCAATTAGGACTTTAGTTGTAATTCTAATAGAAAACATGGATAACAATTATTTATTAAATTCAAAGTAAAGCATAATTTATATTGGTGGAAAACTTAAAATATCCTTTAAAAACCCTTTTCATTTCATTAATTTTTGGTTAAAAGAAAGTCGTCAGCCACATACCCTACAAATACCCATCATATCGCTACTTTTTGGCCCATCATGATCCTACACATACCCATTTATAGAAGCAAGAACACTACATTCATTAGTGTCTTATTTTCTTTTTGATACCAATATCATCAGATAAATAAGATAGACAAGTAATCTAATTGATTTTTTTTTCTATAAGCATACTTCTTTACTCATTAGTACATTTCACATAAAGAGTGATTTCAACCATATTGGAATTTCAATGCAAAATTCATGATTTACAGTGGTGTGTGCACATATCAGATTCCATCAAGCTTACTTTGGTCAACTAGTTAAATATTCCTACCTTAACCATGTTCTCATCTTTAGCCCATTCTTGCATTCACACACTTGAACACTTGAAAATTTTCATTAGTAACCTTTAACCAATGCCCAAAACGAAAAAAGAGATTCCATTTCACATCATAATTTTCATCTTTTGCATTCAGTCATAATATCATAAATATATTTCAAATTCCATTGCAATCTTAAATTCATCACAAGTCAACTAATAAATTTCATTTTCCATATTATTAAAAGAACTTAACGTTATTAAATGAAATAAAAATTTTGAGATGTGACATCCTTGCCCACTTAGAAGAGACATCATCCTAATGTCTTATTAGACAACACTGAATTAAATATGTATTTTTCAACATTTAATCATATTGGTATTCAAGCCAAAATATGCAATCCAAAATACAAAAGCAATACTATTTTGATGAACATTAAGAATCCATCTAGTAAGGATATGTGCATGATCATGATGGGCCTAAAAGTGGCAATATGATGGGTATGTGTAGGGTATGTGGCTGACAACTTTTTTTTACCGAAAATTGATGAAATGAAAAAAGTTTTTAAAGGAGATTCTCAGCTTTCCACCAATATAAATTATGCTTTACTTCAAATTTGATAAATAATTATTGTTCATTTTCTATTTAAATTATGACTAAAGTTGTGATTGATAGGTTGATTGAAAAACATCTATAGCTTTCAAACAGTATCACATTTTTTGAATCTGAAACATGCATCACATTCTATGCTTTGCATACTATAAGATTTATAAAAAAAAGAATTTCATGAATTTTTGACCAAGTTAAGGTGGTGGACATACAATTTTTATATTTTTAAAAGTTGTCATAAAAATTCATAACTAATTATTTATTTGGAAAAAAAAGAAAAAATATGCATCACATTGGGACATGAGTCCTCTACTTATATCTAAAATATTATAAAATAATATTATCATTTTATTGTAGTTAGGGTGGTCAGACAAACATCTACTTATTTTTTCCCTAGAATTTAAGTACTACTGCAATAAAATTTTAAATTTTCACCAAATAGATTTAAAAAAAATAAACCTAGTAGTTTAGCAACTACATTCAATTTACTATGGATTCTATTCTTACATATTTTTAAAATAATATAGATAACTTATTCAAATTTTTACATCAAGGTGCCTAACTCTGATTTTTCTAAATTTTCCACCACTTAAGAACCTATTTTTCTATGATGATCCTACAGATACATCTAATCAAATAAGGGGCATGTGCAGGATCATCATGGGAAAAGTAGACCCTTAAGTGGAAAAATATTCAGAAAAATCAGAGTTAGGCAACTTGATGTAAAAATTTGAATAAGTTATCTATATTATTTTAAAAATATGTAAGAATACAATCTATAGTAAATTGAATGTAGTTTTTAAACTACTAGTTTTTTTTTTAAATCTATTTGGTGAAAATTTGAAATTTCAATGCAATAATACTTAAATTTTTAGGGAAAAATAAAGAAGTGTCTAAATGGAGCCATAAGTAACCACAATAAAATGATAATAATTTTTTATAATATTTTATACATAGAGTAGAGAACTCATGTCGAGATGTGATGCATATTTTTTTTTTTTTTTTTTTTTCTTAGTAAATAATTAGTTATGAATTTTTTATTACAACTTTTAAAAAATATTTAAAAACCATATGTCTGACCACCTTAACTTGGTCAAAACTTCATGAAATTCATTATTTTTTTTTTAATCCTATAGTATGCAAAGCATAAAATGTGATGCATGTTTTGGATTCCAAAAATGTGATATCGTTTGAAAGCTATAGATGTTTTTCAATCATCCTATCAATCAAGACTTTAGTTGTAATTCAAGTAGAAAATGAATAATAATTATTTATTAAATTTAAAGTAAAGCATAATTTATATTGGTGGAAATTTGAGAATATCCTTTAAAAACCCTTTTCATTTCATAAATTTTTGGTAAACAAAAAAATTTCAGCCACATACCCTACAAATACCCATTATATTGCCACTTTTTGGCCCATCATGATCCTGCACATGCCCTAAGGAAAGAAGCATTTTATTTCCTTCACATCCTCTCAAGTAGCATTATCCTCAGAATATTGATCCCACAGAACTTTATATTGGATAATATCTCTATTTTATAACTTAACATTATGTCTATCTAAAATTCTAATGGGCTCCACCAACACCACTCCTAGATCTTGCACCTCTAAAGAATTTCAATCAAGTATGAGTTGCATATGGATGATATGGCTTAAGCAAAGAAACATGAAATACATTATGGAGCTGAGTTAGAGTAGGTGATAGAGCAAGTCGGTATGCAACCGAGTTAATGACTTCCAGCACATCGAAGGGACCCACATATTTAGGTGCCAACTTGGAAGATTTTCCAAAATTAATGGAGCTCTTATGTGGCTTGAACCTCAAGAATACTTTATATCCATCTAAGAACTATCTAAATGTTATATTCTTGTCAACATAGCTTTTATGTCTATCTATGACTTCCTTTAGGACCATCCCTTGATGAGTTTCATCTGCTCTTCCATCTCTTTGAGCATTTTAGGACCCACATGTCTTCTAATCCATCCCAACTGATGGGTGTACAACACTTTCACATGTAAAGAGCCTCAAAAGGTTCCATACTTAAGGATGCATGGAAAAAGTTATTATATGAAAATTATACCAATGGTAGATACTCTTTCCACTTATATTGTTGTTCCATGCATTACATTCATTGGAGATCCTCTACTACCTAGTTGACTCTTTCAGTTTTCTTGTTGGTCTGCGGATGATTTGTTGAGCTAAAATTTAGCTTAGTTCCCAAGGCTACATTCAAAATTGTCCAAAATCTGGATGTCATCTTAGTGGTATCTCTGTTGGATATGATAGTCTCTAGCACTCCATGCAAGTGGAAGATCTCTTAGAAAAATTTCTTGGCCAAGAATAATGATCCATCCTTTAGGTTCCTTGGAATAAAGTGTGCCACCTTATTCAACTTATTGACTACTACTAAAATGACATCATGTTGGTTCTTGCTTAATGACAGCCCTTGGATAAATTCCATACTAATCACCTGCCACTTGTACTCAGGTATGTCATGAGGATAGAGAATCCATGTTAGATGCACATGTTCATCCTTGACTCATTGACATTCCAAGCATCTGGCTACATATTCGACTACATCCTTCCTGAGCTTGGGCCAAAAATACAACAATTTAAACTTTGTGATAATATTGACTACTCCAGGGAATCCTGAATATGGTGCATTATGGATTTCCTCCAAGACCAAATTTTTGAGTTCCCAAAATTATGGAATATACATTTTCCTCTAGTATCTTAAAATTCGATTTGGTTCAATTTCATACCTATCGTATCAATGGTCTGAAGGGTTCTCCTATAGAGAATTTTTTACCCTCTCATAATTATCATCTACTGGCAAGTGTTGTATCACATATTACCTTATATTCAATTAAGTTGAGGTCATAGCTGCCAAATGTATTCTACTAAGATAATTTTCCACTATATTCTCCTTTACTTTAATAGACTCAATTCCAAATTTGTATTCACTAAGGAATTCCAACCATTTTTGCTAACATGCATTAATATTTGGTTGGGTGAAGATATATCTCAATCTTGGATGATCTATTTTTAGCTCAAATGGCTTCCCCAATAGATAATGCCTCCTCATCTACAACACATGTACTATTACAACCAATTCTAAATCTTGTGGTGTGTAGTCTGTTTCATTTTGTTTAAGCTTCCTAGACTCATACGCCTGCACCACTTTCCCATCTTGCATTAATACAACTCCTACACCATCTCTCGAAGCATCTGTGATTACTGTGAATTTCCCATTGAGATCTAGTATGGTGAACACTAGGGTTGTCATGAGCTTCTCCTTCAAGAGTTGGAAAACTTTCTCAAACTTTTTCTTCCATTCAATTTTTTTCCATTTTCTTTAAAGAGATGTGCTCAGGGATGCAATATGAGAAAATCCATGTACAAACATCTTGTAATATTCCACTAGTAGATAATAAAGCTTCATAATTTAGTCACACTCTGAGGTGCTTTCTATTCTATTATTATCTTAATCTTTTCAGGATCTACAAAGACTCCTTTCGCTAATATTCAATGTGACTAAGGTAATGCACCCTATCCTAATAGAACGAGCACTTGGATAGCTTTCCAAAAAGCTTCTTCTCTTTGAGGCATTGTAAAACTATCCTCAAATGTTTATTATGCTCCTTAATGGACTTAGAATAAATCATGATGTCATCAATAAAGTTCAAGATGAAGTCATCTAAATGATCATAGAACACGTTATTCATGATAGTTGTTGGTGCATTGGTTAGACCAAAAGGTACCATTGTGAACTTGTAGTGCTCATATCGAGTTTGGAAAGTAGTCTTTAGGATGTCCTCTTCTTTAATCCTCAACTAGTGATAACTGGATTTAAGATCTATTTTAGAGAACACTTTTTCTCCCTTCATCTGATCAAATAGCTCATCCATTTTTTGGAAGAGGATATCTATTCTTGATGGTTTTCTTATTCAAAATTTGATAGTCAATATAGAGATACAAGGTTCCATCCTTAACAAAAATGACCAATGTACCCCAAGGAGACACACCGGGTTGAATAATCCCGTTGCTCAACAGTTCTTGCAATTAGGCCTTCAATTCAAATAACTTGGTGGTAGTCATCATATATGGGGCTTTGGACCGAGGTTCGGCTCCCAATACCAGATTAATAAAGAAATAAAATTCTTGCTTGGGAGGCATTTTGTGAGTTCTTTAGGAAATATATCTTCCAAGGAACTCCTTAAGAATGGGGTAATCATCCAAATAAGGCTTCATTTTTGTAGGTTCACTAGAACATGTACCACATAAATGGTACACCCCTTCCTTGGAGCCCTCTTGAGATGTATAGTAGAGATCTTCCTAAGCCTTAGTGGTCTCTAGATTCCATGAATCTTGATCAGGTTTCCATATTCATCTAGAAAATTCACCATCTTATCCTCAGTTTACAATGGACTTGTGCTATGTCAACCATTTAATTCCCAAAATTACATTTAATTCCCAAAATTACATCATATGATCCTAAAGGTTCTAGATAGAGGTTGACTTATGTCAAGAAGAAAGGAAGCTCTAACTCACTACTATAGAGATGGGAATCCACTCTCCACTCTACTTGATTTCTGTACTAGACCATCCAAGAATTGGCCACGTGTTTAGGTCTAATGGATAGATTAAAAATCATTCTCAAGTCAAAAAAACACTCAATAGCTCTAGTATCAATGAAAATAGAAACAGGTTTTCCATAAGTCTTACCCAACAACTACATTGGTGAGGCTTGATATTCATATTATCTATCATCCATCATCACATAGATTTGATGCTAGTTTCCTTCCTTTTTCTTTGAATGATTGGGTATGTACAGGATCATGATGGGCCAAAAAGTGGCAATATGATGGGTATGTGGCTGACAACTATTTTATACCCAAAATTGATGAAATGAAAAGGGTTTTTAAAGGAGATTCTTAGCTTTCCACCCATATAAATTATTCTTTAATTTTAATTTAATAAGTAATTGTTATTCATTTTCTATTCAAATTACAACTAAATTCCTAATTGATAGGCTGATTGAAAAATATCTATAGCTTTTAAATGATATCACATTTTTTGAATCCAAAACATGCATCACATTCTATTCTTCGCATACTATAGGATTAAAAAAAGAAAATTTGAATTTCATGAAGTTTTGACCAAGTTAAGGTGGTCAGACATACGATTTTTTATATTTTTTAAAAAGTTGTAATAAAAAATTCATAATTATTTATTTACTCGGAAAAAATTTACAAAAAAATATGCATCACATTGGGGCATGAGCCCTCTACTTATATCTAAAATATTATTAAAAAATATTATCATTTTATTGTGGTTAGGATAGTCAGACAGACACCTACTTCTTATTTTTTCCTTGAAATTTATGTACCACTACATTGAAATTTCAAATTTTCGCAAATGAATTTTTTTTTTTTTTAAAACAAACCTAGTAGTTTAGAGACTTCATTCAATTTTCTATAGATTCTATTATTACATATTTTTGAAATAATACAAATAACTTATTCAAATTTTTACGTCAATTTTCCTAACTCTAATTTTTCTAATTTTTTTGCCACTTAAGGGCCTATTTTTCCTTGATGATCCTGCACATACCTGATTGCCTCCATAGGTGTAGTGACCATCATGAGGACCTTTCCATTCTCCAGACCTATCTTCCTTGGAACTCTTCTGATTATTATCAAAGTTTCCTTTGCTACTGTTGTCCTTCTTATTCTTTTTTCCATTGCTTCCCTCTGCTTTCTCTTTTGAATCACTTCCCCTCTTTAGATTCCTGATCTAACAAGCTTTATCTCCTTTCTAAAATTTATTATTACTAAACCAAGACTCAGAATCTAAATTCTTTCATAAATTAAATAAATTTTGTAGCTTCTATTCTTGCTTGGTGGCCTTCTTGAACACCTCCTCCATGGTGATTGGGTTATGTAAGTCTACCTCTGCTTCAATCTAAGGTATCAATGCAGTTATAAATTTTTATATTTCGAAGCACTCATCAATCAGTACTAAGGCACATATTTTAGCAAGTGAGTGAAATTTTCCCAATACTAAGTTACTAACATGCTCCCCCTAAGCTAAGTTCTACAACTCTATCATTTCCTTGTCAAAGAAATGCTAAGGGAACCACATCTTTTGAAAATGTTGGAGGAACTATTCCCAAGTGATCTCCCCAGGTTGTAGTTTGTGTTCTACCATTTTTTTGTCCACTAGGTAGTTGCCTCACCAAAGATATGATAGGCTACCCATACAACCTTACTTTTATTTGATAAATTTCAAAGCCTGAAGTACTCCATTTCAATTATCCAATCCTTCGCTCCATATCCTATATCTTTGTTGTCAAACTTTGATGGAGCCACCCTTTTTAGGTCCTTTCCAAGATCTTCTTCAATTCTAGCCTAGTTATTTACATCGGGTTCTTTATTCCCTTGTGTATACTCTATGTTCCTCTAATTTTTACCATCTTGCATACCTCATAATTTTCCTTCCAGATCGTCCATCCCATTTTCCTATTAATTTAATAGGTTGAGGATCCTATCCATCCTTTCATTCAAACCTTCATTTTGACCACCACTCAAACCTCCATTATGGAATGTTACCATGATGCTTCTCATTCAACCTACATCACAACTCACATTTAGTGTAACTATCACAAGTTTTCTATAATTAACAAGTCAAGTAGATAATTTGAATTTATTATGGCATGTAATCTTGAAAATATACTCATGTGCATTCATAATAAGAGTAAGTCATCCAATCTCACAATTGCACACAAGAAAGAATTTCTTTATTTATAATAATATTAGATTATAAAGATCCAGATTACAAATTTTTCCCTCCTTACTAGGTGGGCTATTCATCATCAGATAGAGGATACTCTTCTGGGTCCTCGTCAAAGTCTATTACAACCTTATTAGAAGAGGTAGGATGTGCATGAAGGAACTCCTTTTCCTCTTTAGTTATAATGGGTGATGGTGGAACCCTAAAAAAAATATGTTCCATTGCCTAGAAATTTTGTTGGGATATGCCTATGTAATTTATTAGGTTTGGGTAAGTGCACCAAGATGTTTCCCAAAAAGGGGCTTAAGTGGCGAATTTTCTTTTTGAAATTTAGAAATACTGACCTTGGACATGAAATTGAGGATAGTTACACTCAAAATTTTAAGATGGAACAAAAACAAGGATCGAAGTACTCCAAGTCTACTTTCTAAAATACTAATTTTTTTTAAAAATGGTTGAGATTAAGGAGTTCAAAAGAGGGGCATACACAAATTTGTGTTGTTTTTGTCAGTAAAACATAACATGGAAACTCTTGTATGACCCTAGAACAATGAAATTTTTTGTATATAGTATTTTTAAAATTGTTATGGTCAAAAGTTAGCTAACAGTATGTAGTTGATGCACGATTTTTCTAATGATTTTTTAATGAATATTTTTTTTTACTAATTTTCTAAGTGGGAACTTCGTAAAAAGAAAAAATTTGGCCGTGCTCCCCCTACAAATTTTGTAAAGTAATTAATTTTAAAAAAATAAAATTGTAGAATGGAGTCTAGTTTCTAAAAATGTAATTTATTTGAAATTTCGATGAATGGTTAATTTATAATGAAGAAAACACCAAACACTGCTTTTTGAAAAAAAAAGACATACAAGCAAAATAAATTATGGATGAAAGGCTTAACATTTTTAGAAAGTGAGACAAATTACATTGTTGGATAGCTAAGAGAGAACCTAACATTACCCATGTGTTTGATTTTGTTGATATTGAACCAGTTGCAATCCTGATGGTGAGCACGAACCCGATTATGTGAAAAAATTGTAGAATTTGCAAAAACACATCTCTAGTCATTGGGAATTCCCTCCAAGCCTTTTGGTTGGTATTCCAAGGAAAATACCAATGCTAAGGCTCATGGATTCCCAAAGTAAAATATAACGCAAGTGTTTTATAATGCACTCATGTTATGTCTTAGTTTTGACCTTTTCTTGCTTCTCTAAGATATATGTCAAACAAGACATAACATGAGCACATTATGTCTTCCTTTATGTTAAATTCCACTCTATTGAATGTTTTTTGATATATTTGTATGAACATGTATGTACATGTATGTTGGTGTGCCAGGTATGTATGTATGTATGTATGTATCAATGCATGTAATTTGAATGTATGCCTATATGTATGTAAGATTGTATGGATGTAGGATTGTATGTACATATGTATTATTCTTGTATGTATTTATGCATGTCTTTAGAGGGAGGGAGAATTTTAAGAGAGAGAGTTGTCTAGGTAGGGTGGAATAGGGAGAGGGAGAGAGAGAGTCTAGAGAAAGGGAGATGGGGTGGAAGTTAGAGTTTAAGAGAGAGGGAGTGGGAGAGAAGGGGTTGGAGTGAGGGGGACTTAGCTAGGTAGGGTGAGAGGGAGAGACTTGAGAGATAGGTAGGGAGAGGGAGAGGTTGTGGGAGGGAGTTCAATCTAAAAGAGGGAGAGAAAGAAGGGGTGGAGTGAGAGGG
>VDFB02105785.1:450594383-450637342 GCA_007258455.2 Sequoia sempervirens
TGAAACAAAAAATTAACACAAACCCTCATGACTCCTAACCCTTGACCCCCCATGTTGCAATTGTTAGCCTTGGTGCTCCTGCACCAGTTTCTGTCTGTAACATTCTTCTACTATATTCTTGTTTTCTTTCTATGGTAGTGAGCCCTGGTAGTGAGCCCTTTTGGTCAATGCATCCTATTCTAGTATTTAGCCTCTCTAGAATTGAGCCTTTGTATTCGGTTTTGGAATTCTTTATGTTGTAAGCTAATTCTCATCATGGTTTTTCCCTCATTAGGTTTTCCATGTAAATCTAGTTTTATTATGTGCATGGTTTACTAATTTCAGTTTTTGTTTTTGCATTTAATCATTAAGAACATTAGCAAAGTAAAATATTTGTGAATTCTTGTAGATCTAACTTTTATTGAGGTTTTTAAAGGTCAAAATTTCTACAACTGATTCACCACCCCCTTCACTTTTCTTGTTTAACAAATTGGTATTAGAGTAAGGTTCATTGGAAAAATATTTTAACCACTTAAGGTATATTTGGGATGGAAAGCAAGATCACTTTATATTTCACTATGCATTCTAGAAAACACAAATGCAAGGTTGTCTAACATCACATGGATTTGAAGTTGAAAAAGTAAATAATATTGCATGTGTTCCTATCTCAAAATGGTCCAAGTACAATTGAAAATATCATGGCACATGAGGAAAATTCTAAGAAAATATTTCTTATTATGAATGGCCTTTCAAAAACTGAATTAGTTAAAGTTATGAGTTTGAAGACTACTAAAGAAGTTTGGGATAAGCTAGGAAGCATCTATGAAGGTGGTGCAGGAGCACCTTGGCAAAATTAGGCCTCTATGAAGCAATGCATTAAAATTTGATTCAATTTTATTGATCCTACTTTGTAAATCATGTTATTAGATTCATGTTTCATATATTTGAGGTCATGATGAGGTCATTTGATGTTTACTAAGTCCCAAAAAGTGCAAAAATGTAAACAAGATATAAAGTTGTGAACAATTGTTAACAAAGTTGCATAATTATGTAAAGGTTGTTGAAGGGTCGTAGGTGGTTTTAGGCATTTGGAGGTAGTTATAAGTCTACATGTTAGTTACATTTCATTTAAAAATTCTTTGTTATCCTTTGAAACTTCGAGGGTGGTTGAATAAATGAAGAGTTCAATGAAACTCTTTGTTTTATCCATTTTTCTATAGAAAAATCTCTATTCTCAGGCCATGTACGACCCAATACAAATGGGAAAGCTTGTTTAATTGGTTGTACCAAGTGTAGCTTTTAGTCACCTTCCATATTCTTATTGTTTCATGTAGATTGATCAGGTATTGTGCAAGTTATTTGAATTTTTGTGAAGATAGTCTGAACCCTCATTAGGGTAACAACAGGGGTAGTAAATTATGTTTCTCATTCATTTGTTGGTAAAATCCTCTAGTTTTTGGTGATATTATCCTTCTAAGGATGCATTTTCATATTCAAATGGTTTGAGTCAAGGCTAAAAGATCTTAGGAGTTGTGGATTAAAGTTTTGACTGTAATTTTTTAGTATACAAACTGTAATAGAGCATTTAAGAGAAACGTAACCTAGGATTTGATAAAATAAGCATGGGAATGTCCCTCTAAAGGTTTATTGAGCATAAATAGGTCAAAGTACATCTGTGTGAATCATTATAACAGTGATTTTTGGTGTAGAGGTTGGACATCCAATAAGGTCCTAATGGAAGGAGACCCATTTAGGCCTAATTAGCAGCATTATAGTCTTGTTTGATCCATACTCTCAAAAATAACATGTGATAAGCATTAGATATGTTCTAAGGAACATTAAGGGGCATCTTAAAAGTTATTTACAGTAAAGGATAAGGGTCTGTGTTTGAAGAAAATATTTGAGAGACCTATGGTAGACCTACTAGGAAGAGGGCAGAGTAATGAATGAATCACACCCTAACTAAGTACCTGGGTTTGGAAAGAGTTTGTACATATTGAATTAGGTATTTTGAATTTTTTAAATATGCTAAAGGAATCATATGTGTCTTGGGATCAGAGTTTGGTGCTTGGTGACTTGTGGATACCACAGATGTAGTCTAAGAGAGTCAAAAAGAGTTAATAGTACATGAAAGGGAAGACATTGTGAGAGTCTTTGTTATTTTGACTTAGATTAGGTGACATATGCTTTGGTTTGGGTTGGTTATGCCTCTGAAGATAAAAGTTAATGCTTGTAGCAAAAGTGACACTGTATTTAGTGAAAGAAGTTGATCTTTGTTGAAGTTTGATGGAAATATAGTTGAATACTTGTATCAAAAGAAGGGAAGTTCAAGATTTTTTTGTGAGTTGTCAAATGAGATTGTGTGAGTTTTTTTACTTCCTTTGACTCTGCATCAGTTTTGGTATCAAATCCTGGGAAAGATTTGGGCTAGTGAGTTGTGGTATTGTGGTTTTGTAGTTGTGTGGTTTGTTGGTTGTTTACAGGTTGATGCTGTGAGAAAGTACAAGAGACTAGGAGAGTGGAAATGACCTAGGTGAGACAGAGAGTTGTAAAGATGGAGAACTTGAGAAGGCATTTGCAAGTAGAGGAAGAAAGAAAGAAGAGAAAGAGACAAGCAAAGATGGATAGAGAAATTTTTGAGTTAAAGAAAGAGTTAAGTAGATTGGAAAAAGAGTTCCAAGAATCTATAATGAAGGTAGAACAGATGATGAACCAAGAGACAAGTTGGTATTTGACATTGAAAAGGAAGATGGTTTGGCCTATAAAGAAGATTGTGAAAAGAAGAAGACACAAGAAGATGAAAGAGGAAGAAGAAGCATATGAAGATGCACATGAAGAATTCTTTGATAAAGAAAGAAAAATTGTTCTAGATGTTTCCAAGCATGAAGATGAAGAAAAGGCATAGATCAAAGACCTAAGTTCAAATGTTGAAGACCTTGGATTAGTTACAAGATTGGATAAATAGTATATTGTGAATGAATTGGCCTTGGAGATCTACAAGGAATTGAAGGATGATGGAGGTATGATGATAAAGACCATGTTTCATTTCTTTATTATACTAATCTTGTGAACAAGAAACAACTTGTAGGTTAAAGGACAAAAGGAGAAGCATGATATTGAGAAGCATCAAAGAATAAAGAACCTAATTTTAGAGGGAGAGCAAGGTATGCAGTTGAATTGCATGGACAACTTTAAACCTAAGGTGAAAATGAAGGTGGTTTAAAGAAATTCCAATTTGAGGCAGAGCATATAGAGAATGGAAGACCTGTTGATAACAACAATCCAAGTGGACCTGGATTCTTTTCTTGGCTGGGAGTTTGGTGCAGGAGCACCTTGGCAAAATTAGGCCTCTATGAAGTAATGCTTTGAAATTTGATTCAATGTTATTGTTCCTACTTTGTAAATCATGTTATTAGACTCATGTTTCATATATTTGAGGTCATGATGAGGACATTTGATGTTTATTAACTCCCAAAAAGTGCAAAAATGTAAACACGATGTAAAGTTGTCAACAATTGTTAATAAAGTTGCATAATTATGTAAAGGTTGTTGAAGGGTCATAGAGGGTTTTAGGTGTTAGGAGGTAGTTAGAAAAGTTAGTTGAATTTCCTTTAAAAAGGCTTTTGTATCCTTTGAAACTTTGAGGGTGGTTGAATAAAGGAAGAGTTCAATGGAATTCTTTTTTTTATTCATTTTTCTACAAAAAAACTTTGTTCTTAGGCCATGTACGACCCAATATAGATGGGAAATCTTGTTTAATTGTTTATACATAGTGGAGATTTTAGTCACCTTCCATATTCTTCATTTTTCATGCAGATTGATCAGGTATTGTGCAAGTTATTTGATTTTTTGTGAAGATAGTCTAAAACCCCCGTTAGGGTAATGATAGGGGTAGTAAAATATGTTTCTCATTCATTTGTTGGTAAAATATTGTAGTTTTTGGTGATATTATCCTTCTAAGGATGTATTTTCATATTAAAATGGTTTGAGTCAAGGCTAAAAGATCTAAGGAGTTGTGGATTAAAGTTTTGACTGTAATTTCTGAGTATGCAGTCTATAACAGAGCATTTAAGAGAAACCTAACCTAGGGTTTGATAAAATAAGCATTGGGATGTACCTCTAAAGGTTTATTGAGCATAAATAGGTTAAAATACATCCGTGTGAAGAATTATAATAATGATTTTTAGTGTAGAGGTTGGGCATCCAATAAGGTCCTAATGGAAGGAGATCTATTTAGGCTTAATTAGCAGTGCTATAGTCTTGCTTGATCCATATTCTCAAAAACAACATATTGTATACTCTGGTTATGTTCTAAGGAACATTAAAGGGCATCTTAAAATTTATTTATAGTCAAGGATAAGGTTCTGTGTTTGAAGAAAATCTCTGACAGACCTATGGCAGACCTACTAGGAAGAGGGAAGAGTAATGAATGAATCACACCCTAACTAAGTACCTGGGTTTGGAAAGAGTTTGTACATATTGAATTAGGTATTTTTAAGTTGTTCCACATGTTGAAGGAATCATATGTGTCTTGGGATTAGAGTTTGGTTCTTGGTGGCTTGTGGATACCATAGATTTACTCTAGGATAGTCAAAAAGAGTTAATAGTATATGAAAGGGCATACATTGTGAAAGTCTTTGTTTGTTACTTTGACATAGATTAGGTTTCATATGCTTTAGTTTGGGTTGGTTATGCCTTTGAAGACAAAATTTAATGCTTTTAGCAAAAGTGACATGGTATTAGTTGATCTTTGTTGAAATTTGATGGAAATGTAGTTGAATAAATGTGTCAAAAGAAGGGAAGTTCAAGATTGTTTTGTGACTTGTCAAATAAGATTGTGTGAGTTTGTTTCCTTCCTCTAGCTTTGCATCATAAGGATATGAAAAAGTTAAACAAGAAAGGTTGCAGATCTTGAAGGAAAATTTTGAGGCCCTATAGATGTCTAAAGATGAATCAATTGCAATATACATGCAAAAAATTGATGATTTGGTAAGTGCAATGAGAGGTCTTGGCCCACAAGTCAAAGAGTATAAAGTGGCAAAGAAAGTTCTTAGATCTCTTCCTACTTGTTATATTGAATTTTTTTTTGTTATTGAGGAAGTTGTAAACCTTGATAATTATTTGATAGATCAGATGATTGGTACACTAACTTCTTTTGAGATGAGGAAAAAGAGATTGAAATATAGCACAAATGTAGAAGTTGCCTTTAAAGATAATACACTGGAAAAGATTGTAGAACCAAACAAGGAAGATTTAGATGATGTGGAAGCTAACTTTATGAGAGGCATGATGAAGGGAACAGTGTAGTACAATAGTAAATTACCTTTCAAATGTTTTAGTTGTGGTGATATAGGTCATTATTCCTCAAGATTTCCAAAAAGAGCTAAAATAAGGAAACATAGATAAGGAAAGGAAAATAAAGGAAAGATGATCAAAAGAGCATATTATGTCAATGAAGATTCTAGAATTTCTGATGATGAGTCTAATTATGGAGATTATGATGATAATGAATGCTTATTTTTGGCTCTAAAAGATGAATATACTCCTAAAATATGTGTAGAAGAATGTACTCCAAAGAAAGTTGAAGGTACCAAGGTATCTTCTTTTCATGCTAAATAAGAGAAGAACTAATGGGTTGTTGATAGTTACTACTAGAATCACATGACTGGTGAAAAAAGTAAGTTTGTTAAACTTGAAAAATATGATGGAGCCTTAGTTAAGTTTGGAGATGATTCTGATGCTAAGATTTGTGAGATAGGTTCAATTAGTTTTGATGGAAAGAACAACACTGATGATGTCTACTATGTTAAGGGTTTGGGAAAATCTCTTGAGTGTTGGTAAAATATGTAGTAAGGGATATAATCTTGTGTTCAAGGATGAAAGATGAGAAATCAGAAAAGGGTCTAGAACTATGATTTCTACTAGCAAGAGAACTGAAGGAAACATCTATCAACTTAAAGGTGTTGATGGACATTACTTTGTGTCTCAGATTAATGTTAGTTGGTTATGGAACCAGAGGATGTGTCATATGAATTTTGAAAACATGGTGAGAATTAGTGCAGTACAAGCTATGAAATATTTACCAAGAATCACAAAGCCAGTTAATGTTGTCTACAAGAATTGCCAATTTAGAAAGCATGCTAGTAACACCTTCAGAACAAAAGAACAATCTACTACCAGATTGCTAGAATTGATTCATACAAATATTTGTGGTCCTACAAGGGTAAGAAGTCTACAAAGTGAAAGGTATTTTATGATTTTGATTGATGATTATTCTAGAATGGTATGGGTTACTTTTCTTAGAGAGAAATTTGATGCATTTTAAAAATTCAAGACATTCAAATATATGGTTTAAAATGAAACAGATTTGAAAATATAATGTTTGAGGTCTGAAAGAGGTGATGTATTCACCTCTAATGAGTTTAACATGCTTTGTGAAGTTCATGGAATAAGAAGAAAATTGTTTTCCCCTAGAGCTCCTTAGTAGAATGGAGTTTTTGAAAGGAAGAATAAGACAATTCAAGAAGTTGCTAGCACAATGATAATAGAGGTAGGTCTACTGGAAGTCTATTGGAGAGAAGTAATTGAAACTGTTGTTTATGTGCTCAATCAAGTTTAGGAAAATGCTAACACTAAGACTTCCTATGAGCTATGGTATGGAAATATTCCTACTGTTAAGTATTTCAAAGTATTTGGAAGAAAATGTTATAATAGGAAAATGCTAACACTAAGACTCCCTATGAGCTATGGTATGGAAATATTCCTATTGTTAAGTATTTCAAGGTATTTGGAAGAAAATGTTATAGTAGGAGAGATGAAGAAAATTTAGGAAAGTTTTATGCAAAATGTGGTGAGGGTAACTTCTTTGGATACTCTGCAAGGAGCCAACCATACAAATGTTATAATAAAAGGTTGAGAAATGTTGTAGAAAGCACAAATGTCAAGGTTGATGAATCATTGAAGAATTCTATTGAATTTGATGGATATGTGTCATACGTGAACCTAATTATAGAGAAGAAGAAGAAAAGGTTGAAGAAAAAGAAATGTAGAATGAAGAAGAAGTAGCTCTGAAAAAGGCTCCTAAAACCCCTAAGTATGTGAAAGAGAATCATCCTAGAGACCAGATCAATGGAGACAAGAGAAAATGTGTATTGACAAGAAGCAAAGCTATTGAAATTGAGTAAATTATTGCTTACTTTCTAAAGTGAACCTAAGATAGTGAGTGAGGCATGTAAGGATGAATATGGGATGAAATCTATGAAAGAAGAACTTATGCAAACTAAGAAAAATCAAAATTGGGAATTGGTTCCTAGATCAACAAATACAAACATAATTGGAAGCAAGTGGGTTTTCAGAAACAAATTGAATGAGAATGGAGAAGTGATAAAAAACAATGAAAGGCTTATGGTTAAGGGTTACTCACAAGTGGAAGGAATAGAATTTCAGGAGATATTTTCTCTGGTGGCTAGAATTAAAGTTATCATAATTATTTTGGCATTTTCTACTTATTATGACTTCAAGGTTTACCAGATGGATGTGAAGTCTACTTTCATGAATGTAGAGCTAGAAGAAGAAGAAGTTTACATGGAACAACCAGAGGGATTTTAGTTGTCAAATCAATTAGATATGGTCTATAGACTGAAAAAGGATTTATATGGATTGAAGCAAACTCCTAGAGCTTGGTATGCAAGGTTGGATAGATATTTGATTCAACAAATGTATGATAGATAGCAATCTATATTTAAAAATTGAAGATGACAAGATCTTGATAGTAGTTTTGTATGTGGATGACATTATCTTTGGAGGAAATGAAACTATCTGTAAGATTTTTGCTGAAGAAATGCAGAAAGAGTTTTAGATGTCTATGTTTGGTGAGATGAATTTATTCCTTGGTCTACAAATCAATCAAACAAAGGGATTTTCATTTCACAATCCAAGTATGCGAAAGAAATGTTGAAGTTTGGGATGGATGGTTCCAAACCTAAGGATGATCATAGCAATTACAAATCTATGGTTGGTGGACTAATGTATCTAACTACTACTAGACTAGATATCATGTGTGCAATTTGTATCATGGATAGATTTCAAGAGGATCCTAAAGAAACACATGTTGTAGCTGTCAAGAGGATATTCAAATATCTAAATGGCACTTTGGATCCTGGCTTATGGTGCCCTAGTAATACTAACTTTACACTAAGTGCTTATATAGATAAAAATTAGATAGGTTGTGCTAATGATAGAAAAAATACATGAGGTGGTTCATTATTTCTTGGATGTAGATTTGTGTCATGGTTAAGTAAAAAGAAAGATTCAATTTACTTATCCACTGTAGAGTTTGAGTATATTGATGCAGCATCTTGTTGCACACAAGTTTTGTGGGTGAGACAAACATTGAAGGATATCAAGGTCATGTATGATGATCCCATCTCTATTTTCTATGAAAAGAACCTAGTGATGCACTCAAGGACAAAGCATATATCAATTAGGTATCACTTTTTGAGAGAAAATGTTATGAAGAATGAAGTAAAGCTTGATTTTGTACCTACAAAGAATCAGATTGCTAACATATTTACTAAGGCTCTTCGTAAAGATACTTTTGAGTATTTCCAGGACAACTTGGGGGTTATTGAACCTCCTTTCTAGAACTAGATGCATATGAAGATGCATCAGTGTAGTGGATCTATGGATCTATCTTCTTTCTAGATTGATGTTTGGTGGCTACCTCTTAGGGGGAGTAGGTAGTGTCATGTGTTGTCATTGTGTAAATGATTGGGTGTACTCCTTAGGGGGAGTATTTAGTGTTGGTATAGATCTTGGCTCAATGTCAAAAGGAGAGAATAATGCAAAACATCTTTTTTCTTTGTCATTGATTTCATAGGGGGGAAAAGGTATCATGTGAAAAACTATATTCATTCATAAAAGTTGCAGGAGAAGTTGTTTAGAGTTGTGTTTCCTTTGATGGTTTTCCACATCATGTGTTTCCATCAATGAAAAAGAAGGATATTTTTGAAAGTATAAGGTGTTGTCTTAGATTTCAATTGGTTAATGTTGTCATAGGTGTCAAATATGTGTAGAGGAAGCTAGTTATTGAATGTATATGTCAAGGATATTAAGAAAATTGTAAGAAATAATATTTATTGTTCTTAGTGTATTAAGTTTATCTTAGGGTAAATAACTCTAGGAAGTTTTTTCCCATGCTGGGTATTTTTCACACCTGTTGCATTTTTCATTCATTTATAAGGCACTTTGTACATTGTGTATTATCACGTCTCAATGCATTATTTTTTCATTCCTAGTGAAATAGCTTCTACTTTTGCTTCTCTCTTTCATGAAGGTTTATTTTTTTGTGCGATTTCTCGTATGTGTTCCAACAATTGCTTGAGCATGTATAGTTGATATGTTGAAGAAGTTCCATGAGTACATGGAGTTATCCTTATGTTTCTATGTATAAAAGTGTGTTAGAGTGAACTAATGTACTAAAATGATGTCTTTGGTACTTGGTCTCCAAGTGCTTTTGAAAAAAAATGTCTTGTAGGTATTCAGTGTATGTTCTATAATGTGCTCCTCATTTCTTCATTATTGATTCTATGCTTGTGCAGACTTGAAGTATTGTCCATGATTGTTGGAAGTTGCTATATCTAGAAGTTGGGCTTCTAGATCATTGTACAACGTGATATATGTGTGTGTGTGTATGTATGTTATATATATATATATATATGTTTAGACTATAGGAATCAGTCATGTATCCATCCCCCTATAAACTACAGTGGACTTGTTATAAAAATTTCACGTGACTGGTGGCACTGGCACGACACACCCTTTGGTACCACGGTTTTGGGGGTAGACTAAACCTCATAACCTCTTACCTATAGTAGGATGCTTTAGCCAATTAAGCAAGGCCCCCTACCCCAAAAATTTAATATTAAGGTTTGGGCCTTGGTTGTTGGCACTATAGGCAAGAAGCCCCACCAATTCACCAAGGAGCCTCTCCTTAATACAAGGATAAAAAAAAAATCCATTGTTGACATGGTAGAGAGAAATTCTGTGAGGTTTGAACCTTGGTTGTTGGCTCTACATGCAAGAAGTCCCACCATTTCACCAAAGGGTCACCCCCACAATGCAATATATTTTCACCAGTGTGTGAACTAGTTGTTCAACAAGGCTTTGCGTAGTCTTGGAGAAATGTATTTTCTCCACATTTATTTGCTATTTGGATTTAGGTTGTGCAAATTTGGGAAGTTTTTTATAATTCTTTTATGTTTTTGTGTTCAAATTTTTACTTGAATTTGTGTAGTGTAGTGTAAGTTTCATTTATCAGTATGTAAACAAGGGTTATCAACTTTCTTGAATTGAAGTAGTTGTTGATACAAAGCTTGGTTGAAGTGGTTGATGAATCTTAAGTAATTTATAGATTTTTCTGGATTGATTTCAAGTGATTTATGTTGTTTGAAACTTTTGACTTGATCTAAGGAAGTGTGTACTTAATGTCTATGGTCTTTTGAATGGGTGTTAGCCAACCTTGTGTTTAACACTAGATGTGAGGCTTGTAGAAGTGTGTTGAAGAGTGTTGGGATCTATTTCAATCCTAATTAAGGATTTATGTAGGTTGAATTGCATTCCTATCCATCATGGGAATGTTTGTGTGATGATGTATTTCATATCTGAATGTACAATGGCTAGTGGCAACCATTGGAGAAAGTTTTTGAAGAAGAGGTTGATATAAAAATGTATGGTGTTGATGCAATAGGGTGTACAAAAAGATAAGAAGTGAGATAGATGCAATATTTCAAAATGAATGAAGTGTAATGAGATGCAATTTTGAGCAGAGCAGTGTGAGTTACATGTTAGGGTTCAGAAGGTAGTGAGCTGAAGGCATCTAATATATTTCATGTGAGACTTCGAAAGTGTTTGAGTAATTGTGGTGGTCCTTATTGCATTGAGAAATTTTTCTCTGTGTAACATTCTTCTTCTATCTTCTTGTTTTCTTTTTGTGGCAATGAGTCCTAGCTGAGCTCTTTTGGATAGAGTGTCCTATTTTGGTAGCAAGGCTTTGTACTTGATTTTGGAATTCTTTATATTGTGAGCTAATCCTCACTATGGTTTTTCCATCATTGTGTTTTCCATGTAAATCTAGTGTTCTTATGTGCATGGTTTACTATTTTCAGTTTATGTTTTTACGTTTAATAATTAAGCACATTAGTAGAGTAATTTTTTTGTGAATGCTTGTGGATCTAACTTTTATTGAGGTTTTTAAAGGTCAAAATTGCTACATCTAATTCAATGCCCCTCTCAGTTGTCTTGTTAAACAAATATCACTAAAGATGATATTTACCTTGATATTCATGGTTATGTGGATTCAAAATGGGCAGGTGATATTGATAGAAGATGATCCTCTAGTGCTTATGTGTTTACTTTATTTGGTGGTGTGATTAGTTGGATGAGTGAGTGATAGAATGTGGTTGCTTTTTCCACTACTAAAGCAGACTATATGGCAGATACTCATGCTTGTAAATAAGCCATTTGGCTTAAGATAATATGTTCATATATTAGAATAAAACAAGGTGTAGTGACAATTTATTGTGATAGTCAGAGTGTGATATATCTAGCCAAGAACCCAATATTTCATGCCAAGACCAAGCACATTGATGTACAATATGATTTTGTTAGAGATATGGCCGAAGTTGGTAGAATAAATTTGGTTAATGTATCCAGAATTTGATGAATGTTGCTGATTCTTTAACTAAAACTATGAGAATAGAGAAGTTCAGATGGTGTTCAGAGACTATGGGCCTTTTGGCCCCTAGGAATTAATAGATTATGTTTATTCACCCTCCCATTTCTTTTGCAAGGTATGCAACAAGCATGAGATTTGTTGGGAAAATGTGTCTCAACCTTGCAATTACATAAGTTAAAGTTGATACATAAGGTATTGTTCATCCCATGATGATAGGGGAGTGTGGGGGGGGGTCTCCCCCCATGAGGGGTTCGGGGGGATCATCCCACTGGTTGGGGTCCAAGTGTAGCACCCCTAAAAGGAGAATTTTATTTATATTTTATTCTTGTAAATCTAGACCATTCATCATTAGGTCTTAGATTTGATGACCAATACTTTATTAGCTTGACTTTCCCTACAAGGTAACCCCATTTTATGAGGGTATTGTATTATGACTGTGTATTGTGGTGTATTCCAAGAGTTTGATAGTGGTCGTGTTGCGTCTGGATCTCTAGTTGGTGATACTCCTATGAGAAGCTTGTTCTATAAGCATATTGTAATCTTTGTGATTTCTAAATAATATTTTGGGTGGCTTTTGGAGTGTAGGTTTTTCTTGGAAAGGGTTTTCCCCATGTAAATCATTGTATTGTGGTATGCATGATATATGTGTTTGTTTCTCTTTAAGTTTCTCTAACTATTAAATATCTATAAAAGTTTTTCATTATTCTCCTCTCAATATTAGTGTAGGAAGTTGTTTCGCTATCTTAGCTTCCTTACAATAAAAAGAATCAAGGAACAAATAGATCAACTTGTAACTATCAATTTTTCTTGCCAAAAAATATTTGCTCAATTATGGATAATGGCCATTGTAAGAACGATGCATCCATTAAGGCATGATTTGTTTGATAAGATGTGTAAAATGAATTTGGAAATTTATTAGTAAGTTGTAGATAGTTTACCAAGAATCTCTTATTTGTGATTCTTTCATAAACACTCAATGTATTTCTATTTAGATTGTATATCTTGTTTTCACTCAAACTTTTCACATAGGTAGTAAACAATTTATTGGTGTTATGGTCGGTGAGTGTGATGCAAGTTTATTATGAAATGATATGAATGATTTTGTTTAGTATTGATAGTATGAAATGATGCTATATAATGTGTAAAATATTTTTCCTTTGATATTGAATTTGAGGACCCAATATGAACACTAGGTCGAGAAAACGCCACCAGTTATGCATAGGATTTTTTATTGATGGAATGGATGTTAAGAACTTATTGTGAGGTGGTGTCCTAAAATAGGATGAAAGACCCTACTATGGACCAACATCAAACCATAATAGGGGCAATGGGTGTATGAAAAATATTTTATTATGGATACAGTGGATGCAAGCACTAATAGATGGTGGAGATTAGCTTCTACACATGGTGCCTATAAATAGGTTGTCACCATGGTACTCACCCTAGACACCACTAAAGTAGTTTTCACGATAGGGAAGATTATATCTCTTTACTTTACTATTATTATTTTTGTATTTTCAATTAAGATATTCTAAGGATGAAGCATATAATTTCTTTAGGTGACTGCTATTGATAGGCTCATCTAGAGGTTCTCCTTCAACTATGGGAAGGTAGTATGCTCCTAATCTTTATGATGTTATGATTATAAAAGTTCCTAACTAGTTAGGTTCAAATTTCCCTTTCTTATGATTATCTTGCTAATTCTTTTGATTTTCCTTAAGTACCAAGTCTCATATCTCGAACTTAAATGAGATGACCTTATTGTAACTATGACAAAGGTGATTGATTGTGTTGAGGTACCTTTTGTCTAGGAATCCCAAGTCATGTAGTTTGGAAGCTCTATATTCTTCATCATTAATGACACTTAGTCATATCTAAAACTTACATGAAATGACCTTATTGTAGGAGGCATACCATATCACAATTACTCCCATTTTGAAATTATAGATAGTAATAGGTACTCACATAGAGAATCATCACCATGTCCAGATGAAGCTTTATCACACAGTGTGGAATTATATAATATACCACATGATAATAGGCCATGTCACATTTTATATAGGTTGAATTTCCTAAACATGCCCTTTTTTCATTGCAATAGTTTCAATTCCCTAGATAATTAACCAATTTGTAAATTTTGGCTATTTTATTTGTGAGATAAAAACTACTTGTTGCACATTATTTCTTCACTTTGTAGTTTCGCATGGAGCATGCATGCCAATGGATGAACATGCATTGCAATATCTAGTAGGTTTTATTACTATATATGGACTACCCAATATCCTTTTTATATGTTTTAGTATTATCTTTTATTCTTTTTCGTGAGTGCTCATATACTTTGACATACACAATCATTTTAAGACTCGCATGCACATCAAAATTAAGTCAACATATATTGATAAAATTTGAATAGCATTATCAACTTCCATTTAATTTTAAACTCAGTTGAAAAAAATATCATAATATAAATACGTGTCAACATGTCATAATATCTTATTAATTAATAACTAATTACAACTCTTTCAAATTTTAATAAATCTAAAATTAATTAGAGCTCTCCAAACTTTTAATTAATCTAAAATTAATTTATGCATACAAGCATACATTTCATTTGCTTGGCCTAAATTATGCCGAGGGAAAGGTTTTATTGCCATGTTTATCTTTTATGCCATTCTTTTTTTTATTGTTGACGGCATGGTCCCATATGAAACTACCAACGATGCACATAATTACTTTATTATATGTCCCATTCGCTTTTTCTTTAATAATTTTGTGGTATGTGAGGATAGGAAGCCATATTTTAAAGCCAAAGTGATAAAAGCGCAGGATGAATAGCGGAAGATACTCTCAAAGTAAAGCATTCATTTCATCTTTGTGGTCGATGGAAGGATTCTCTACAAACAACTGGAAAGACGTGAGAATTATACTCTTTACTTTAAAAAGAAGATGCTCCTTTGTGAGTGATTGGAAGTATAATTCTTAACCTTTAAGGTTGGCCACAACATAGCGCTTTTTTTGTTTTTTTTTCTTAATAATATATTTATTCTGCCAAATCTTCTATCAAATGTTCTATTAGTTAACTCCATCATGGAGACAATTATTTATCTTCTAGATGATTAACAACATTTATATGGATGCACAAAAATGTTTGATATTCTTTTGCGCAACTCATCTCTAAAGAAATATATTATCATGTGTATGCATATTGGAAGTTTTTAATTAACAAAATATGACCCAATCCATCATTTCAATATTAGGGGGGAAAGAATAATTTAATTGTAGTATAGGTAGGTCATAGAGGTAGCAAAAACATAAGTTTGAGGAGTAAAAATGAAACGATGGGTGCTTATTAGTACCATATGAATGTGTGTGACTTGCTATTGTTTAATTAATTGAATCATTCAAAGGTCATCAAAATACATAACTTGCACAATTTCTTAATTGGCTAACAAAATTTTTACAAGCATTGCTTCTTCCTCATATACTGAGAGAGGTGCTTTATATCTAGTTAAACACTAACACGAAGTTTTGTCATTCCATAAGATAAATGAGACATTTCTATCACAAAGTTTCCTCCCAATGCCACATATCTTTACTAGAATATTTTATATAATCTTGTTAAAACTTTCAATTGTGTCAACTAAAAGAGGACAATATAGTATGTTCCAATGATCTTAAATAAAAAATTGTATTAGAATAGCTAAATTATATACAAAATAAATGGCATACCTTGATCACGAGTGAGATCCAAGGGGTACCCTTAAATCCATCTATTTTATTCTCAAACATTATCATAGAAAGTGTCTATACTTTGCAACCCTTTGTTGTGAAAATTTCCATTATTAATATATGAGAAGAGAAGTGTGGTAAGAAAAATATATAGTTTTAATGAAAAAATAATATGAAAAACACACAAATAATTATATAACTTGTTTACCTTGATGAACTCCTTTCAATAAAAAAGTTAACCTCAAAATATTGGAGCAATTATATTATCAACAGCTATAATGGTTAAAGTCTAATGATAGATTCAAACCTTCATATTAGATCACACACAAATCACTAATTTTGGAGACATTTAGATGCCATAATACTAACTACAATACAATAGCACAATACCTCTATCCTAAGTGCTCAATATATATGAGAAACTAAACACATTATCCCTTAATAATTTTTGTAGCCATGTGCCAGAAACCATAGGGTAGATTAGTGCCCAAATCCATGCATAATTCTAATGTGTCAAAGAAAACTAGGTCAACCAATAGTAAATTAGTAATTACCATCACCAACTTATGCATTCAAACTGATCTTATCCTCTACTTTAAAAATATGCTCATTAGAATCTCAGTGAGTTGTAATATCTTTCCTAATTTTTCAAATCCATAGTTAACTCCATGAAAGATCTTACACGCCTTAAAATTATCATATTTGCAAATATAAACCTCCACAATTGTACATAAGTGACCCTTACAAATTGATAGGTTCAAAAATACACAAGACATATAGTGCAAGAGAACCAACGATTTTTCTATGTACTTCTCTTGCAGTCTTAGGGTTTTTCACCTAAAAGGAGAGAGATAAAACCCAAAAATTGTGGTGGTTCACTCAAACTAAGGAATGTATGATGTAATTATGACTAAATGAAATGATCTAAATGCAGCTAATTGATAAAATTGATTGATTATGAATGCAAAACCAATTAAATGTGCAATGTTTGAAAACATAGTGTAATATGCAAAAAAGAACTAGAAATGAATGCAAATTGCAACAAAAATGGATGAAACTAAAAGTGTGCACTTGAGATCTTGATGGAGACTATAAATGACATTTGGAATTCTATTGATCCCAATTTTTAGGCCTAGTGGGACTCATTCACCATTTTGGGTGAATCAATCCCAGTTATGGGAAACTTTCTGGAGCCCATTTCAGACAAATGGGTATCCAAAAATACGGAAAACCAAAAGCAGGCCTGGAAGTGGGAATCATTTGCCACCCATGGTGAATGTGTCCACTTTTGAATTTTTGAAGATTCAAAGGTGGAAATAGGAGCCTTCCATCTACACTTTCTCCTTCTTTAGGTGTCCAATTCTAAAATTGTCAAATTTGGACCTAAAAGTGACTTTTATAGGTATTCTGACTTATCCAATGAAGAGATAACTTGAACAAATTTTCAATGTAATCTTCAATGATTTCTAAGCATCCAAGATGTCTAAATCTATAAACAAACAAGACAAGAAAGTGAAATGTTAGATGTTAGGGCATGGGGGTATTCCTTGGTCAAACCCCTTTTAGGTAATTAAACCAAATGATGAAAGAATGTAATGAAGCATGAAAAAATGGAGTTAATACCTTCCCATGAAGATTGATCTTGAATTTATGTAGCAAAACATGAATAATTTTCCCTTAAATGTTTGAAAAATGCTATCTCGATAATTTAGAATGTTGAAACCCTAGCTTGCCTGACTTGAAATGGAAGAAAAATGATGAATGAGTTGTGTAATGAGTTAAGAGATGTAAATTAGGGTTTAGAGACTTGGTTTTATAGGAAATTCACCTTACTCGGCTATAAATTGGATCCCTAAGGAAGACATGAAGAAAAACAAAACTTAAATTCTAAAGTTTCCCACTAAAAAGTCAAAAATGACACAAATGTGACTCATTCGCCATCTTGGGTGAGTCAGTCCCTCTTGGAAAGGAATCATTTGCCACATATGGTGAATTAGCCCCAGAGGGGTCCATTTTCTAGTTGGGTTGCTGGGGAATGAGGAATTTTTGGTTCTTATGTTGATTACTTTGAGTTTTTGATCAAATTATGCCCCATGATACACAATATGGGGTAATAGGGGCCTATTAATGATGATGTGAAGGTCAATTAGGGCGTGGCACATAGAATTCAATGTGAAAGTGTGATTAAATACACTTTACAACACTAGAATGAGGTCCACATAGCCTAAAAAGTCACAACATCCAATGTGAATATGCAAAAAACATTAAAACACTAGATTAAGGTTGAATTTAACTTGTTGAATTTAATTCTCAATCCTTCTAGATTGATGTGAAGATGCATCTAAATAAATTTAATAATGTTGAATTAAAGGAGAATGGGTTTATTAAGTCTAGAAAAGTGTGAAACTCTTTTACAACACTTTACAACACCTTTACAAGACATTGTTAAATGCATTTGAAGTTGTCCAAGACCTAGTGTCGATGTGAAAAAAACCTCACAACACTAAATCAAGGCATTATTAAGTATAATTTATCATCAATTATTCCTAACTCAAGAAATTTTTCATTTTTCTATGGTACATTTAGCCCCCACTTTAGTGAGAGGATGAACTTGCTTCAAACTCACACTAAAGTATACATTCAAGAGAGATTTGAGTGTACATATGCAAACTCAAGAAGACAGTAAAGCCCCCAAGATCAAAGATCCCGAGTCAAATCATCAAGATACATAATCATACAATGGAAAGAACTAAAAGAAAGAAAAATGGGGTGGAAAAGATGTGCTCACATTGGGGCCACAAACATTAGGCCGTACGTGGGGAGAATGTCATGCCAGTGTGTCGGCTTCTCATTATACTAACCATACCAAAGTTATGCCCCTAATAAGAATGATAAGGCACCACAATTGATTTTTTTTTTTTGTAAATGTTTTTGAATATGTAAAGAATTTTTCTAAAGGGGATTTTTTTTTATTCATGTAAGGTCTTGTTCTTAGGGAGCATTGTGCCTAATGTCTCCAAGAGAGAACAAGTCAGGGTGTCAGATCATTTTCCATGGGATTATGTTGATCATACACTCTTGAAAGGCATCAAACCCTAATTACACCACCAAGAAGAGGAGTCATCACAAGAAAAAGAAAAATCACACCATGAAGTTTGCATAAAGATATTGTCTACGTATGCCCCCACTTTAAAGTGGTTGCTAACACCATTACTATGAGCAATTGCTTTAAATTAGAAGATGGTATGAGAGCTTATTCAAAAAGCCCTATGCCAAGTCATATGTTTTCAATAAGCCGAGTCATGAAAAAAGGGAGTATGTCACATGTAAGTCAATTTTAAGAAATGTCGTCCACATTGCAATCTTTCTCTTATATGTTCATGAAATGTTAATTATTAGCCAAAAGAGACAATGAAAAGTGACATAAAAGGATAAGGCTTTCTAACCCTTTTCCCCCACTTAGTGCAGGACAAGGATGAGCCTAGAATGGATGATGATATGTTGCCCCTTGTGATGGATGAAAAACATGCAATAGTGAGCATGTTATGATTCTACAACTATTATAAGGAAAGGAGAAAAAAGTAATGTTATTTATTTGCATAAGGAAACAATGTTTATGATTGATACATGTTTAATGAGGTATCCATCAATTTAGGATGTACCAAGGTTAGAGGTTTCTTGGAAGAATCTTGTGTGATATTATTGATGTTGAGTGAAGGTGTGTTGGATGGATTGATTTCTATGAAAGGAAAATCATGAAGACCATGATTTGGTGCTTTTGTTTTAGGCTCTATAGGGGTATGGATACTTTTTTCTATAGCATCACATCCTTTCTCAGGTTGCTTCATAAGTTTTTTAGGTTTGAGGTTGGATTTGATTGTATGCACTTTGTCAAATATGTGAGCAATGTCATTGTAACTTGGTTGGTATGAAATGTTATTCTTAGGAGAGTAAAGGATGAGTTCAAGTTGGTTTTGAGTTTGTTGTTTTTGTGATGGTGGGTAAAGAATTAGAGGAGTATTTGGATTTCCCATGGGGTGTGTATGTGGTTCATTGATCGAGGGGGATCTAATAGACACTTGCACATTCGTAACCTCAACGGTCTTGGTTTGATGTACCCCTAAGGAAGACATCATTTTCTTGCATCCTAATTGTCTTCCTAGGAGGAGAATTTGTAGGAGAATGGAAATCCAGATGTTTTTGACTTTCAAGGATTAGTTCTTCCAAAATTTCTTCATCGTAAGTAAGGGAGCTATCCATGGTTGAATTTTCTTCTTCTATGATGTTTTCCACAGAAGATTCTCATGATTCTCAACGATTGGACATTGTAACACCATAATATCATCTTCACTAATAGGAGAGATATTAGGAGAGGGGAAATTTTGATTTTTTTCCACAATCTCATTATCTTGTGCCATAATATCTACCCTAGTAGGAGATCTTTCATGAGGTTCATCACATGTCATGGCAAGATGCTGTAAAGAAGCATCATCACAAAGAGGGGAGACATCAAGGGGATGACAACTAGGATTATCATGTGTGCCAATTATTGGATCTTCTTATTCAAATAGGCCCTTCCAATTGTTAGTGACATTAAGGAGAGAAATGATGCTATAACTCTCAATCATTGGATTCCTTGATACTAATATATCCTCCTCACAAATATGTTTGTCATGGTTAGTTAAGATTGTATCCTTATTCACTAAAGTAGTGTCATAAATAGGGGAGGTGTGGGGAGATGAAGAGAGACTAGATAAAATGGTGACAATGCATTCATCTTGTATTGTTATAATACCTTTCCAAGGGGAATGAGGAGAAGGAAAAACAAGACCTTCATCATTCTCAATGATTGTACCTTCTTTCACTAAGATACCTTCGTAACTAAAAGGAGAGGTATCAAGAGAAGTAAAATTATGATCAACATGTTGATATATGTTTATATTCCCTTCTAACACATAATCCTCACAAATGGGAGAGATAGGAGGGAGTGTAAGTTTAAGACAAGCATTAACATTTTCACTCTCTTGTGCTAAGAGACTATCATAACTACGGAATGCATTGAATGAAGGAATAGAATTCTTGTTAATTAGATTTTTCTTTGCAAATTTGGAGAAGATTGAAACTAAAATTTTGAAATCAAAATCTATGCTAAGTCAAAATGCAATGTAAAAGGTTGAAATGAAATGTAATATTCAGATAATAATTGATTGATTATGTTATGTAACAATATGAGAATGCAAATATGAAATTTAAACAATGCATAAAATGAGCTAATTTAAGCTAGATATAATGAAATGAATGTTACAAAAATGAAACCAATGGATACAACTAGGTAGTGGAACCAAGCAGAACCTTAAAAATAGGGTTTTTAATTTTGTAAAAGGCAATTTTTGGGGTGAAAGTGACTAATTCGCCCAAGGTGGAAAATGAGTCCTAGTATAGATTTTTTTCAGAAATTTTAGAAATTTTTGAGTGATTTTGATGTTTTCTAAGTTCTATCATGCACATCTAAGTTAAAAATTCATAATTTCAAAAAATTTCAATGATTAAAGATGTTAAAATGCAACCTATTATGCATTTTCACTAATGCAAAATTTGAAACCCTAGAATGCAACTTAAATAATGCAACATGCAATGAAAGATAATTATAGGAGAATGATGGACTCAAAATGAGAAAATAAAGTATTCAAAAAAATAGGTTCACCAAAATGAACCAACAAGTTTTGTTTTTCTATGTACTTCTCTTGCACTATTAGGTTTTTCACCTAAAAGGAGATAGATAGAACCCAAAAATTGTGGCGGTTTACTCAAACTAAGGAATGTATGATGTAATTATGACTAAATCCAATGGTATAAATGTAGATAATTGATAAAATGGATTGATTATCAATGCAAAACTAATGGAATGTGCAATTTTTGAAAACATGGTGTGATATGCCGAAATGAGCTAGAAATGAATGCAAATTGCAACAAAAATGGATGAAACTGAAAGTGTGCACCTGAAATCTTGATGGAGATTGTAAATAACATTTGGAATGTTTTTGATCCTTATTTGTAGGCCTGGTGGGACTTATTCACATTGGGTTCACCAAAGTGAACCAACATTTTTGTTTTTCTATGTACTTCTCTTGCACTCTTAGGGATTTTCACCTAAAAGGAGAGATAAAACCCAAAAATTGTGGTGGTTCACTCATAATAAGGAATGTATGATGTAATTATGACTAAATTAAATGATCTAAATTTAGGTGATTGATAAAATTGATTGATTATGAATGCAAAACTAATGAAATGTGTAATGTTTGAAAACACAGTGTGATATGCAGAAATGAACTACAAATGAATGCAAATTGCAACAGAAATAGATGAAACTAAAAGTGTGCACCTGATATCTTGATGGAGACTGGAAATGAGATTTGGAATGTTGCTGATCCTGATTTTTAGGCCTGGTGGGACTCCTTCGCCATTTTAGGTGAATTAGTCCCAGTTCTGGGAAATTGTTCCAAAGCCCATTTCAGAAAAATGGGTATCCAAAAATGCTGAAAAAAAAAATTTCCTAGAATTGGGACTCATTTTACACCAATGGTGAATGATTCTACCTTTGAATTTTTGAAGATTCAAAGGTGGAAACAAGAGCCTTCAATGTGCACTTTTTGCTTCTCTAGGTGTTCAGTTCTAAAACTGTCAAATTTAGACCTTAAAGTGACTTTTTATGGGTATTTTGACTTATCCAATGAAGAGATAACTTGAACAACTTTACAATGAAATATTCAATTATTTCTAAGCCTCCAAGATGTCTAAATCTACAAACATGCAAGACAAGAAAGAGAAATGTTGGATGTTAGGGCATGGGTGTTTTCCTTGGTCATACCCCTTTTAAGTAATTAAACCAAAATGATGAAAGAATGTAATGAAGCATAAAAAAATGGGGTTAATACCTTTCCACGAAGATTGATCTTGAATTTTTTCAATAAAACATGAAGAATCTGCCCTTAAATGTTTCAAAAAGGCTATCTTGATGATTTAGAATGTTGAACCCTAGCTTGCTTGACTTGAAATGGAATAAAAATGATGAATGAGTTGTGTAATGTGTTAAGAGATGTAAATTAGGGTTTAGAGACTTGGTTTCATAGGAAATTCACCTTATTCACCCGTAAATTGGATCCTTAAGGCCAACATGAAGAAAAAAAACTTAAATTCCAAAATTTCCTGCTCAAAAGTAAAAAATCACCCAAAATGGACTCATTCACCATATTGGGTAAATCAGTCCCACTCGGTAGGGACTCATTCACCACAGATGGTGAATTAGTCCTAGAGGGGTCCATTTGCTAGCTGGGTTGTTTGGGAATGAGGAATTTTGATTCTTATGTTGATTAGATCAGGTATTTGATCAAATTATGCCTCGGGATGCACAATATGGGGTAATAGGGGCCTATTAATCATGATGTGAAGGTAAATTAGGGCTTGGGACACAAATTTCAATGTGAAAGTGTGATTAAATACACTTTACAACACTAAAATGAGGTCCACAACCTAAAAAGGTACAACATCTAATGTGAATGTGTAGAACATTATAACACTACATTAAGGTTAAGTTTAATTCTAAAGCCTTCTAAATTGATGTGAATATGTGCATTTAAATACATTTTATAATGTTGAATTAAGGGAGAATGAATTTATTAAGCCTAGAAAAAGTGTGAAATTTTTTTACAACACCTTTACAAGACATCATTAAATGCATTTGAAATGGCCCAAGACCTAGTGTGGATGTGAAAAATACCTTGCAACACTAAATCAAGGCTTTATTAAGTATAATTTATCATCAATTATTCCCAAATCAAGCAAGTTTCCTTTTTTCTATGGTACAACAAGTTTTAGTGGGATACCCATAATTTTTATTATACATATTACCAAACATTAAGATTGTATGGTTCATGGAATCAATCCCAAAAAATTTCCAGTTGTTTTACATCTTACAAGAGCACAATGTAAATTGTATAAAGTTGTGCACTATCTACTAAAGAACATGATTTCTTAGAATCATGGGTGATCTCGCAAAGTTGGTTTACAATTTCTGGGAGATTTTGATTTTTGCTGAAATCAAATATTTTTAGAAAATATAATGATTTAAGACTTAAAAAGTTCCATTTAAAGCATTCTAATTGAAGAAGGTTTGATCAATCTACCTTAGATCAAACACCCTTGGATATAACTTTGCCAATTTTAAACCATACATATAACACAATATCCTTTACAACTATCAAAATGCTAATAAAAAACTACTTTTAATTTACCTTTTGGGGGATCAAATGAATTCATTTAAAGTTTTTTTTTTTGTTGTACATATGTAGTCCTTATTATAAGGTTTTGATTGAAAATTAAACTCTCTAATAGGCACATGTGAAAAAAAAGATGATTATATGAAAATAATTGCAAAATAAAAGTGCACTAGATAATCAAGTCCTTGATCCAACAAAAAAATTGTGTTATATAGACTTCCTCTATTAGAATTATAATTGGATTGAATTCAAAAATTTATTAAGGAAAAAATATAAAATAAAGCACTATGAAACCAATTGGCAGAGCTATATATTGTGGTTAAAAATCTAAATTTGAAAAAAAATAGAATTTTATCCTTAATGGAAAAAAAGTTGTGTTATATAGTGAGAGTCAATCCTTAAAAATGGTGTTTACTGAAAAAAATAGTTTTCAAAGGAGATGGAAAAAGAAGTGCACTATGATTCCAATTTTTTTGCAAATAATATATTTAGAATCTACAAACAAAATTTCACAAATCACTAGTTTGCATCATTTGCAAATTCCTCATGGTTTAGGTGCTATAGGTGCTTGAAGGTGAAGATTTAGTTAGAAAAAAATATTTCAGTGTCCAGTTTGGCAAAAAATTGTAAACCAATATTGTGGGATCACACTCACTCTAGCATCTAAATATTTTTGTACTCATGCCAATATTTTCAATGCATCTGTAATATATCTAAATTATTATTTTTCTACAAAAATTCCCTCTCATCCTCACTTTTTCATGAATCAAATGGTACTAAACATCAATTTGATATGTTTCATCTATGTGGGAAAGGTCAAGTTATTTTCCAAGATAATAGTATTGATGATGTTTTTTGTACAATAAATTAGATAGAATATAATATCCTATCACTCTTGAAAGGTAAATCTCTATCAGCAAGCCTCAAGAGATAACCCCAAGGTCTCTAACATCAGGTCTTGAAAATGCATAAACAACTCAATGATAAATGTGAAAATGATGGTGATCACAACAGGACCTTACTACAAGCAAAAACCAAATCTTCAATTTATCGGATCTACCAATATGATGATAATTTAATCTTAAATCGAACCCAATGATAAAAGAAATAAGAAAAGATATAAGGTTTCAAAGAGATTTCTAGATTAAACAATACACCTAAGATTAACAATGCAAATGATGCAATACTTGAAATGGACCAATCCATCATAAACTAATCCTTGCTTAACCCAGATGAATCTGCAATCTCACAAGAATAGTACAATCTTCTATGGTGTTAAAAATTTTCAAATTATGAACATTCATCCAAAACAACCCTAAAGCAATTGAAATGAATAAACCCTCACAATTGAACTAAGCACAATAGATATATGGTCCAGGCTAACTTTGAAAAGCAACTAATAGTCAGCTAGCTACAAAAGGTATGGACCAGGGATCATTGCAACACTCCAGGCATTAAACCATAAACATCATTAAATCAACTCTAATCATAAATATCAAAATATCTCCTCAAAGCAATTTTAAAGATAGGATAGCTAGAACCATGCAAGATAAGAAGAATGTCACCAAATCACAATGACATTACTTGCATTAAATTATCCACTTGAAGCAACAACTCCAATTTTTTGTTACAATACTTGCTTGAGAATAACTACTTGCTAATTTCTAATTCACATGAATATCAGCTATCTGTTTACTTGTCTATGTATTACTATCTCCTTTTCAAATGAGGAAAAATGCCATACTAATAGAGACCCCTAGAACATGTCGGCCTAGCTAATGTTTTACAATAATAATTGGCCATAAAACAGGTTGGCCAAGAGAAATTCAAAATAAGATAAACCTTGCATTAAATGCTTGAACTTCATCTAGGTCGGCCTAGGATCTCCAATGTAGCTCAAACCAATGCATGCAAAATAATAGGGAAGCACAAATCTTGATGTAGCCCATCATTAACTATCTTCCCCTTTGTCTTTATTTTGATCCAACGTTGCATGCACCATCAAAAGAACCCTATCCAAGTCAGCCATAGGTGGTAAAGAAAAAACCTTAAGTTGTCTCTAAATTGACATAATATATTCCCTTGATTGTTTCACCGATTTATCCCACTCAAAATTATATGTTAGATATGGGTATGTGCAGGTTAATGGTGGGCCAAAAAGTGGCAATGAGGAAAAAAAAACATCTTTCATTGACCAAGAAAACGTGAAAAGAACATGTTGACTTTTTGTTGGCTCGGGTGTCACCATACCAAACACCAAAGCTACTTTTACACATTGGATATCTAATTTGTAAAAAGTATATACTAAACACTTTTGTCTCTTTTTTGAACTCATTCAGCTGAGAAGAACTTGCGAGCATACTGTTCATCCATTGTTCGCGTAACAGATATCCGATATAGGCTAAATTTGATTTGGAAAGGTAAGTTTATTTATTTTCGTTTGATTTGATTCAATTTTGATTTAGATTTGAATAATTTCATATGGTTTTTGTTGATTTTTTTTAAAAATAGGGTTTTTGATTGAGTTTTTGTGAAAAATTTGAGTTTAGAATAGATTTTGATAAAAAAATGAATGTTTTTTGTGGATTTTTTTTCACAATAGGGTTTTTAATTGAATTTTTATGAAAAAATTGAATTGAGAATGGATTTTGATAAAAAAATGAATGTTTTTTGTGGATTTTTTTTCAAAATAGGGTTTTTGATTGAATTTTTATGAAACAATTGAGTTCAAAATAGATTTTGATAAAAAAATGAATGTTTTTAATGGATTTTGATTTAAAAATAGTGTTTCATTTATATTGTCTAATTTTAGATTAATTATTTTTTAACTTTAATCAGGCATTATGGCTGCCAAGAATGAAAATGCACAAATTCCACTAGTTGAAAATGAAAATCCACCAGCTGAGAATCAAAATGTAGAAATTCCAAATGCTCCACCACCTCTGCAGCCATCAATTGAATAGTTGATTCATGAAAAATTGGAGCAATTGAGGGGCATTTGTGATGTTTATAGGAAAATCCCTCGATTATCCCATATGTCAACCACATTGACAGGAATAATTACAAATGTAGAAACCCTCTCCACCCAACATAATGCATTTCATTTGTGGTGAGAAACCATGAGGCAATATTATGCATGTGGAATGTCTTATGATGATGTGAAAGATCTCCAAATAACAAAATCCCAAATAGCCTCTTTATTTATTAACCCCAACAATGGTTTGCCAGTTAATGTTAACAAGCCAAAACTTTCTATAAAATGGTGCACGCATAGGGGCATAGTAGATAACTTTTGGGATCATTGGTGTATGGTTTTTGATAAACCACCCAACAATAATCTTGATGTACCTTTTTACTTTATTAAAAAATTATATGCTGAGTTTTTGTTAAGGCATCATGTCAATTACTTTGGCATTAAACCCTTACAGGGCATTGGTAGAGGTATGCCTTAGGATAGGCCAAGGGTAGCTAGAGTAGTTAGGCATCCACATTTTCCCCGTCCTCCCCTTCCTCTGCCACCTCCAGTACAACATCCAAATATTAAAAAGGATGCAGCCACACAAACTATCCAGGCCATTCACTCTTTGAGTGTTCTTTTGGTTTCCCATGCTTCTTTAGTAGCTCAACCATAATCTGGTGATCTTGGCAATGGATCCAGTGCTACTGCATCATCCTCCTTAGGTCCACATATTTGTGTGCCACATATTTGCAATATGTACCAACAAATATGTTTGGGTCCTATTGTACAGCCCCTTGAGCATCCATTAGACACTTCTAATTATGACATCCAAGATGTGGAGATTATAGTAGATCACATGCTGAGGAGTGGAGTACACCCTACAGAGTCCTCTCCTACTAGAGAGGCAGACATTGGAGTAGTTACATAGGTAACATTTAAGGTGTAAATTCATAACTTGCATTTTTTTAAAAATGAATATTAATAAGAGATAGTATCAAGTACTAATATTTATTTACATGGTCTATTTAACAGTTAATGTCTGAGGAGGAGCTCACACAAGTGACATATAGCACCCTTAGGGCCATTTCATTTTTCCTTGACATGCACATAGTATGTATTTTCTCACTCACTCGTTTACATTTTTTTACAGTATATTTTCTTGTCATTTGAATTGTCAATAATGAAATTATATATTAACTTATATTTTTATCTTACTCTCTGCTTGTAGCAAACACCTAGTGCGAGTGAGGTGCAATGCTCTCCAGACTATGGAGGCACAGTGTTGGATAAGGGAAAGGTAATTTAACTCAAATTTGATTGAATTAAAATTTATAAGATCTCTTATTGATTATGCATACATTGACATAGATTCGTAGTTTCATATGTACTTTTCATTTTTATGTATAGGCAGTTATGAGCTATACATCATTGTTGATAAGTGTCACAACACCTGAAGGAGTAGGTATTCAAATGCCTAAAGGAGGAGGTGTTGAAACACCTCAAGGAGGAGCTGTTAAGACACCTAAAGGAGATACAAAAAAAGATCAACCTAAAGAGGTATGTGTTTATTTTATTTTATGCTTGGTAAATATGTTCTTATTACTGAAAATTCTATGCTAACTTGGATCAATTTCAAGTTTTTGTTCACATATATAGATTGAGGTTACAAAAGTTGGTTTGGTTAGTTCTTTGGGAGGGGTATATTCTAGGACTCCTGACCCTTCAAAGAGATGTATATTTCAGGTAATCAAGATTTCAATTTTAGAGTTCAATTATAATTCAATATGTATTGATTTTTATGTTAATTATTCAATTTTAAGTTATATCGTATATCTAATCTCAATTGTGGTTTGACTTTTTCTTGTGCAGCTACCTTCAGAGCCAACAAGTGGTTCAAAGAGGCTCCATTTTGATGATCCACCAGTATTTTAGGATGAGATAGACATTTTGGCATGTAAATTTTGAATAGATACCAAGATGGCATATGCCACATATTGTTAAAATTTGTTTGAGTTGGCGTTGATGCCATTTTTGTATATGGACATACACTTGATTATTGGATAATTTGATATATATAGAAGTTGACAATCAAAATTTAGTTTCCTCCTCATGTGCATGATTAAACTCTTTGAAGCAATGATTAAATATCAATGGACAATAGCATAAAAAGAATGGTTAAATATTATATAGTTTATATTCATATTGCTGATTACATTGCATTGCACATCTTTCAAACTCAAAGCGTTATTTCACATTGCATAAGTAACAACTAGATACTCATATGATTAACGCTACAAATTTCATACATTTCAAATAATTCAATAATCCTTAACTAAATTATTCATACAAATTTCTTAGATTTGGAATAATTCAATGAAAATCAGCCAAAACATTTAAACAAGATATTTAGATCTAAAACATTCACATACGATAAATAGATCTACACATATAAATTGGTTGGAATAGAGTATTTAATTCAAATAACTCACATGATGATTACAAATTTTTTACTTCAATTGTTTGCTCATAACCAAGATTACAATGATCAAATTTTTTTTTAGAAAAATATTAGGATGCTAAAATCCATTATGCTTGGCGTATAGATGCAACCTTTATGTGAAATTTCCCTCACAAATCCAAACAAGTTTCAACCTCCAAACTAGTGCAGGAGCACCTTAATGTCTTTTGGAAGATCTTAGTGATTTTTGGCTTGTAGGTGGTTCTAGCAAACCACCAGGGGAATAATTACTATGATATAAAGTCCCTAGGTTGTTTTTAAGAGTGTGTTAGGGTAGGTTTGGCTTATAGTCTTGAAATTTATGAGTTCCTAGACAAATCTTGGCAATTTGGCCTAAAAGTTGAAAAATAGAATTAATGTTATTCTAAGTCCAACCCAAGGGTCCTAGCACATGGGAGAAAGGTATATAAGGTCATCCAAACCCTAATACCTAGGTCGGAAGTTCATTTTCATGAATTGAGACTTGGAGAGAATTTTTGTGTGATTGGAATTCAACAATTTTTGAGTGCATTTTTGTGTTTGAGCCTTCATCTAGTCAAGAATGGATTGAAAGGACTAACCTAATGCTTTGAGTGTTTCATTTGTTTCATTTAATTACTGTACCTAGCACTAGATTAGTCATTTTGACCAACTGGTTAAGGTTTTGCAATTTTTTGGGTTTTTGGACTCACTGCCGCTTTGGGCTAGTTTTGTGAATAATGAGTCCCACTTGAGTTCCCATGGATTTTTGATAGGGAGGGATCGGAGGAATCAATCAGAGATTCTTGCTCTAAGGTCTTGCTTGCAAGACCTCCTTGGTGTTTTGCTTCACCACCTTAACCTATTGGTCCCTTCTCATGTTTAGGTACCCCTGGTTCTCCTGGCCAACCCCACTACCATCACCATTCAACCAACCAAGTCAATCTTGGTGCCATAGCTCTAACTCTTCCTTAGCCTTTAATCTACCCTAAAGACTAACAATACCTCCAAAGATTGAACTTTGATTTGTGGGGGTGTGGAGGTGTTTCAATTCATTGCAATCCATCCAATTTTGGTTCTTGAGTATCCTCCTAGCTCCATTTATTGGTCGCTTTCAACAAACCCTTGTTTAGGTCCTAAAAAGGCTACTAGCCTAAAGGCCCCAATTAGGTCTCCTTCTCCAAGAAAATTGGTTGAATCTCTCAATTTCACCAAAGAAACCCCAATATTTCTTTGAGGTTCTTGCTTCAAATGGAAACCTCTCAAGGATTTTCAAGGTCTTGGGTCTTAACTGCTCATACAATGCCTCCACTTAAAACTGGTAAAAAACTAGGGTTTTTAAGCATTTTATGGCTGCTTTCAATCTGCTAAGTGTTTCTCACACCAAATGGACTGATGTAGTTTCCTCTTGAAAACCAAGTCTTGGAAAGACTCACATCTACCTTCACAAAAAGGAAATTCAACAAAATTTAATCACCCCTGCAAGTTATGTGCTCTGCACTCCTTGTCTTCCCTAGCCGGACTCTTCCTGGCTCGCCTAGGGAAAGACTTTTCCAATAGCTCCTGTGCTCACACAAACCCTAAAACCTACCATATGTACACACATGGAGTCTAGTCACTATTCCCAAAGGGCCGTATAATTTGTACGGTGGGAAAGTGAACTAACACCCCATTTCTACAAAACTGTCTAGTTCAGACCAGCAACAAGGTTAAAGCAAACTATTTACAAACAATGATTGAAATTGAATCAAAAAGACTAAAAGATGGCACACTAAGCTTGAGAAAACACTAAACTACATCCTCCACATAACATAGTAACAATTTCAATCCATTAAAGCTCTACTTTGAAGCAAAAATCAGTAATAACACAGAAAAACATTGTTTTTCTTTCAATTCACAAAACTTTCCTACAATACCAATACTTCAAACCTTTCTCTCAAGTCAAGGCACACCTTATATAGGGTTCCCCAATCAGTTGTGCTCCCTTGGTCGAACATGTAAGTTATCATGTGGCAAAGTGTACCATTTTGCATCTTTTGCCAATTTTCTTGAAAACTAAGTAAAATGAGTTTTTAAACCCATTCACCCTTCCTCAACTTCTATCCTAAAGATCAACCACATCCCTAAACTATCTTCTCTACTCAATGGTCAACATGACCTTCATGATAAACATCAAAAACAAAAGAAATGCATCATAGACTTCCTAAATGCCTAATGTTTCATAGGTGCTCCTGCACCACTTTCCTCTCATGGCCACTTGGAATAAAGCTGGGGATTGTGTAAATAATGTACATACAGGTTTAGGAATCTTTGTTTGTAGGGGGAGTGAAGAAAATATCAAGCACTAGGCGAGTGCAGGTGCATTCTAGCTAGTGGCTTGGAGAGGACAGCAGTAAAGAAAGCTACTAAATGGATTGGTTTGTGCTAATCAAGAGCATGGGAGTGTGGGAACATGTATTCCAGAAATGTGTATGCAAGGAGGAGAGTTGAGGAGGTCATTGAAGCTCTCAAATTTGGAAAAAGGAGCTAAAACCCTTGAAACCCTTGAAATTAGGGAGGTATGAGGATAGTCATATGAATGACCATTTGGGAGACCTTAAACCTAGTAAATATTGAAGCCTAGGGTACCACTAGAAAGAATATCAATTTTTTTTTGGGGTTGTTAAGACCGTTTTTGAGAAAAGCCAAGAAAACAGGTTCTAGGAGGTCTAGTTGGGGCAAAAGGCTACAAGGCCTAAAATGGAGTTTTTCAAGAAAGCAATGGGAGGATGGTGAAATAATCCAATGAGATGGATAAGTGAGGTGTCAAATCAACAAAGAGATAGTAGAATAACCTTTCCTAGCCCCTGGAGTGGTTAGGACACTTTGGGTCAGTTTGGAGCCCAGGGAAGCCTAGTGGCGAATTGAGAGTAATGGAGAAGAATCTGAAATTGGTGGAGAGTCTTATAAGGTGAGAGGGGTTTAGGAGAGATCCCTGAATAGGGTAGAGAGGAATACCCTAGGAAGACTAGAGAATAGGTCTTGGGAAGAGCAAGAGTGCTCTTGAAAGGTAAGTCTCCCCATCAAATTGGTAAAGGAAGAGATAGAGACTCTAGAGGTGGACAACTCAGAGAAATGAAAACAACTCATGTTAAGAAGGATTTTGATCAAAGCACCTACCGAGGATGAACACAAACAAAGGAGAGCTCTTTTTAGAGTCAAGTGCAAGATACAAGGTAAGGTTTGCAAGGTCATCATAGACTCAGGATCAACTGATAATGTCATCTTAGAGGAGGCAGTACAAAAGTTGAAACTCATCAAGATACCCCATTCTCAGTTGGCCTACTCCAAAGACAAGGACAAAAGTTAGGAGTTTCCATGGATTAGCTTAGTTCTAAAGGAAATTTGTGAGAAGGTTTAGTGAAATTTGTACACCGGTTCTTGACACCATCAAAGGAGGACTTAAAACAAAGTTTGTGTGGAGCAAAGAAACCAATGAATAATTTGAAAGGTTGAAGAGGGAGATAGCTACCCAACCTATCTTAGTTTTACCAAGTTTTGAAAAACCATTCATAGTAGAATGTGATGCAAGTAACATAGCAGTAGGAGCTGTCCTAAGCCAAGAAAGTTAAGATGATGCAAGTAACATAGTAGTTGAACAATTTTAGAGAAAATAAAGTTGTGTCATGGTCTGCATTCAATCCAACAAGCAAAAATCAAAGCTTAGCCTCTTCGAATGAAAATGCTTGTTTGCAAAACAAATGAATAAGAATGAAGTAGTTAATGTGTTTGAAGTTATTTAGAGGTCACTTTTAGGGTGGAAGGCTTAAAAATCCATTTTAAATGCACAAAAAAGAATGAAATTACTTCAAACCAAGTTTGTGAAGAGGTTAACTATGTTGCCCACTAGTTTCCCTTAAGAGTCCAAAGTGCTACAAGACAACAATATTTGAAGGTCTATTTCTCAGAGACCATGATGCTTACAGACTCTCCGTCTGAGGCTATGGGATTGTGTTGGGACCATCTACAAAAACCTCTCTCTGTTTTTACTATCTCTGAGCCGTTTTCCTATGGTGATGACTTTTCAGTGGAGGGAAAAGTTGCCAGATGCAAGCAGGGTAAAGTTGCAAAGTGGTACAACTTTCACTCCGTAGCTCATACGACCAAACGGAATATTCCAACACATCTAAATGGGTATGTTTACATGAGGGATGGTCCTCTCTTGCACCCAAATATGTTGAATCACTCTGAGCTACATTGGACCGATGATTTCCCTTAAGAGTCCAAAGTGCTAAAAGGTAGAAATCTTTGAAGGTCTATTTCTCAGAGATGGTGATGCTTACAAACCCTTTGTCTGAGGCTATGAGATCATGTTGGGACCATCTACAAAAAACTCTCTTAGTTTTTACTATCTCGGAGGCATTTTCCTGTGGTGATGACTTTTCAGTGGAGGGAAAAGTTGCCAGATGCAAGTAGTGTAAAGTTACAAAGTGGTGCAACTTTCACTATGCAGCTTGTATGACCAAATGGACTATTCCAACACATTCAAATGGGTACATTTATGCTACAGATGGTCCTCTCTTGCACCCAAATACGCTGAATCACTTCGAGCTACATTGGACAGGTGATTTCCCTTAAGAGTCCAAAGTGCTAAAAGGAAACAATCTTTGAAGGTCTATTTCTCAGAGACCGTGATGCTTATAGACTCTCCGTCTAAGGCTATGGGATCATGTTGGGACCATCAACAAAAACCTCTCTCGGAGGCATTTTCCTGTGGTGATGATTTTTCAATGGAGGGAAAACTTGCCAGATGCAAGCAGTGTAAAGTTGCAAAGTGGTGCAACTTTCACTCCGTAGCTTGTACGACCAAACAGACTATTCCAAAATGTCCGTATGGGTACGTTTACACTAGGTATAGTCCTCTCTTGCACCCAAATACACTGAATCACTCTGAGCTACATTGGATTGACGATTTCCCTTAAGAGTCCAAAGAGCTAAAAGGCATCACTCTTTGAAGGTCTATTTCTCGGAGACTGTGATGCTTAGAGACTCTCCGTATGAGTCTATGGGATTGTGTTGGGACCATCTACAAAAACCTCTCTCATTTTTTACTATCTCAAAGGTTTTTTTGTTGTGATGACTTTTCAGTGGAGGGAAAAGTTGCCAGATGCAAGAAGTGTAAAGTTGCAAAGTGCTGCAACTTTCACTCCATAGCTCGTAAGACTGAATGGACTGTTCCAACATGCCTGAATGGGTACGTTTACACTAGGGATGGTCCTTTCTTGCACCAAATAGGCCGAATGACTCCGAGCTACATTGGACCGACGATTTCCCTCAAGTCTAAAGTGCTAAAAGGAAGCAATCTTTGAAGGTCTATTTCTTAGAGACCGTGATGCTTATAGAATCTCCGTCTAAGGTTATGGGATCATGTTGGGACTATCTACAAAAACCTCTCTTGGTTTTTTCTATCTCAGAGGCATTTTCCTGTGGTGATGACTTTTCAGTGGAGGGAAAAGTTGTCAGACACAAGCAGTGTAAAGTTGCAAAGTGGTACAACTTTCACTCCGCAACTCATACGACCAAACGGACTATTCCAACATGTCCGGATGGGTATGTTGATGCTAGGCATGGTCCTCTCTTGCACCCAAATACATCGAATCACTCCGAGCTACATTAGACCAGTGACTTCCCTTAAGAGTCCAAAGTGCTAAAAGGTAGCAATATTTGAAGGTCTATTTCTTGGAGACCATGATGCTTATAGACTCTCTGTTTGGGGCTATGGGATTTTGTTGGGACCATCTACAAAAACCTCTCTCGGTTTTTACTATCTCAGAGGCGTTTTCCTGTGGTGATGACTTTTCAGTGGAGGGAAAAGTTGCTAGATGCAAGCAATGTAAAGTTTCAAAGTGGTGGAACTTTCACTCCGCATCTTGTATGACCAAACAGACTGTTCCAACATGTCTAGATGGGTACGTTTACACTAGGCATGGTCCTCTCTTGTACCCAAATATGCCAAATCACTCTGAGCTACATTGGACCAGTGATTTCCCTTAAAAGTCCAAAGTGCTAAAAGGAAACAATCTTTGAAGGTCTATTTCTCAAAGACTGTGATGTTTACAGACTCTCCCTCTAAGGCTATGGGATTGTGTTGGGACCATCTACAAAAACCTCTCTCAGTTTTTACTATCTCGAAGGAATTTTCCTGTCATGATAACATTTTAGTGGAGAGAATAGTTGCCAGATGCAAGCCGTGTAAAGTTGCAAAGTGGTGCAACTTTCACTCCGCAACTCAAATGACCAAATGAACTATTCCAACACATCTGAATGGGTACGTTAATGCTAGGGATGGTCCTCTCTTGCACCCAAATATGCCAAATCACTCCAAGCTACATTGGACCAGCGATTTGCCTTAAGAGTCCAAAGTGCTAAAAGGAAACAATCTTTGAAGGTCTATTTCTCGGAGACCGTGATGCTTATAGAATCTCCATCTGAGGCTATGGGATCATGTTGGGACCATGTATAAAAACCTCTCTTGGTTTTTGCTATCTCAGAGATGTTTTCTTGTGGTGATGACTTTTTAGTGGAGGGAAAAGTTGTCAGATGCAAGCAGTGTAAAGTTGCAAAGTGGTGCAACTTTCACTCCGCAACTCAAAGGACCAAACGGACTATTCCAACACATCCAGATGGGTACATTTATGCTAGGGATGGTCCTCTCTTGCACCCAAATACACTGAGTCACTCTGAGCTACATTGGATCACTGATTTCCCTTAAGAGCCCAAAGTGCTAAAAGGCAGCAATCTTTGAAGGTCTATTTCTTAGAGACCGTGGATGCTTATAGACTCTCTCGTTGAGTCTATGGGATCGTGTTGGGACCATCTACAAAACCTCTCAGCTTTTACTATCTCGAAGGTGTTTTCTTGTGGTGATGACTTTCATTGGTGGAAAAGCTGCCGGATGTAGCAAAGTAAAGTTGCAAAGTGGTGCAACTTTCTTCCACGGCTTCGTATGGCCAAGCAGACTATTCCAACAGGGATGGTCCTCTCTTGCACCCAAATATGCTGAATCAGTCCGAGCTACATTGGACTGGCGATTTCCATAAGAGTCCAAAGTGCTAAAAGGAAGCAATCTTTGAAGGTCTATTTCTCAGAGATCGTAATGCTTATAGACTCTTCATCTAAGGCTATGGGATCATGTTGGGACCATATACAAAAACCTCTCTCGATTTTTTCTATCTTGGAGGCATTTTCCTGTGGTGATGACTTTTAGTGGAGAAAAGTTGTTAGAGTGCAAGTAGTGCAAAGTTGCAAAGTGGTGCAACTTTCACTCCACAACTCATACAACCAAGCGGACTATTCCAACACATCCGCGTGTATGCGGTTTACACTAGGGATGGTCCTCTCTTGCACCCAAATATCTGAATCACTCCAAGCTACATTGGATCGATTTCCTTAAAGAGTCGAAGTGCTAAAAGGAAACAATATTTGAAGGTCTATTTCTCGAAGACCATGATGCTTATAGACTCTCCATCCAAGGCTATGGGATTGTGTTGGGACCATCTACAAAAACCTCTCTCAGTTTTTAATATCTCAAAGATGTTTTCTTGTGGTGATGACTTTTTAGTGGGGGGAAAAGTTGCCAAATGCAAGCAGTGTAATGTTTCAAAGTGGTGCAACTTTCACTCTGCAGCTCGTACGACCAAACAGACTATTCCAACACATCTGGATGGGTATGTTTACGCTAGGGATGGTCCTCTCTTGCACCCAAATACACCGAATCACTCCGAGCTACATTAGACCGGCGATTTCCTTTAAGAGTCCAAAGTGCTAAAAGGAAAAAATCTTTGAAGGTCTATTTCTCAAAGATTGTGATGCTTATAGACTCTCCCTCTAAGGCTATGGGAATGTGTTAGGACTATCTACAAAAACCTCTCTCAGTTTTTGCTATGTCAAAGGAATTTTCCTATGGTGATGACTTTTTAGTTGAGGGAAAAGTTGTTAGATGCAAGCAATGTAAAGTTGCAAAGTGGTGCAACTTTCACTCCGTGACTGATATGACCAAACAGACTATTCCAACATGTCCAGATGGGTACGTTTACAGTAGGGATGGTCCTCTCTTTCACCCAAATACACCGAATCACTCTGAGCTACATTGGACCGATGATTTCCCTTAAGAGTCCAAAGTGTTAAAAGGCAGCAATCTTTGAAAGTCTATTTCTCGGAGACGATGATTCTTACAGATTCTCCATCTGAGGCTATGGGATTGTGTTGGGACCATCTACAAAAACCTCTCTTGGTTTTTGCTATCTTGGAGGCGTTTTCCTGTGGTGATGAATTTTCAGTGGAGGGAAAAGTTGCCAGATGCAAGCAGTGTAAAGTTTCAAAGTGGTTCAACTTTCACTCTGCAATACGTACAAAGCCAATTCGAAACCCAGTTCTCCACGCCTTCCACTCTTGAAATAATTTCAAGACATGTAATAACATTTTTACATGAAGTTTTTATACAAATCAATGGGAAGATAAAAACATGTAAGTGGTTTCTCCAAACTAATTGCCAGCAAAACCATTCTTGATAGTTTAAAACTATGAACCACCCCAATGTGTAATTATGATAGCACTCAATATAGCCCTCCACCATGAACATATCAACTAAGTAGGAACCCATAACATTATGGAAATATGATCCACTTCTCCATATATAACTCCGAAGCATTACATGTGAGAGATGGTCAATTTCATTGATGGCAACAGTTGTGTGACTCCCATTGGTGACCTTCTTTATTCAATGCCATTACAACAATATCCAAAGCATTCCAAAGAATACTAATGAAAACAATATTTCCCTCAACACCTCATGATCATTCAAGTACTCATTCTAACAATACATGAGATTTACACTTCAAATTGCAAGTGAATATAATTTACTATATCTTAACATAAAAAATGCAAAACCAAATAGAAAAATGTATCAATGAGGTACAAGGATGTATAAAATCCAATCAATGAACACACAATCAACCTAGCATAATTAAGGGTTGATAGGGGTATTGGATAATTAAGGGTTGATAAGGGTATGATTGTTTATCTTTGCATCTACTCTTGAATATCTAGGGACTTGGTGGTATTTAGAAATTTGTTACTCATTTTTATTGCATTGAATCAAAATGTCTCACTATTAATTGCTCTAATGCTATAAGATAAATGAATGTTTTCATGATTATAATAAATATATTGTATGTTATTAATGCTAGTGTATATCATCGAATTATGCCAAACATAGTCAACTCAAAGTGGGTGAATGACACCACTTAGCAAAAAGTTTGAATTTTGAATTTTAAAATGAAAGGGAATAAGTTTGTGAATATGAGGTCACCCTTGTGAATTAAAGAATTGGGTTTGAGGAGAAAAAATTGCAAGCCACTATAATTTATTATATATAAATTGGAAATATTACAAAACCTAGTTCAAACGAGCATACTGAGAGGAAAGAACCAGGAAGAAAACCTTCGGTTGTAGCTCGATTATGTACAAAAATAGACCCCTTTACAAAAACATATGAGTTTCCAAAATACAGGCCCGTTTACATTTTAAACATACCCTTTATACAATGCCAGACATTTAACCCATATTTCAAAAAACATCACTGGGTATAGATTATGCCCATACACAATTGTGAACATTTTACATTGTTTCCAATTTGAGAATTCAAATTTTACAAAATTTTCCTATTAGAGGCATTCAGGGCACAGTCTTCAACAATAGTAGTATGTTCATGTTCTGCACTAACAAGCACTTGTACAAACCATCAAGGTAGCTTAGAATAACCAATCTATATTATTCTAAATGACACAAAATATGATGAGATGGTAATGCAAACTATAAAAGATGCTTAGAATAACCAATCTATATTGTTGTAATTTTTTGCATACCTCTCTGAAAGGATCAAAGCCGGCTATTGTTGTAGCAATTCCATGATCAATCATGCCAGGAATATCGTAAAAGTGGGAAAATGAGAAATCATTGTCACAATAGAAAAGATGTTAGACTAACATATCTATATTAATCTAAACAACCTGAATGATGATGAGTTGGTGATGCAAACTATAAAAGACGCATACCTCTTCGAAAGGATCAGAGCTGGCTATTGTTGTAGCAGCTCCATGATCAATTGTGCCAGGAATATCACAAAAGTGGGAAAATGAGAAATCTATATTGTCACAATAGAAAATATGCTTACAATAATTATCTATATTAATCTAAACAACTTGAATGATGATGAGCTAGTGATGCAAACTATAAAAGATGCATACCTCTTCAAAGGATCAGAGCTAGCTATTGTTGCAGCAGGTCCATGATCAATCTTGCCAAAAATATCACAAAATTGCATACAAAATATCACTATTAAAGACACCTACATTGCAATAGTATATAAAATATCAGTATTAAATAAAGAACACTAATGAACTTAATCATAATGAACATAAGAATTCTACCTTCCATTCTTGAAAATTCTATTCAAGTGTGCTTGAAGGGTGATCTCTTTGCTTAAGAGTATCCAATACTGCTTCATGATCAACATTACTAAGTGTCCATAGTTGTTTTGTCTTTGGTCTGGCATGATACTTCAACAACTTAACATTTATTGCTATAACAAGGTGCGAATACATGAGAATAGTTTTGTGTTTCTCATAGTCTTTAAATGCAGGTATGTTATTCTTTCTAATCATGTATGTTTGCAACCAAGTTCCTACAACCACAACTAAACCTATAGGATACATGAAACCACCATCATCTTCCATCAGTTGTGTTAGCTTATGTTTTACCTACACACATCGAGCCAACCAATAGTATGATCTCTCTTCATTCCCCTATGGTGCAACAACTACAAAAATATGTCCTAGTTGTAGTAGATCTGAAAGTAAGTTGTAATCAACTAAAATTTCCATTGTGTCATTTGTCATGGATATTGTTTGAGATAAAGGAGTTAGATACTATGGTACCCATGTATCCACCCACTCACTTGACTCACATTGATCCCACTCACACTAAATACAAATCTAACAAAAACAAGCCAACTCTCGTGTCCAAATGGTCCATGTGCCTGCATCTAAGCTTCGAAATGAATGCATCTTTGAAGAATCTTTGATTGTATGACAATCTAATCTACCTCCCACTGTACCCTCCTCAATGAGCCAAAAGAATCCATGCACTGTTGAATCAAGTGTCCCTCCCTGTGACAATGTCGAACTACACCAATCAACTATAGAACGTGCATCGTTGAATTTTTCTCCTAAAATCTTCAATTGCTCCTTAGCTAGAGCTCTCTTTATGCATGCAATTACTCCATCATGCTCCCCTTTCCCATGTCTAGCTTCAAAAAAATTCCAAATATGAGGTAGACCCCTCTCTACATGCATTCTACTCAACCAATAAAACATGCAAGCATTCTTGAATTGACCTGTGCAATTATCTAACCAAATTAGATGTTGGATCAATGCTATATCATGCTCCTACAAGAACTCAAAAAAATTCTTGAAATTTTTTTGGACATACTCAGATGAGTGAGATCTATCATCACTCATATAAAAATGATACTCTCTAATTATCTTTCAATCCTCCTCTGTACTATCAGGTGCATGTCTATATGTTATGTGGACAAAAATAGCAATCTGAATGGAATTGTAATACTAAGATTGTACCTCATTTTGTGGTTGCAATGTGTAGTTTTCTAAAAATTTAACCACTGATATAATAGTTCCAATTGAAAAAAGAGTCCTTACACATCCTAAATTGTTGATCCAACCACTGAGACCTATGACTACGCCTTGCATACTTGTAGAAAAGATTGTCCTTAAAATCTGAAATAAAATCAGCAACACTGCATTCTTTTGTAACCAACTCACATCTAGAACCTTCACCTCTGCTTTGCAAAGTATATTTGACTATCTCATATCTCTTTTTCTCAACAAGCTTCTTTCCAAATTCATGTTCGAACTCTCATGAAAACATTGAACAAACTTTGACAAGCCACCACATTGTGAGCACTTTGCATTTAAACAATCATTTCTATAGAAAAAGCAACCATCATCTCTAGAACATAAAAATAGATCTAGCAAGTCCCTTGATGATTTTGGAAGATGCATTGCACCACACTCCTGCAACATTTCATTAGTGTACAAAGTAGAATGGATATAGCATAATAGCTCATGGTACATTGAAAAATCCACATGGTATTTGCAACAAAAAGTATTACGAATCTTAAGAGGAACACAATAAAATGGCTTCATACCCTCAAAAGTCCTTTGTGAGATTTCCATATTTTTATGTGTTTCAATAAAAATTTTGAACATTTTTTGCTTCGATTCCAAGAAATGTTTAGGATGTGGTGTGCAGTCTTGATTGCCAATTCTTAACTTTAAAACATCCTTTTCATTGGGTGATACTCTAGAGTTATCATACCAAAATTGTTGAATTGCCTACTTTACATTATCGGTTAGCTTCTTACGAACACGTGGAAGCCTCCCAGCAAAAGCCCATGTATCATTTTCAAGAGGATCATCTATTCTTTCTCTTCTTGCAAGTGCTCTATCCAAAGTTTTATGATTTATGTCAAAATCAATACAATTTTGTCTCATAAAGTGAGCTTTTTTCAATTGATGGCTTACTAGGGTGGTTGTAATGACTCTCCGAGCATCTCTCTTATCCTTTTCCTTGTTAATTTTTCCAATAGACTTGAGAGCATTAAAAATAATTTTGACAATAATAGATTTTTTTTCAGTCTTATTGTTCACACAAATCTTCAATTTGGCTAGCAAAGGTCCCATCTTTTGCATCTTTAGCAATTGTAAAAAAAGTTGGCATTGCTTGGTCAATGTCTTATCACTAAAATGTTGGTTGAAAAGTCTTCTAGCCCACAAACAAATAGTTCGTGTTGACCTCTTGCCTTCAAAATTGTTTATAATATTCTCATCAAATTCAAGTAACCATTTAGGGATTCTTGAGGGTCTTGAAATTGGAATATCTTTTTCTTCCATACAAGGTTCTTCATTTCTCATGTAATTTGGTGAAACATAATTTACACTTGCTTCAATATTATGTTCAAAATATTCATTTCCAACATTTTCACCTTGAAGATTTTCAATATCAATTTGAATAATTTCATTCCCAATTTCAATATCATGTTCAACATCTTCAAATCCAACATTTTCACCTTGAACATTTTCATTATCAATTTCAATAATTTCATTCCTAATTTGAATATCATGTTCAACATATTCAGTTCCAACATTTTCACCTTGAATATTTTCACCTTGAACATCTTCAATTTCCTCTTCACTTGAAAGACCATAGGGGTTAAGTTCACCAATATTTAACATACCTTGTCTTCTCTTCCTATGACTTTCTCTATCTTTTTGTCTATATGCTTCAATTTCTTCTTTTGTAAGCTTTCTCTTACATTTTTTCTTCCGATGACTGATGCTCCCCATTATACCTCATAAAAGATGCTAAAAATCATTTCTTATGACAAATTTCAATAGAAGATGCTCCATAAAGTTGATCTTTGTCTCTTCCTATCTGAAACCATGTGTGTGTGACCTGCAAATAGAATGTAGGCTCCTTTGGAATGCACAAAACGGCCCACATGGGGCTTTTCTATGGCCCTCAAATCTGATATCCATTATGATCTAATATCCGATTCATTTGAAACAAATTACAATACTTGTAACGGTATAATTTTTTTTCTGCAAATCGGATATCCGATTTGAATCGAATATCTGATTTGAATCAGATATCTGATTTGAATCAGATATCTGATTTGTGTACACACAT